>CAUYUJ010015079.1:20000-32500 GCA_963575745.1 Prorocentrum cordatum
ACATACCCCCTGTCGTGTTGCGCATGCGCGATCGAAAAAAAGGGGAAAACTGTAGGACAAGAGAAATGAAGGGGGCGGCAGCAGCAGGAACTGGCGCGGAAGGGGCGGCAGGAGCAGGAGGACCAGGGGAAGGCGGAGGACGGAAAAGGAGGGGGGCGACAACGATGAGGAAGAGCGGTCAGCTGCAAATGCACATTGGTCTCTGAGCTGCAAGTGCACGTTAGCGTTGCATGTGACGTTGGATCTGCACGTTGGATCTTCGCGTGTGATCTTTACGTTGGATCTTTGCGTTGGATCTTCAGCTGGAGATTTACGATGGATCTTTACGTTTGGCTTTTACGTTTGAATGTTACGCTTGAGTATTACATTGGGTTTTACGTTGGATGTCTACGTTGGATTTCCATGTCGGAGTTTCGTGCCGCCTTTTTTCTTGCGTTGGTTTGTTGCCGAATTTGTTTGTTTTGTTTGTAGGCTTGATGTTTTCATCAGCTATTTAACCTTGGGCTCTTACGTTGAATTTGCACGCTTGATTTTCACGTTAGACTTATACATTGAGCTCTTGGGTTAATTTCTTGCGCGGGAATAATCTTCACGTTGAATATGCACGTTGGGTCTCTACGTTCGACCTTAACGTTGGGTCTTTACGCTGTATATTTGCGTTGGATCCTCACGAGGGACCTTTACTTTGGATTCCTCGTTGGATATGCACGTTGGATCTTTACGTTGGGTTGCATCATTAGGTTTTCACGTTGGACTGTTACGTTTTTTGTTTTGATTATCTCCCCGTTGGCTTTTACATGTATTTGCTTTGGGCTTCCATGCCCGATCGGAGTTTCACGCAGCCTTTTCTTATTCTTGTTTACTGTTGCGTTGCTGTTTTTTTTTTTCCAAAGTTTACGTCGCGGTGTTTAACACACTTGCGTTTGTTTGTAACTGAGATGCGCGCGTTAAATGTTCGACCTTGGGTTCTTACGTTCGGTTGACACGTTTGGTTTTTCCTTCGCGTTCGAAACTTACGACTGATCTTTGCTTCGGATCTTCACGTTGGATCTTTGCGTTGGGCCTTCACGTTGGATTTGGGCGTGGAATATTTACGGTTGTTGGCTTTAAGCGTTAGACCTGCACGTTGGATTTCTGAGTTGGGTTTGCGTTGCATTTCCACGTCAGAGTTTTGCGCCGCCTTTTCTTCTGCGTTTTCCCCGCGTTGAAATTGCACTCCAAAACTGATGGAGGTGTTTAACCGACTGCGTGAGCCTCTTTATGCGCGATGTTTTCAAGTGTTCGACCGTTGGTTCTCACGCTGGATTTGCACGTTGGGTTTCCACGTTGGAATTTCACATTGGGCTCTTGGGTTGGATTTTTCCCCGGAAAAAATCTTTCGCGTTGAGCCTCTGCGTTGGGTCGTTGCGCTCGGCCTTTACGCTGGGTCTTCACGTTGAATCTTTACGTTGGATCTCCACATGGAATCTCCACGCTTGGTTTTTCACGCCGGGTCGCCGCACTGGGTTGGCACGGTGGATTTGCACGCTGGACTTTCGCGTTGAATCTCAGCGCTGGGTTTACGTTGGCTGTTTGCGTTCGGCTTTTACGCTGGATCTTCATGTTGATTTGTTGCACTGGATTCCCGCGCCGGAGTTTCGCGCCGCCGATTTCTTGCCCCCATGGTGCTGTTGATGTTTTGCTCTGGGCTTCGTGTTGGCGTTTTCAATTGGGATAACTAGATTTTTACGCTGCATGTATACGTTGAATGTTTTACAATGGGTTCTTACGTTGGGCTTCTGCAGCGGGCCTTCACGTTTGATTTCAAATTTAGTTATCGCGACAGATTGTTGCGCTAATCTAAGCCATGGGTTCACGTTGGGCCATTGCGTTGGTTGTTTGTGTTAGAAACGGAGGATACGTCGGATTGGATTGTAACGTTAGATCGTTACGTTGGATCGTTACGTTAGATTTGTCGTTACATTGGATTTTCGTTAGGTTACGTTAGGTGTGTCGTCACGTTACACTTGTCGTTGGATTACGTTGGATGTTACGCTAGATCGTTACATTGGATAGTCGATTTCTCACGTTAGATCGTTACGTTGGATTTGTAGGTTGGGTCTCTACGTCGGACTGTCACGTCGGATTTTCACGTTGGACTTCACGTTGGTCTCGCGCGTGGAATTCCCCGTTAGAGCGTCGGCGTTTTCTGCTGGGCGTTTACACTAAACTTCAATTGCTTACGCGGGGTCTTTACGTCGGATCTCTACGTTGGGTTTTTACATGAGGTTTCTGCCTCATCTTTTACGTTGGACCGTTGCGCTGGATCATTCTGCTTGATCTCCATGCTGGATCTGCGAGTCGGGCCTCACGTGGAACAGGTTTTTTTTTCGTTGGCCCAGCCGAACATTGCAATTCCACGCTGGGTATTTACGTGGGGCCTTGGATTTGCACGCTGGAGCTGTTCTGCAAGTTTTGCGTTGAATCTTCGCGTTGGATCTTGACGTTGGATCTGTGCGTCGGATCTCTGCCTTGACTCTCTGCGCGGGATCTAGAATGTTTCGCGTTAGACCTTCGCGATGGGTCTCTCCGTGGGATCTCGAACTTTCACGTAAAATCCGCTCTGCAAAAATTTACGCTGGACCTTCGCGTCGGATCTCTTCACGTTGGATCTCCGCGTTGGACCCCGCATGGGATCTGGAACGTTCCAGGGGCCCGGGATTTGCACGTTGGCTATGGTCCGATACTTCTACGTTGGATCTTTACGTTTGACCTTTACGTTGGATATGTACGTTGGTCTTTGCGCTTGATAATTACATGGGATCTGGAATTGATTCACGCTGGATTTCTACCTTGCACGTTCAAGTTGAATGTTTACGCGGGGTCTGCGGCTGCGGCGTTGGATCTGCTCCGAGACTGTTGCGTTAGATCTTTGCGTTGGACCTTTGCGTTGGATCCTTCTGTGGAATGCGGAATTTCTCACTTTGGGTTTTTACGTTGGATCTTCGCGTAGGGTCTTGGTGTTTTGCGTTGGGTCTGCTTTCAATTTTACGTATGATACCCCTTTGGGTCTTTGCCCTGGAGCATTGCGTTGGATTTCCACGTGGGATCTGGACCTTGCGGCGTTGGTGAGTTGGACATTTCCGCCCGATCGTTGCGCGGGGTCTAGAATTTTTTTACGTTGGATCTGGTCTTCATTTTTACACTGGACCTTCACGTTGGATTTTTACGTGGGATCTGCACGTTGGATCTTGATTTGCGTTGGATGATTGCGCGTGGGATCTGGAATTCCCGACGTTGGATCTTCGCGTTCGATCTTTACACGGGGTCTGGAATTTGCACGTTGGATCTGCTCTGAGACTTTTACGTTGGATCTTTCCGGTGGATATTTGCGTTGGATCCTCCTGTGGGACTTGGAATTTTTCCAGGCTCGATCTTCACGCTGAATATTTTCGTTGGGTCTCTCCGCGGGGTCTCGGATGTTCACGCTGGATCTGCCCTGAAACTTCTACGTGGGACTCTCGCGTTGGATGTCCGCGTTGGATTCTACGTGGGATCTGGAATTTGTCACGTTGGATCTTCACGTTGGATCTCCACGCTGCATCTTTCCGTGGGGTATTGGATTTTTTCTGCTCTGAAATTATCGCGCTTGATCTTTGCGCTAGATCTCCACCCGGGATCTTCACGATGGATCCTCGCGCTGGACCTCCACGTGGGCTCTGCTCTTTCCGCATTGGATCTTTACGTGGCGTCCGGGATTTCCACGCTGGATCCGCTCTGGCACTTTGATTAACGGGCGAAGAACGGTATAACATAAACTGTTTCGCTGTCGGGGGCGCCTGTCCCAGGGCGGCTGGAAAGTTCATGCCCTTGCGGCGGCACCGCAGGGGTATAAACTTTCCAGCCGCCCAGGGACAGGCGCCCCCGACAACGAAAAAGTTTATTTTATAACGTTCTTCGCTCGCTGATTTTACGCGAGACCCCGCCGGGGCCCCCGGGCGCGGCTGCTCAACCCACGCCTCGCGCTGCCTTAGTGGGGGGGGAACCAGGAAGCAGGGCGAGGAACGGCGCCCCGACCTCCGATTGTCTTGACTACACCCACGCGCGGCCCCATGGATGCCCCGACATCTTCCTCGGGACTTGAAGGTCGCTGGGGGGGCAGCGTTGTTTCCAGGGTCAGATCCCCGTGCGCTCGGCGGGCGCGCTTGATCGGTCAACAGCAATCCTTACAGCCGCCCTTCGCGAGAAGCTCTGATTTCAGGTTTGCTCTTGCCGACGATTGGGCTGCTCATGCTTGTTCTTGCCCTACAAAAGCATTGCCCTCTCCCCCGTCGCCCCAGAAACACAGATCGCGTTCGCTGCCCCTCAACGAGCTTCAACTCAGGGCCGGTCTTTCATCCCTAAGTAGTTTTTTTTCACGGCCGCCCGCCGAGGACTCCCGGAAGCAGAACCTTGCCAGAAACCTACGTCTTGATCTTTTCAAGACGTTCGATCTTTTCAAGACGTTCGAGGTCGGGGTCTCCCCCCCCTCGATGCCCGCCACCGCCGCAGCCTCGGCGATGGCATTGGGGGCGTTCGCAGGCCACCGAGCGCGACGACCGAGAGACCGACGACGACCGCCCGACGACGACAGACGACGACGACGATCGACTACGACGACCGACGAGGACGACGAGCGACGACGACGCCCGACGACGACGTCGGCGACCGACGACGATGGATCTTTACGTTGGATCCTTGCATTGGATCTTTACGTTGGATCTGTGCGTTGGGTCTGCACGTTGGATCTTTCCGTTGGCTATCTAAGTTGAATCTTTACGTTGGATCATTACGTTGGTTTTTTACTTGGGATATGTACGCTTGATCTGTACGTTTGATATTTACGTTGGGTCTTTACGTTTGATCTTCACGATGGCTCTTTACGTTGGATCGTTGGGCTCGATATTCACGTTCAATTTTTACGTTGGATCTCTCCACTATGTATTGTGCACTTCTGTGAATGCAATTGTGCAATTTACTACTGTGCACTAGTGAGGTTAACAGTGACGAGGAAAAAAATCGGATCTACGTAGACGAGTGGCAAGCACTTGGGCCAGATCACCATCTGAAGGACGGGAGCAAAGCGCCGGTCCAAAAATGAGGCCCGCGCTGCAGGGGAAAAACTAATGATGGAAAAACCACGTTTGTCCGGTCGTGCGTAAACAGTCATATGAGGAGAGGGCGGGACGTCTTCCAGACCGTGTCGGGGCAGAGACGCGAGTACTCATAATGTATAAGTGCGAAGGAATGAAGGAAGGAGAGGAGGAGGAGGAGGAGGAGAAAGAGGAGGAAGAGGAGGAAAAGGAGGATGAGGAGAGGTGAGGAAAGAGGAATATGAGGGACAGGAGCTGGAGGACGGGGGAGGAAAAAAAAGGGGAGGGGGAGGAGGAGGGTGGAGGAGGAGGAGGAGGAGGAGGAGCAGGAGCAGGAGCAGGAGGACGGGGGAGGAACAAGTACAGGGTCGCGAACTCCAGCAGCACGCTCTCGCCGCCCCCGAAGCTCACGGCCCCGTGTGCGGCTGGCGTGCGGCCCTCTCCCCGCAGGTGCTGGTAGATCGCGTTGCCCTTCGCGGCGTTCTCGAAGCTGCACTTCTCGAAGTTCGAGTAAGGGATCGAGTACATAATCGATTCCCCCCCAAAACTGATGTGCCCGTGAAGTCTACGACAAAGCCGTATGATGCTCGTATAGTTATCTGCGAGCACTGCTCGCATTTGTTTGGTACACTCGGCGAGAAAATCAGCTCTGGGGTGCATCGGTTCTGTGGTCGATCCCCTGCTCGAGAAGTACGGCTGCTCGGACCTGCCCTCCAACTCCTCGATGGCCCTGTACAGCTCGCGCCCCGGCGCGGTGCCCGAGAGCCCGCGGAGCCAGTCGGGCCTCTCCTCCTCGGCCAGCTCCAGCAGCTTCAGCGCGCCCCTGACGCTGTGCTTCAGCTCCTCCAGCTTCTCCCAGCAGCCCGCCCCGAACAGCCTTCGGTGGCAACTCATGGGAGCCTCCCATGCCATCTTGGCGGCTCCTGCGAATCGACGCTAAGTCGACGCGAAGTCGGCGCCAAATCGACGCAGTCGACGCTAATCGACGCTAGGTCGGCGCTACCTCACCCACTCCCGGACGCGGATCGACACTAAAAATAAAATCAACAGGGTATACCACTCAGACATGCGACGTCCTGATGTTTCCAGGACGGCGTCTCTGAACATCCCGACCCTTTCCCCAGGACAGGCTTTTCGCCTCGAGCCGTTTTCCGACGGCCCCAGGGCCCGGCGAGGGCTCCCGGAGGCCGCACATGGCGGCAAACTGGCCACCCTGATCTTTGCTGCGGCTCGATCACGTCGGGGCAGGCTCCCACGACTTGCCACCGAGGTAGCCGTAGGTCGGGCCTGTCCCCCTACAGTGGGATTTTCGACGAAAATTTTTTAAAAAATCCTCCCAAATACCCCCAAAAAGGAACAATCAAAAAAAAAAAAAAACATACTCAAAGCATAGCCCCCAGACTATGTTAGGACTATTTTGGGGGGTATATTTTCTGTTTTTCGTCGAAAATCCCCCACCTAGGGGGGGACAGGCCCGAATGCAAGGCAGCCTGTCCACGCCCTCGCAGATGGAGGCCTCCGGCAGCCACGAGACGACCACGGGCAGGCCCTGGTCGGCCCACTCGCGGGCCTGCCCGAGGCGCTTCGCGCGCTCCTCGGGGCCGGGCGCGCTCCCCTGGACGTTCTTCACCCAGACGAGCTCCGGCACCGCCAGCCCGGCACCGGCCCTCCTCGGGGCGCACAAGGACACGCTGGTACCACGTGTCCTCCTCGGAGGCACCGCCTGTACCCCGCACCCTCCGGCCGCCTGCGGCCCCGCCCGCCCGCGCCCTGTCTCCCCGATTCGTGCTTGGCGCGCCCCGCCTGGCTCTCAGCCGGAAGAGGCCCGCTCTCGACCTGCAGACCAAAAAAGTCCTCCTCGGAGGCGCGCGTCTGACTACCTACCAGACTACACCAACCCAGCCCGAAGACCTGAATTTCGGGTGGGGGGGGTATGGGCTCCATATGTCTTTGTTCCGATGTTCTCGGACCCCCCCCCCACTGGAAATGGGGGGCAAATTGAGGCCTTCGGGTTGGGTTGGGGTGGTTTGGTGGGTGGCGACACAAGGACACACTGGTACTACGTGTCCTCCTCGGAGGCGTGCGTCCGACCCGAACAAATATCGTAGAAGCATCGAACCGCCGACGGTTTCCCGAGCGGCGCGGCCAAAGAGCGCCCGCCTCGGAACATGTGCCGTAGGACTCCTCGGCGCGCGCGCGTCGCCCCCCCCCCCCCCCTGGGGGCGACGCACGCATTGTATGAGCACGTTTGGGTTTACCAGCCTCGAACGTATCCCTATCCCTAAGATTGACACGCCAAAAGGCGATGACAGTCTTAGGGATTCGCCCTCAAAAAATAAGGGAATCCCTGAGATTGGCATCGTGATGAGGAGGTGCCCAGCGTAGGGATGGGGATATGTTCCAGGCTGGTAATGGGTGGCGCCGGCTCCTGTCCGCGTAAGCCTTGACGTAGCGCTGGAAGCCATCCTTCCAGGGGTCGCCGTCGACCACCAGGAAGTCCGGGCGGAAGCGCGAGATGGCCTGGGCGGCGGCCTCGTCCTGCCGCTGCTGCTGCGCGACGCCCTGGCCCTCGGGGGGGCTCCCGAGGCCGGCGCCGAAGCCCTTGACGTGCAGCACGCGCTTCCCGGAGACGAGCTCCTGCACCTCCTCCGGGGTCTCCAGGACGCGGAGCTCACCGCCAGCATCCTGGCAGGGATCCTCCGCCTCCTCCTCCTCCTCCTCCTCCTCCTCCTCCTCCTCCTCCTCCTCCTACTACTACTACTACTACTACTACTACTACTACTACTACTACTACTACTACGAGGGCGGAGGAATGGGGAGCTGCCGGCACAGCGGACCTCCCACCTGCGGTGGTTGCCGGCGGGGGCGTCGCAGGGTGGCGCCGTATAGCACGAGGCACGTGAGGAGGTGGCCGTGAGGAGGCAGGATGGATGAGGTTACGTTGCTCCCATCGTGCTTGAGGACCACGTCCAGAAACAACTTCGAGCACCCAGAAAAATGCCGAAACAGCGTCGAACGAGTATCGCATCCCGGGGCCCCACGCGTGAAAACCCTCAAGCTTTGGTGCTTTCCATTGTTTCTGGCGATCAAGGCCTAAGTAGGTTGGAACATCGCAAGGATGAGGGAGGTAGGAGGGAGACGGCACGAGGGCGAGGAAAGAGGAGCGAACGGCCCGAATCGAGTTACCCAGGATGCATCAACGATGCCGGAGGTGGCCGGGAGAGGCGGGATGCATGAGGGAGGGAGGAGGGCGAACAACCCAAATCTACCCAGGACGCATCAGCGATGCAGGAGTTCACTCTCCGAGGCAGTCCTTGGCCCCGTGCCCGTGCCTTCCACACTTGTAGCACATGGGGCTTTTGCCAGTTTCCTTTCCTTCACTATGTTCGTTCGCTTTGCCTTTCGCGGCCACGTCTTCCACAGTCCAGGGCCACTAATTACGCATCTCGTCGTGATGACCTGCACCGTCTCCATTGGTTCCCTTTTCCACAAACCGTCACCATTAACCGGGCAACTGTCCATAGCATCGGTGTTCTCTGTGTCGGCGTCTAGCCTTTGCTCCTCGCCCGAACCTCGCTCCGAAAAGGCCGCCTCTGGTACGTGCCGATGTTCAGCGACCCTGGGGTTATGTATGGAATCTCGCTGCCCGTCGCCGAACCAATCGCTTGCGTGGGTCGTGGTGATTTTCCAGACTGTAGCCCTGATTCACAATGCAAACGAAGAGGCGGACCCATACTTTTCCCAATGATTCCACTGAGGCGCTCCACTGTCCAAGTTGCACAGCCACCTAATTCATTTTCTGTGGAATTTTGGGGTTCATGGCCAATTTCACCTTCTGCGGAAGAAGAACACCCCAGGCAACCACCGAATACCAATTGTAGATTTTTCTGATTGGCCAGCAGTTCATTTCCTTCATGAAGGCCTGTAAGTTTCCCTCGGGGCTCAGTTCCCCGAGCTCTGTCGTTAAAAAATACCAAGGAAGTCATCGTCCAACTTGGACTAGTCGATGTCATCCAACTCCGCTTCGGGCGTCGGAAGTCAAGCGTGCCTCGCTTGGGTGAGTGCGTTCGACAGTTTCTCGCTCTATTAATGGAGTTGGTGCTGTCACCTGAAAACGGCCTGAACTGTTGAACAACTTTGAATTCACTCACGGGCTTGCCTCCACCTCCGCCATCCCTGCCGTCTCCTGCGCACCGTATTGCCTCAGCGAAATTGGTAACGTGTTCCGGGCTGTTCGCTTGATGTTGGAACTCTCTCTTCACATACTCGTTAAGTCATCGAACTGTTACTCGCAATACATGTTGCGATTGATAACTGAGACCAGGAGAACATCCATTGCGAAGCTCATCTTCAACGTTGCGAATGTCTCGTCGTTGCTCACAATCCTGTTGCACTGTGTGGCAATCTGCTCGAAGAACAACTTCATGCCTTCTCGATTGGGTTTCAGCGCTGTGCTCATGTTCCTGAACTCCCCATTCTCGTTACATCTCGTTACCTGCGGTGCACAGCTCCGCGAACCGGGTCGTGCCCAAGTTGTACCATGCTTATCGTATTTCAAATAACGACGCATCATAACCTGGATCATTCGCTCCGGGGTTCGCAGGGGCAGCTGCAATTGCCACCGCCGCCATCTCTGCTCCGAAACTCGTGGGGCGAACAACGGGCTCCGCTAACATGACAACATGACATTGCAGCAGGAGCTCATTCACGAGAACGCAATAATATTTGAGCCCAGCGCACGCGGCGTGGCATGTTATTTCAAAGGGGCCTAGAAGTAACATCGCAGTTTGCCAGAAGACACCTAACAGCTGAACAAGCGCACTCTTCTCACCCAGTCGTAACTCTATGGTTTAACACTCTCCTCTCCTCCTCGTCCTTCTCCTCCTGTTCCTGTTTCCGCTCCTGCTCCTGCTCCTGCTCTTGCTCCTGCTCATGTTCCTGCTCCTGCTCCTCCTCCTCTTCCCCCTCCTCCTCCTCCTCCGACGATGACGACGACGGACAACTGTCGACGAGCAATGAAAGCCAGCGACGAACGCCGACGGCGAACGAAAACGGACGACAACGGACGACGGCGACGACGACGACGACGGACGATGACGAGCGACGACGGACAACCACAGCGACCATGACCTCGACCGCGACCACAACGACGGCGATCTCGACCGCGACGATTGTGACCGCAGCCTCGACGACGACGACCCCGACGGATGCTGACGACGACTACTACGAAGACCCAAATGTCCGCGGCGGCAATCAAGGATCTCCTGACCCGGGTCGACCCAAACCCGGGTCAGTCGGGCCCTCCAGGATCCTGCAAGATCCTGCAGGACCCTGCAGGATCCTGCACCCAAGCCTGGGCCAGTGCGACCGTGGCCGTGCAGGATCCTGCAAGATGCGGCGCTCTGACTCACCCACGTTTGCGTTGACCCTCGTCCCTGGAGCCCCGAGGCAAGGGGGGGCGCCGCGCTTCCTCGGGGGCGGCCAAGAGAGGGGCGTCCAAGAGGGGGGGGCGCAAATCATGGCCGGCTGCATGTGCGCGGCCCACGGGGGGGCGGGGACCGATTGACAAAGAAGAGGCGCCATGATATCCACCCCCCCCTGGTCCTCACCCCCCTCTTGGCCGCCCCCGATATGTTCCTCCTCTGTTCCTCCCAAGATGGAGGAGGAGGAGGAGGAGGAGGAGGAGGAGGAGGAGGAGGAGGAGGAGGAGGAGAGGAGCGAGCGAGGTGGGGGAGGAGGATGAGGAGGAGGAGGAGGAGGAGTAGGAGGAGGAGGAGGGCGAGGGAGGAGAAGGAGGCGAGGGAGGAGGAGGAGGTAGGAGGAGGAGGAGGAGGAGGAGGAGAGCGAGGAGCGAGGAGCGAGAGGAGGAGGAGGAGGAGAGGAGGAGGAGGAGGAGCGAGGAGGATGAGGAGGAGGAGGGGAGGAGGAGGAGGGAGGAGGAGAGGAGCGAGGAGGAGGAGGCGAGGGAGGAGGAGGAGGAGGAGGAGGAGCGAGGAGCAAGGAGGAGGACGGTGGGGCGCCGCGCATCCTGCTTCTCGCCGGCCGTGCCCGGTCCGCTCTTCCTCTTGCCGCCGCCCATCGCGCGCGCGCGCGGCGCGCCCTCGCGGGGCGCAGGCTGAGAGAGAGGAGCAGGCTGGGAGCAACAGGAGGGAGCCAACATGAGATGATCGCAACTTCGATTCGCAACTTCCCCCGTGGAGTATCGAGTTCGGCCTCCGCGCCCCTATCCACACTTAGATCCCACTGAACGGGGATATATCAAAAAATAGAGGGGGAATAGGGGGGGTATGTTTCAGTATCGCCCGCACGCGGTTCGCCGCGCGCGCCGCGCCCCACGGCCCCCGGTCTATAGCATTCAGTCGGGCACGTCCTCCTACAGGGGAAAAATGCAAGAACAGTAGACAAGTAGTCTGGGGACGATGTCTCGACTATGTCTGATCATTTTTGTGATTGTTCTGGGACTATGTGAAATTTGTCTTCCGAAATCCGCCTGTACGAGGACATGCCCGACCTAGGTCTAGCAGGAAGGAACGGGTGCGGAGGGAGACGGGCCCTGGAAGCTTCTCGCCGCTCTCGACCCCTGGGGCCGCAACATGAGCTGCTCGGGATGAAGAACTGGTTCTCGGGACCGCCCCAGGGTCTAGGATTCAGTCGGGCGTGTCCCCCTACAGGGGGATTTTGGACGAAAAACAACAATACCCCAGAAATATTCAAACGATGCCCAAATATACTCAAAAAATAGTCCCCAGACTGTTCTTCGACTATTTTTGGATCTTCCTCCCGTAGAGGGACAGGCCCGACTTAAGTCTAGGACTCGTTTCCCCTGTTGCTTCACGACACCGCGTGGAACGCTCCACCTGGAATGATGGCGGCTCTCCGTCAGCGCGGATCGCGGGATGCCGATCGATTCGGGGCCACCGGCGACATCCGGCCTTGAGCGCCCGCGCAGGGGTCGCCGAAGCATCGACACGATACGAATCCTGAGGGGGGGGAGGGGTAAGGGAAGGAGGAGGAGGAGGAGGAGGAGGAGGAGGAGCGAGGAGGAGAAGGAGGAGAAACGAGAAGAAGGAGCGAGGATGAGGAAGAGGGATGAGGTTGAGGATGAGGATGAGGAGGAGGAGGAGGAGGAGGAGGAGAGGAGGAGGAGGGGGAGGAGAAGGGGGAGGAGGGGAGGAGGAGGAGGAGGAGGAGGAGGAGGAGGAGGAGGAGGAGGAGAGGAGGAAGGAGGAGAGGAGGAGGAGGAGGAGGAGGAGGAGGAGGAGGAGGAGGCGAGAGAGGAGGAGGAGAGAGGAGGAGGTGGAGGAGGAGGAGGTGTAGAGGGAGGAGGGAGGAGGAGCGCGGAGGAGGAGGAGGAGGAGGAGGAGGAGGAGCGAGGAGGAGGAGGAGGAG
>CAUYUJ010015079.1:37290-47290 GCA_963575745.1 Prorocentrum cordatum
TCCTGGGGGTGAAGCTGGGGCCCGCCATCGTCGCCGTCATCTGCTACGTCGCCCGGGCCAGCGCGTGCGAGGAGGATTGGCAGGGGCAGCGGCTGCCGATCCTGCCGCAAGTCCAAGATAGGTGGCGAGTGAAGCTGGGGCCCGCAATCGTCCTCGTCCGCTGCGGCGCCCCGACCTGCGCGCGCGAGAAGAAGGGCTGGGGCGCTGTCACCGAGCCCAGCGCTACTCCGAGACATGTTGGGGGTGGAGCCGGAGTCCGCCGACGTCTTCTCCAGCGCCCCGACAGGCGCGCGCGGGCGGCTCGGGCGGGGGCAGGGGTGGCCAGCCCTGGCGCTTCTCAGCGAGATGCTCGTGGTGAAGCTGGAGCCTGGCGTCGTCTGCTACATCGCCCCGATCAGCGCGCGCGCGGGGCGAGCGCGCGCAGCGAGGTGCTGGTTGTGAAGCTGGGGCCCACCATCATCCGCTACAGCGCCCTGATCCGCGCGTGCGAGAAGGACGGGCGGGGGCGGGGGCAGCGGGCTCTGGTGCCGCTCAACGAGATGCTGGGGGTGATACTGCAGCCCGGCATTTGCTCCTGCGAACCGATCGATCAGCGCGCGCGAGGCCCGCGGACAGGGGCGGGGCAGCCGGCCCTGGCGCGTCTCTGCGAGATGCTAGGGGTGAAGCTGGAGCCGACCGTCATCTGCTACATCGCGCCAATCGCCACGTGCGGGGCGAACGCGCACAGCGAGATGCTGGCTGTGAAGCTGACGCCTGCCATCGCCCGCTGCAGCGACCTGGTCAGCGCGCGCGAGAGGGGCGGGCCAGGTCAGTGACGGCCTGCGCGGGCGCTGCTCAGCGAGATTCCGGGGGTGGAGCTGGGGCCCGCCGCTTTCGGCGACTGCGCCCTGATCTGCGCGTGCGAGACGGGCGGGCAGCGGCGGCTGCCGCTGGCGCTCTCGCAGCTCAGCGAGACGCCGGGTGTGAAGCTGCAGCCCGAGCATCCCCGACCCATCGTCATCTATTGCCGCACTTCGCTCAGTGCGCGGGTAGCATCCCCGACCATCTGTTGCAGCATCCCCCGCCCATCATCTGCTACTGCCGGCCGTGGCTGCCCGCCCTGGCAGTAGCGGCGCGGTCGAAGAGGGCTCGGGGGTGCATGGGGGCGTCGTCGACGAGGTGGAGGAGGGCAGGTCGGTTGGGGAGGTCAGGAAGGAGTTCGACGCCACGCGCGATGAAGATAGGGAGGGGGGCGAGAAGGGGGTGGCCATGTAGGAGGAGGGGGGCGTCGACATAGAAGGAGTGGTAACGGAGGTGGGCGCTGGCGGGGGCTTCGAGGAGGCGGTCGGCGCGGTGCTGGCGCCGGGCGATGCCGGGGGGCGGGGGGGCCCAGTGCTCTCCCGGGGCCTGCTGGCGTCGCGGCGGGCGGCGGGGGAGAGGTGCAGGGGCAGGGCGTCGACGTCCTGAAGCCTGTTCCCCATCCTGCGCGCGCCAATCCTTTCGATGTTGCGCCGTCCATCTTGTCGATGCTATGTCGTCAATCGCTGCCCGATGACAGCGTCCCAGCCCGGGGGGGGCCGGGCGAGCTTGCCCTGCGCCGCGTAGTGGACATCGCCGACAAGGGAATGCTCTGTCTGCTGCGTGCCCTCAATGCCGTTCATCAGATGTGCGGCATAACCTATGTGAATAATGAATCAAGGGGTGGGGATTGCGAGCAGGGCGACGGGGGGGTGGCCATGGAGGGGAAGAGTGACGTCCAGATGAGAGAGGCCGTGGACGTGGTCGTGGAGGTTGGCGTCGACGAGGGGTTCGAGGAAGCTGTCGGCGCAGTGCTGGCGTCCAGCGATGACGGGGAGCGGGGGGGTCCGGTGCTCTCCGGGGGCCCTGCCTGCGTCGCGGCGGACGGCAGCGAGGAGGTGCAGGATCGGGGCGGCGACGTCGTGAGACTCGTTCCCAGGCCTACGCGCGTCCATCGTTGCGAAGCCACGCCGCCAATCTTGTCGGTGTTATGCTGCCAAGGGCTGCCCGACGACGTCGTCCCGGACCAGGAGGGGCACGGCGAGCTTTCCCTGCGCCACCAAGTCGCCAGCGGCCGCCCTGCGCGGCCGCGGCCCGCGTCGCCCGACCGTGACAGCGTGGGAGACAGCTCCGCGAGCGAACTGTTCCGACGTTCCCAGTCGGCGGACCGAGAGGGCGACGCCGTCGATGCCCCGACTGGCGCGGGCTCTTTTGCGGGCTCGCTGGCGACTTCCGTGTCGAAGTCGGCCAGTGAGATCAGAGGTGCGCGATCAGAGGTCCAGCGTTCCCTGGCGCCGGCTGTCTTGCCGACCTGCGTCGCGGATGGCGCCCGTCCCTGCGGGGCGCTGAGGCAGTGGCGCGCGGCGCAGGCACGCCTCCCGCCAGTCCCCCGCCGATCGCAGCCCGCGCGACCGCAGCGGGGGCGCTGTCGCGGGGCGGACCTCGCCTCCCCCAGCTAGCGCGAGGCGTTCTCTGCTTGATGGTCGAGGAGGCGTAGGCTGATTCCCCCTGAACTCGCGAGCGCTGGGATCATGCCGCCTGGGGCTACAGGGGCAACTGGAAGGGGCGAGCTCGCCCGTAGATGGTCCCGCGACAGGTCATGATCAACTTCCTGTGCTCCCTGCCAGCGTGTGGGCGGCGAGCGGCCAGCCCCCGCGCCCCGCCAGCCCCGGCCGGCCTTGCGGGACAGGCCGAAGCAGACGAGGGCCCTGACTCGGCCAGACAACTGGCCGGCATGGCCGTTGCCTCAAGGAGCCGCTCGTGGCCCGTATCAAGCGGATGGGGGGCCAGAGCAAGATGGCTTGGAGAGGCTTGGGCGCGCGCCGCTCTGTCGCCCTTGGCTGTGTTGTGTTTCGCTTGGCCTTGCTTCCGCTTCTCCCGGCCTTGGGCCCCGTTGCGTGTTTTTCCTGTCGGAGGTGGCGTGGCGTTCTTGCCACCCTCCGGCGGCGCTTCCCCCCGAGGTGGCTCGTCGCTTCCCCCCGTCGTCCTTGTGGGTGGCGGGGTTCGCTCGGTCGCCGTCGTCGTCGGTCGTGGGTTCTGCCATGTCGTTGGGCTCTCCGCTGTCGTCTTTCTGGGTTCTCCTCCTGCCTCTGCCTTGCTTGCTTTTTCCCCCCTCTGCCCCTTTGCCCTGCTTGCTCTTTCCCCCCCTTTTCCCCTCCTCCCAGATCGTCCCTACCGCGGGGGTTGAGCCTCTTCCGCGGGTCGCCTGGCGGTCTCTGCTGGCGTGGCGCGCCCTTTTTTGTCCCCTCGCCTCTGATTCCCCCTCGTATCTTCCACTTTTTCGGGGCGTCATTGCCCTCACCCCTTGATAACTCATATGTCGATGCATGCAGTGCACCTCGTCATCACCTGTGCTGTTCGGTAATGTTCGGTCGGTGCCGGTCGGTCTTGGTCGCGCGGCTTTCCGCCAGGATCGCGGCATGGCTTCATTAGGTTGGTTTCGGCTCTGCCTGAGCGGGTTTCCACGTTTGTTGCGTTCCGTCACCACAAATGTATGCTGTTTTAACGTAGTGTCCGCTGTTGTGGTTCTGCCGCGGCCTCTAGGTTTAGCACCCCGCCCATGCTATTGCATTGCGACGTTTTGTAGGGTAGCACCTGACCCATCGTCCCGCCTTGCCATAGCTTTCAGTGTTACCCCACCAATGGGCTGATGTGGCAGCTTTGCAGGTTGTGCTTTGTACTGGCGCTTCCGGTTGCCTTGGGTCGAGTATTCGTGCTCCTCTTGTTCCGGCCGCTGCACGCTTTCTGGGTTTTCATATGTCGGTGGTTCTTGGCCCTAATTAGCACCAGGGTGCTAGCGTTTCAGTTCACCTTGAGTCGAATTCGTTCTGCGTGCTCCTCGGGGTCTGGCCGCTGCACGCGTTTGGGTTTGCAGTCCCATCGCTACAACACCCAGTTTCTGCAATTTACAGCGTACGATGATTCGCAAAACAGTTTTTTCGGCTAAGGCCGTCTGTACTTAGCACCTCCATCTGCGGCCCGCGCCTGAGGTTCCTTTGCGCCGCTAACCTAACAAATGTGTGTTTGTGTGTGTGCGTGTGTGTTTGTGTTTGTGTGTGTGTGTGTTTTGTGTTTGTGTGTGTGTGTGTGTGTGCCCGCATTGGCCTTGGTTCTGGGTCGGTCGATTGGGGGAGGGGTTGTATACTAACATGAAGCAGTGGTACTTCTCCCGAAAGGGAATACAGGGGGTTGGAGGAAGAAGTGCGTGAGACCACCTCAGCCCAGAGGGCTGGTGGCATTCCGACCCCTGAAAGGTTTGCCGGGACAAGTGGACGAGCACAGCGGTCCACATCAGGGGGCTGCCCTGGGTCTCTTTTGGGGCCCTCTGGGGCCTTCCTGGGCGTTCGCTTGCGCGAGCTGCCCGGCCAGGCGGTTAGGAAGGCCCAGAGGACCTCGGGAGGCCCGTTAGGAGCCACCACTGGATTGTGTTTTGGTTGGTTGTTGTGTTGGTGTGTTTTTGTTTTTTGGAATGTTGGATTTTTGTTTGTTTGGTGTTTGTGTTGGAATTGGATCTTGGTGTGTTGTTGTTGGGTGTGTTGGATGTTGTTGGTTGTGGTTTGTTGTTTGTGTTTTGGGGGGGGGGTGTGGTTTGTTGGTTTTGAGAATTTGTTGTGTGGATTTGGTGGAAGAATTTTTGTTCGTGGTCTTTTTTCTGGATTGTTTTTTTTGGTTGTGGTTGTTTGTAAAACACAGCGTTTTTGTCTTGATGTGGAATGGACTTTTGGGTGGAAGACAGCGGGAGGCTATTCAAGGGATGTGCTGACATGATCTTGGGGCGGGGGCGTGCCCAATCGGGGGGTTTTATTCAATGCAGGATCTGGAGTCGAAATTGGCCATGAGGTCGCCCAGAAAAATCGAAGCTGCGGCGGGGCGAGACCATGAGAGGCCAAGGGTGCATGGGGATGGGAGAGAGCAGAGCACGTACGGTCAGTGCAGGGAGCATGCTTTCGTCTTCTCTTCTCCTCCTCCATCTACTCCGCTGGTTGCGCGGAACGCAGCGATGGCACGTTTTTATCCTATATGCATGTTCCGCATGCCGTTGTGTCTAGGCCTCCGTCTCGGGTGTCGCCCAGGGAAGCGACGAGGCCGTAGATGCGGCTGATGCGGCTGTGATAGCTGTTGTCGGTAGAGCTGTCCGAACTCTGTGCAACCTGGGAGGTGAACTCACTCAATGAAATCCAATATGTGGGATGTATTCTATGGTGCGCAAGTGGCTAACGTGAATAGTTAGTTTTTCTCGTGCAAGCATCCCATCCTCCCGCTCGCAACTTGTATAGCAATATTTATGCGGCCGCGATTGCGGCGGCTGCTTGGCACTGGCTGCCGCATCTCTTCAGCCGCGCTGTCTGATGCGGTCGCGATGGCGCTGATCGCTGGGAGCTTCTCAGCGCATCTCGAAGGCAGCGCTGGCGTGCGGGTACTTCAGTGCGGGTCGTTAAGCGGGCGCAGTTTCATGATGCCGTCGACAACGGCCGCAACGATGATATTAGTAGCGATGGTGGTAGCGATGATGACGATGACGACGGCATGGCCAATGGCGGCGCCTATGTTGGTTTCGACGATGACGACGATGATATCCATTTGTCGGTGGTGACGGTGATGGACTGGTGATGACATCAATGGCAGCGATTGGCGATGACGACATCAGCGGTGATGCGATGGCACTGGTGAAGGCGATGGTGAGGAAGCGTGTGCGGGTGTGCGTAGACATGTATTTTTGTTGGTAGTGTTTTTGCTGTAATTCACATGGTACATGGTTGTTATACGTGATTGAAAAGCTTTGTCTAGAAACGCTTCGGCCACCTATGGTTGTGAAAAGGATTTCGGCGCGCGCGCGTGGCGGTTCGCGAGCGTGGCCCGTGTGTTGTCGTGCAGTGGGCGCACGCTAGATCAACACGGATGCCCTGCGTTGTGAGATGAGGATGCGGAAGCTGGACGAGATTTCTAAGGCGGTTGTGGCGATCCCCCAGTTCCAGCAAGTGTGTGCTGTTAGGAAGTCTGCAGGATATGTGACGCAGACGTGGTGGTCTTCGAGTTTCTACTGAAATGCTTTGGGCACCAACCTGTGAGGTATGATTTTGACGTGCGCGCGTGTGTGCTTTTTGTGCTATCTGTGGAGGGGGGTTATCGGAGTAGACTGGAGTAGAGTAGAACCGAGTATATTGGAGCAGACTGGGGTATACTGGAGTAGACTAGAGTAGGGTAGGATAGAGCAGAGTCGGGTAGGTTTGAGTATCGTAGAGTAGAAGGGGGTATCGAAGACGCCTGCGGCGAATGACCGCCGCCCCTTGCCTTGTTGGAAGGGCCTCTGTGGCCGAACGTTGGGCTAGAGCTATCGGGCCATGTGTTTTTCTCGGCAGCCGTGCAGCATCATTTTATTTTGTGGCAGCTTTGTGGCACTGTTTTATTTCTTTCATTGTCGGCCTTGCACACGGAGTTCGTTTTGTGATGAAATCACACGAGGATTTTGTTGTGCGCTTGCTCACGGGCTCTATTTGCGTCTGCTTTGCAGCATGATTTGTCTAGTGACCTCATGACTTCTTTGTGGCGGCTTTGCAAACAGTTTTCTCCCTGTTGTACTCTTATAAGAAGGGGTTCTTTGTTGCAACCTTGCAACAGTTCTTTTTGTATAAATATATACACTTGTCTTTCGAATTTTCTAGATACTGCAGTTATACATATACATCTTTTTTGCGGCCTTGCAACGGGACCCCTATGTGGCGGCTTTACAGGAGGATTTTCTGCGGTGCCCTTACGAAACAACTTTCTTTGCGTCGTGGCCTCTCAGAGGGATTTCCTGGTGTGGCGGCCTTGTAAACATGATTCCCTGTTGTGACACCCTTACGACAAGGTTTTCCTTACATTACTGGCAGCCTTACAGAAATGGGTCCTTCTGTGGCGGCCTTTGTGTCCTTACAAAGGGATCCATTGGTGGCAGCCTTGTGACTGGATTTTTCTGTGTGGCGGTCTTGCAAAAAGGATCCATGTTGCTGCGGCCCTACAAGCGTATTTCTTTCAGTGATGGGTACATCAGAAAACCAAAGACACACATAACATCAGCACGCACAGTGCAGATCAAATGTAAGTGTGAACGTTGTTATGGTTTCGATGGCTATTGAGAAAGCACGACGTTTTCAGCAGTCGGAGCTCCCACACAGTGTAAAACGCAGCGTTTTCAGCAATCGGAGCTCTGAACCGCTGTGTTTTATGTTTTTCGTCCGAGGCCAAACGCGTTGTACAACCACAGCGTTTCGACACTCCGATTGCTGACAACTGTGTCTTACAGCGTTCTGGAACTCCGCCACTGAACATGTTTTGTTATACGAAGTTTCGGAGCTCCGATTGCTGACCACTGTGTTGTTTTCTCAATTGTCCAGCGCTTGGGACCATCATCATAGAACCCACGCCATTTTTTCACAATCTCACTGGATGCCAACAGTTATAGGTGTTTTCCCATCGTTCTGCTTTTCTTTATTTCCTGGTGTCCCTTTTGTATCCATCACAAACGGGGTCCCTTTTTGGCCGCATCACAGGGACTCCTGTTATAAGGCTGCTGCAAGGAACGTTCTTAGGTAGTGTCGCAAGCGGAATCCTGCTGTAGGACCATTATAGAGTAAATCCTTCGTGTAAGGCCGCTGCGCAGGGAATTCTTTTGCGCAAGGCCACCGCAAAGAGAACTCTTGAGTAAGGCTTCCACAGCGGAAGTCCCTCTGTAAGGGTGCCACACGAGGAACTTTACAAGGCCGCCACAAGGAAGTACTTGAGTAAGGCCGCTGCAACAGACATCCTTTTGCAAGGCCGTCTCACATGCAATCCCTTTTTCATGCCCGCCACAGGAGGAAACCCTTTACCAGACAGCGTTTCAAATACAGGCCTTGCCGAATGCTCGAAACATGTAGAGCTTGCATGGTTGTTAGCATGTTAACCTGATAACTTCATGTTCCACGGCACTTGTTGTTTAACGCTCTTATGGGGGGGAGGGGATCAGGTGCTTGCCTGAGATGGTACGGATTCATGTGCAGCATGAAGGAGGGTGCAGGATTACATGATAACAGGCATTTTGGAATGTCCCAGGGGGGTACTGATAGTCCCAGGGGTGGGGTGGGGTGGACGGGGAGTGGGGGTGGTAGAGTCTACTCTCTGTTGGGAGATGGAACCCACCGATTGAAATTGCAGTCGTCAACTCCAATGCTCGTGCCAGCCTCCCGCGGGTGTGCGTGGACTTCAATCCCGCACCCAAGTCCGTCCTTCAGGTCGCGAAACGGTGGTGACGATGGTGACGCCCGCGACGCCACTGATGATGGCGATGACAGTGATGATGGCGTTGATGCCGATGGGGGTGCCAGTGGCGATGGGGGCAGTGCGATGGTGACGGTGGTGATGCTGATGGTGATGAAGTAGATGGTGACGGTAATGTCAGTGGCAGCGATAACGTTGGCGATGCCGATGATGATGGTGATGAAGACGTGCCCGCCCCCAGAAATTCGAGGATGGCGACGACCTTGGCGATGACGATGATGACGGCGGCAGCGGAGACGAGGACGATAATGTTCGTGCTGGCGATAATGATGAGGAAGTGCCCCCCCTCGCATAGCAGCTTCTGAAATCCTGACGCGCTTTTGTTGACCATATCTTTTTTTTTGGTGGTTGAACATTTCAGTGCTGAAACTGTTAGGGCTTCGATGGTGTTTTGGGGGGCGATTTTGGCGTGCGCGCGCGGCGGACGCGCTTGCGCGGCCCGCATGGTATCATGTGACAGCTGATGGACGCGCGATGGCGGTACACAATTTTTGACATGCGCGCGGAAGTGGCCCAGATGGTCTGATTCGGCAGAATGGTTCAACACTTTTGGTTTGCTTAAGATTTCAACGCGTGTGCGCGCAGAGTTCTGGCAGGTTTGTGTTGGATAGTTTTCGACTCGCCATGCCTTGAACTTATTAAGCAGTTCCAATTTTCCTTGGAGCACTTCGACGTGCGCGCGCCGCGGCGCGCGCATGTGTCCAGTTTGTTGGTGTTGAATTCTCACAACTGAAGAATTATTGTTGATCCTACCCTCCGGTGACCATTGTGTTTTTTCAATGCAAGTGCTTTCCCCGGGGCTCGCACCATGTTGTTTATCAGGGCAAGTCACGGGGCTCAAACTGGGCCCCCAGCCCCCCGGGTTACAACATCAACGGCTCTTGCCTGATATTTTCCCGACAATTTATCTCCAAATCGCGCTCTCGCGCGGGACTTCCTCACAATATATGTACGTATCGCACTCTCGCGTGGGACTTCCTCGCAATTTATTCAGACGATGCGCCCTCGGCGCTCAGGAATCACGCTCTCGCTTTGGCTTTTCTAAGAATTTACTTGGGAATCGCGCTGTCGCTCGAGACTTTCTCGCGATTCATGCAAGACCCACGCTTCAGCCACCCGCCCGCTCGACCTGGTCGCTTGGGCCTGCCTTCCCGACCTGCCCGCTATGGTCTGTCCACCCGATCTGCCCGTCCGGTTCTACCACTCGTTTTTTGTTCCTTGCCCCCCTGATAACTTTTTCTCGTGCTCCATTCTGCTCCCTCCCCCTTCACCCGTCCTCTCTTCCCTTGTTTTAGGGGCTGCACTAAATGCACGTGGCAGATTAGGAAGATATACCCCCAGGGGGTTTCGATCGAAGACGACAAGGGCGGGTACCGAGGGTTTGGGATATACGTATTGATTGGCACGTGAGCAGATATGAGCGAACAGTCTTAAACGTATTGTAGTAGTAGTAGTAGTAGTAGTAGTAGTAGTAGTAGTAGTAGTAGTAGTAGTGGTGCTCTTTTTGGATCACGGTGTTCTTCGCAAGCGCATTTCTGAAATCAGTGCACGTGCAGTGCTTCTTTTGGAGGCAATGGTGGTGAAGGGGGGGGTCGACACTGGCTCAGCTGGGATGGTATGAATTCATGGTGGTAATGAACGTTGAAGCATTATCATATGTACATCAGAATCAGATAAACGGTGAGGCATTAATGACGACGACAAC
>CAUYUJ010015079.1:49790-64790 GCA_963575745.1 Prorocentrum cordatum
GGGGGGGACGAGCAGGAGGGAGGATGAAGGGGAAGAGAGGGAGAGTGGGAGGATTCAGGTTAGCTGAAGGCTAGCACGCGCCCCAGAAGTCCTCAACAACCTCTAGGTTTTCTGAACGTTCCAATTGGGCTCCTCTAGGATTCCAATCGGATCCAATTCGGATTCCTTCGAGTTTCACTTCTTGTGGGCTTCCCTCGGTTTGGGTTGTTCCTTGGTATTTGATTTTTCCTCGGTTGCTTTTTTCCTCGGCGTGTAGCCGCTTCCTCCGATTTTCAAGACCCTGTAGGATCCCTGACGAGGCAGCTTGGATTTTGGTATGATCAACAAATAGTGTACGTTTGTTCTTCAGTTTCGGTTTTCCTAGTCTTTTTCCACGGTCCTGTTTTGTTCTTCGGTTTGGGTTGTTTCCTCTTTTTGCCTTTTCCTCGATCTGTCTTCGATTTCCCTGGGTGAGAATGTATCTCCCGATGAGGGGCCCGAGAGGGGAGACCTCGAACTGACATTTGGAGCCCTCTGCCCCGAGATGGCCCCTGAGACGGCCAGCTGGCCCCTACGAGCCCGCCCGCACCCTTTCAAAAGGACTCCGGGAGGCCTCACAAGAAAACGAAATTTACACATGTGTCCGACATGCCTCTCACCGACAACCCAGGCGTGGCGGGATGGGCAGAAGGCCGCTGGAGTCTGCAACAGGACGCCCTAGCGATCGGTACCATGGGCCCACGGGCGTCCCATCTTCTCAACTCCCCCCTCCCCGTCGTGCTCCTCTTTGGTCCCAATGGGGTTCCGTCACGCTCCCCGCGCCCTGGGGCGACTTATTCTCCCCCCCAACCCCCACACCCGTCCCAACCTCTGGCCCCCGTCCGAGGGTGTGACCTGCCAGCCGAAGACGGCTCCAAGAGGGTTTCTGGAGAGAGTCCTTGACGGTCCAAGGCATATCAGAGTCAGCCGAAGTTGTACACATCCTTTTGGTGCTTACATGTCTTTGCCGTTCGCCTCGGCCTCGATTCCATGTGATTTCAGGAGGGCTTCCGAAGGCTCCGCGACATCCCAAGAGGACTCCAGGAGAGACCCCTGAGACCCCCTACAATGGCTCAAGAGGGCCCCCAGTGTGCAGCTCAATTTGGCCAGATAGACCTCTACGGCGGTACTAAGAACTAAGATAGCGCACGAGAAACTCGAAAGGGCTCCAATACACCCAGGGTTGTCCCATGACGCTCCCAAGTTGCTCCCTAACAGGCCTCCAGGCCGACTCATTAGGGCCCCAAATCAGCTCCAGAGGATCCCCAACCGCCCCCAGGAAGCCTGGTCTCCCCCCTCCTCCACGTCTCCTTCTCCTTCTTCCTTTCCCTCACTTCCTCCTCCCTCCTCCTCTTCCTCGCCTACTCTTTCGGGGCCCCACGCTGGAATCGGTTTGAGCGCCCTCCAGGGAGACTCCACAGGCGTCCAAGCCCCAAGAGGGTCCTTCAGAAGCCTCCAGAGAGCCCCGCGAGGCTCCCAAGACGGACCAAACATTCGCCAAGTCCTTGGAGACGATCCAACAGCCCTCGAGAGAATCCGAAGTGCTCCCCTACGCCCCAACACATTAAAAAGGTCCCCCCAAGGAGCGGTTCAAACTGTACGAGGAGGGACGCGGGAGGAGTTTGCGAGTCCGGGCTGGCTCAGGCCCGCGAGGCATCGAGACATACATCCACTATATCATGGCGTTGCCCCGCCCTGTGCAAGAGCCTCAGTGTGAGCGAAGCGCGCGCTTGGTTACACGTGAATGCGTCTGTCTGTCTGTATGTATGTATGTACGTACGTACGTACGCACGTACGTACGTAGGTATGTTTGTTTGTTTTTTTGTTTGTTTGTTTGTTTGTTTGTTTGTTGTTTGTTTGTTTCTTTGTATGCATGTATGTATGCATGTATGTATGTATCTATGTATGTATGTATGTATGTATGTATGTATGTATGTATGTATGTATGTATGTATGTTTGTATGTAGGTAGGTAGGTAGGTAGGTAGGTATGTATGTATGTATGTATGTATGTATGTATGCATGTATATATACAACGGCGCACCGGGCTTGGGGGCCGAGGGCCGGAACCTCGACCGCAAATGGGTCCAGGGGCCCGGGCCCGTTTCTGGGAGGCTTAAAATCGCCCGGGGGAGCCCTAAGACATCAATCCCAGCGGCCCTAGACGGTCTCGAGACACCCCCAAGACGCTGTCCAGGGGTCTTTGGCAACGCAAGATGCGTTTTAAACTGCCCCGGAGGCCCCCAAGACGCCCCAAGAGGCCTTTAAGATGCCGCCCAAGAGCGCCCCGAGAGGGCAAAATCGTTGATTTCCATTGGTTTTGTTGCCAATGTTTTTTTACATTCTCGCTGTTTCGTGTTTCCAGCGCTAAAGCACCGCCCAAGAGGCGCCCAAAACCGCTCCAAGACGGCCCAAGAGGCCCCCAAGAGGGCCCCAGTACGGCCCAAGAGAGCCCCGAGACGGCCCCAGAGCCGACCAAGATGGCGCAAGAGGGTCCCAAGAAGGCCCCAAGAGAGGCCCAAGAGAGGGAACGCGAACTGAAACATCGAGCTCTCCGTCCCAAGATGCCCCCAAGATGCCCCAAGAGGCCCCTAGGAAGCCCCCAAGAGGCCCCAAGAGGCCCCAAGAGGCCCCCGAGGAGCCCACAGAGGCTCCAAGAGGTCCCAAGACGGCACCCAGAAGGCTTCAAAACTCTTTCTTAGAGGCCCCCGAAGACACACACATATAGACATATGTATTTGTATACGTGCATATACACATCATGTCATTTATATATACATATATATATATATCTATTAGATTACACCATATCGTGTCATATTTTACTGTATTATATCATGTAATATATGATTGTGGTCTAGTGTTTTATATCATGATTTATTTTATTGTAGTACATTGTAGTGTATGGTCATTTATTATCATACCATATTATGAGTTATTGTATGATGCCATACCATATTGTATCATATCGTATGATCTCATATCATAATGTATGCTATGACATTACAGTGTACTGCATTGTATTATACTACTAGACCATATTATATTATATCGTTATAGTTCAGAATTTACTATATTATAGGAGATCATTGTACATCAACTTATATCATACTTCAGCATAACATGGGGTATCGTATACTATGGTATCATATGATATCGCAGTTGCCATTTCATACCATAGTAGGTGTATCATATTTTGTTACAGCCTATTAGACATATTATATCATATTCTATGGTATCAGTTTCTGTTTTTTTGTATTAAATTATAACACTTTATACGACGTACATATATACACATACATATATATATATCGACATATATGTTCATATTAAATTATATGGTAAACTATCAGAGTGCATGTTATGATAGTGTATTGTATTATAATATTTATGACGACATTTTAGTATAGTGCAGTGGAGGCTGGTATAAGCTGCCACATTTTATTTTCATATTGTAACGTATCATTTAGTGTTGTAAACATAGCGTTCCTTATGGTATCATATGGTATGATCATATCTTATAGCGTGCCACATGTTATCATATTATGGTACATGGTATTTTATTATATATTTATATCGTACACGTTATAATACGCCATCATATTACATTATACTATATTATTTTTTTATTATATGACAGATCCCTTGACCGAGGCGGAGGGCCCCCCGACGCTCCATGGGGGTGCCGGGGCGCCAGGGACGCCTCCAGACCGCCCAAGACAGCCCCAACACAGATGAAAAGGGCCGCAGGCCTCCTTGCTTTGACGAAGCTGGCGCCTCTGGCGGGCTCGCACGTCAATTCGGGGGACGGGCCCCCGCGGCCCCGCAGCCCACTTCAGTCCCGCGGGCCCTCTTCGGAGCGCCCGGGGGCAGGGGCCCGCTTTTGGGGGGCCGAAGATAGGCCCCCAGGGCGTCAGGGTGGCCCGAAGCAGCCCCGAGTCATCCACAACGAGGCTTCCAGGGGTCTCGGACAGCCTCAGAGGCGTGTCAAATGCACCAAACTCTCTTGAAGGCTTCCAAGAAGACTGCCAAGACGGGCCCGAGGGGATACATCACTGATGGCCCTGTCGTTTCTTGATGCGAAGAAGGCCCCCACGACCCCTAACGTGCCCTCGTGGTCCCCTGGTGCGGCAGAGCAAAACTCGCTAGGCGTTCCGCACGATGAACAGGAGGAGGAGGAGGAGGAGGAGGAGGAGGAGGAGGAGGAGGAGGAGGAGGAGGAGGAGGAGGAGGAGGAGGAGGAGGAGGAGGAGGAGGAGGAGGAGGAGGAGGAGGAGGAGGAGGAGGAGGAGGAGGAGGAGGAGGAGGAGGAGGAAGGAGGAGGAGGGGAGGAGGAGGAGGACGAGGAGGAGGAGGAGGAGGGAGGAGGAGGAGGATAGGGTGACAGGGTGCAAGGAGGCGGCGGATGATGATGATGATGGATGATGATGATGATGATGATGATGATGATGATGATGATGATGATGATGATGATGATGATGATGATGATGATGATGATGATGATGATGATGATGATGATGATGATGATGATGATGATGATGATGAGGAGGAGGAGGAGCAGGAGGAGGAGGAGGAGGAGGAGACGGATGAGGTGGAGGATGAGGTGGTGGTGTATTGGAGTAGGAGAAGTCGCCCCCCAGTCGCGGGATCCTCAGGGGGGTCGCGCTGAGCTCAAGTCTGAAAGGGAGGGATGGAGCAGATGAGGATACGCACGCAGGAGGGCCGCTTAGATGGTGAACAACGGACAGGAGGGAGGTCCCCCAGGTGGGCACGGGCACACTATGCCCCCCCATTCCGTATGGAAGGAAGCCACTTGGGTGAGAGATCGAACATGGTCGAATGGTAACGTGCGCTGGGTGCATGAATCTGGTGAGGCGTGATGCATCGATTCTGCCACGATGGTGTGTAAGCAGGTTTCTACCCGTCCTATTTCGTTTCACATTTTGGCTGACCCTCGCACATTTATTTGTCTGTGGGCAGACACAGATTGCCCGGAGTGCATCGATTCCATCGCCGGGCTTTTTTAACCACCCGCCCGCCCTCCTGAGGGGCCGCCGACCAAGCCCTCCACCTCCATGCTCTGGCCCATCCACGTCTACCCTTGCCCCCCTCCCTCCCTCGTCCCCGCCCTTGTCCCCCCCCTCCCTCCCTTCCCTCCTTCCTCCGTCTCTCGCCCCCTTCTTGCTCCTCGTGGACGGCGGGGGCGACCCCGAAACGGACAGGCGGGTCGAGGAGGTTTGGAGGCGCACCAGTTGCTCAGGTCGTCGATGCCTGCTCAGCTCGGCCTCCGCAAGGCCAGGCTCGTGCGCGGCTTCCTCCACAGGATGGAGGTCACCCAGGGTGACCCATCGCGCTGCACCGACGGACACCGATGCTGCGCTCACGGTCATAAATCGCGCAGAGGCCAGGCACAGCCTGCACCCTTCGTCCCAGCCTCCGGGCAGCGCAGCGGGTATGACTTTTTGGCTGCCTACCCCAGAGACGAGCTGCTTAGGCGCCTCCAGGACGTCAGACAGCGAGCCGGGCGCCCGGACCTACGGAGGGAGTTCCTTCAGTGCGCCGCCCCCAGGGCTACCCTTTCTACCACCACGACCCGTGGCTGCTGGACACCAGATTCTCGCAGGCCGTGGTCGACGGACGGGAGTCTGGGCGCCTCCACGGATGGCGATGTGGCGTGCTGCCGCCCCTGGGGGGGCCCCCGCCTCCCCAGCACGTCCTGGCCCGGCGGGGGGCAGCCCTCTCCTCCCCCCGCGCCCAGGCGCCGCGCCGCCAAGGGAGCTCGGCCGGCCCATCTCCTCGAGCTTTCCCAACGCCATCGGCACCCCCAGCTCGCGCGAGGCCACCCCATCGCTGCGCGGGGAGTCCGTAAGCAGCTCGCCTGACGAGACCGTCCTCGTCGGCCGGCGCACCTTGGGCGTCTCCAGGACGACGTCCGCTTCGCCAGGCGTCGCCCCCGATCCCGCTGACCCGCCCCCGCGTCGGCAGCGCGCCCCCCGCTCCAGGGAATCCGCCCTGCCTGGTGTGGACGCTGAGCGCCCTCCTACTGGGCCTCCGCCCCTCTGGGCTTCCTGCTGCGATCAGAGCCGCGACGGGCCCCGCGGCCTGGGGTCCTCCGGGTGGCTTTCTCGAAACCGAAGGCTGCGGGCACCTGAGAGGCCGCGTCCGAGACCCGCGGCCGGCCCAGGGAACCGGTCTGCCCCAGGCTGCGCGATGCGCGCCACCCACTGCCTGCCAACAGCAGCCCCGCCCCTGCCCTGGACGAGCCCAGGCCCCAGCGCGCCATCGGTGCGAAGCCACTGCGCAGCACCGCCGCCGCCAGGACCCGACCCCGCTCGGAGGGCCACTCCGGGTCAGCGGGTGCTCCTCCGCCGAAGCAGCGGGCCGCTGCCGGCCAGACGATTGGAGCCCCCTCGTCCACCGCCTCCGACGCCGGGCACCTCATCCTCTTCCTCCTCCTCCTCCTCCTCCTCCTCCTCCTCCTCCTCCTCCTCCTCCTCCTCCCATGCTGGGCGTTGGCTCCCGTGTCACCGACTACATCAGCGCGGCCTGGCACATGTGCATCATGTGGGCCATTCGGCACGCGCCTGCCGCTCGCCAGGGCTCCCACAGCCCCCAGAGGAGCAGGCCTGCTCCTCTGCTTAACCTGCTCGTCCGCTTCCTCCCTGCGGACGTCCTCCTCGCTGCGTCTCCTGACGCGCCGGACTCCGCTCCCGCCTGTCCAGGCGGCGAAACCAGCACGCCTCCTCGGAAGTGCCCTCCCTCTCGCGAACTCTCGGGTCGCGGGAGGCGGGATATTTGCATCCCCGTCCTTCGCCTTCGTGTCCCTGCCTCGCCTTATCCCTCTTCCCCTTGCATCTACGCCACTGCCTTGCGGAATGTCCGCGCAACGCGGCTGGCGTGTTCCTCCCCGCCAACCTCGCCGGGGTAGTTATGTGCTGCTGCTCCTGGCTATACGCGCTGCGATCTCCGCGTGGGATGCCCCCGTGGTGGGCAGTGCTCCTTCCTCCCTGCTATCCCTGCCTGATGGTTATGTGCTGCCCACTGTCCAGGCGGCATTTGCGGCGATCCAGAGAGATCCCGCCAGAGGGCCCCGCCGCGCGCGCCAGTCCCCACCGCTTTCGACTTGCTTGGCCCCGTCGTCGCGCACGAGGTCGCGACCGCCAAAAAGTGTGTGTGTGTGTGTGTGTGTGCGCGTGTGCGTGTAACTTCGTTTTTTGCTAGTGGCGGCGGTCGTCTGGCTGGGTGGCCAACTCGCCGCGCTCGCCGCGCTCGTTTGCCCTTAACAGTGACACGACTGCAGGCGCTGCCCGTTCCGCGCCGTGCTCGCCCACTGGGTCGCCTCCGCCATGGAGCCTCTCCCCCCTCTGGGCGCCACTGCGCGTACCTCACAGGTGGCTTGTGCGACAGCTGGTGGTGCACCGCATGTGCTTCGGGGGCCGATCTCCCGACCACGTCTGGGGGCGCCTCGTACGACTGGTCCGTGCCCCGTGTCGAGGCCCGCGCCAGACGCGCTTCTCAGGGCCCGCTGGTGGAACAGGCGCGGGCCCAGTCGCTCGCGCTTGCCCGCCTCCCGCGAGCCCTGGCTGCCGACGCCTCTCTCCGCGGCGTGGCATGCCCCACCCTGCTCTGCCTGGCGGAGGGAGAGGCGGACCCCATCGACGCTGGCTGGCCCATTCCCGCACCGCCAGTTCTCCGCAGTATTCCCCTCCTTCAACTACGACGCCTGCACTCTCCCCACTGCGCCGTGGCCCCCAGGCGATCCCCCTCCTGGCGCTTTGCTCTTCGCGCTGCCCAGCTCTCTCTTTCTCGCCCAGCCGCCCGCGGTCGAACGCCTGCAGCTCTATCGTGACGGCGAGTGAAACTCCCACTGGCAATGCACCACCTGCTGTGGCATCTCGTGGGGCCTACCCCCCAGCGAGGTCACCAGGCGCTTGACGGAGGCGGCGGACCTGCTTCGCCCCGCCGCCAAGTGACGGTGCCAACGACCCCAGGTCGGGGTCTGAGGGCGACACTGCGCTGGGGCTTGACCTCGGTCTGTCCCGGGCCGCGCCCGCTGGGCCCTTGGGGCTCTCTCCAGTGATGGCGACCGGCCCGTCCAAGTGCTCCCCGTTGCTCAGGCCGATACCCCCCCCCCCCCCTCCAGCCCTCGCCGGCGCTGCGCCGTGCTGCACAGAGCCAAAGAAAACGTGTCCCGCCCTGCTCTTTGATTTTCTCCCCCGCCCTGTCCTGCTCCCGCTGCCCGCGTTTCTGCGTGCTCGCCGCCCTCTTCCTGCCTTTTCTCGTCATCCTTCTGTCTTTCTCTATGCTCATCCTCTGCGCGAGGGCGGTCCTCCTCGCGAAGGCAGCTACGGTCTTGCAATTTCGGGAGCCCGCGCCCGCTGGCTCCCCGCAGCGGTGGCGCGTGGGACCGGATGACCACAGGCACGCTGCGGCGCTCGCAGGCCGCGGTGGTGTTCGCATGCATCTTATGGCGCTTGACGTCGAGGGTGGTGCTCGCAGGCATACCCTGGTGCGGGTAGGCATACTCGGGCAATCGCGGACGGTTCTGGTGTTGGCAGGGTCTGACATACTGTCTCTTCCCCCTCGTTCTCACCATCAACCATCGTGGTCGTTCTCCTTCTCAGCATCAGAATCACTCCCCTCTCCAGCTCCACCTACCAATTGCCCCTCCTCCTCCTCCTCCTCTTCCTCCTCCTCCTCCTCCTCACCCACTTTACCCTGACCTTCCTTCCCGCCTCTTCGTCAACCTGGTCATTATCCTTCGCCTCCTGCGCCCTCCAAAATCGCAGTTGTAGGAAGAGGAGGAGGAAGGAGGAGGACGCTGAGGAGAAGGGGGAGGAGGAGGAGGAGGAGGACGAGGAGGAAGAAGAGGAGAAGGAGGAGAAGGTGGAGGAGGAGGAGGAGCACGTCGGCGGGGAGGAAGTATGAGGAGGGAAGGAATTGTGGATGGAGAGGGAAGAGCAGGCAGGAGGCAGAGGCGTAGGCGGAGGCGGAGGTGGAGGCCGAGGCGGAGGCGGAGGCGGCGTCGGCGGCGGCGGCGGCGGAGGAGGAGGAGGAGCAGGAGGACGAGGAGGACGAGGAGGAGGAGGAAGAGGCGACCACGGAACTTTTCACTGGGCTCGAGCCCTCCAGCGGACGGCCTGCTCGCCCGCGGCCCACGCCGCCCGAATGGCGCACCCAGGGCTGCCGCCGCGTGCCGCCCGGCGCCCGCGCTAAAGGCCTGGACCCGAAGCCTTCGGTCGATCCGAAGGCCCGCCGCCAGAAAAAAATCACTTCGTTCCAGGGTTGGAGACGTAGGAGCCGGAGTCGTAGAGATTGGAGCTGGAGTCGGACAGACGACCATTGCAGCCAGAGTTGGAGAGAGGGGAGCCAGAGTCGGAGCGATAGGTTGGAGACGTGACGCGATGACATTTCGTTCCGTGGTCGGAGACGTAGGAGCTGGAGTCGGATAGATGGGAGCCGGAGTCGGAGAGCAAAGCATGGGAACCAGGGTCGGAGAGAAGGGAGACCGAGCCTGAAGGTGGGTCAGAGCGCCGAGCTGGAATGTGGGTCAGAGACGCGTCGTTTCGGAGTGGGGTTGGAGTCGGGAAGTTGTGAGCTGCAATCGGAGACATGGGAGCTGGAGTCGGAACGTTCGTGCTGCTTGGCCAACCTGAGAAAGGTCAGCGCATGTTGTAGTATGTGTATACGTAATCAAAGAAGTTATTTTCTCAATATGCCCATACGTACAAGTTTGATGGTATACGTAATCACTATGTCTTGTCGTCGTCGCTGTCTTCTGCGGTGCTCGTGGAACGTAAGAAATTGCAAGTGTGTCGTCGGCCCATTTCTTTTGCTGTCCGCCGTGTCTTCGTTGTGCTGGGCGTGGGTCGTGCGTGCTTGGGTCCTATTTAGCAGTTGGGACCGTTTACCTTTCGAAATCGTGTGTTGCCAACCGTGTGGCCCACCTTCATGTTTTGTGAAGTAAATGTTATTCACTCCTCTACCTGTGTTCGTGAGGCATGTTCCGTTGCTGCCTGCGTAGTTCTCCGTATGTAATCCGCCCATGGATCGAAGTCTTCGTCGCTATTGTTGCACCTGAAGCCCGCGTGGATTGAACTGCACCTAAGCGGGGGAGGGAGACGGTGAGGTGGGGAGGAGAGAGGGAGGCAAGCTAGGCACGCTCGCGCAACATCTGACATCCTACCCCTCTCACCCATCCCTTCCCATTGCGTTGAATCCTGTTCTATTCACCGACTGGAGTGTCCTGAAGGATCTTCATTTCCAAATGGAAGTTGCAGGATTCGACCCACCAGTTGCTGTGTAGTTGGAAAGGGGGCTTGTGGTCATAGGAGGAGGATGAGGAGCAGGAGGCGAATGATAAGTAGGCACATGGCGGTGATCAGGAGGACCATGATGAGGATGAGGATGAGGGTGAGGTTGAGGCTGATGATGATGCTGATGATTCTGATGATGCTGATGATCCTGATGATGCTGATGATGAGGATGATGATGATGATGATGATGATGCTGATGATGATGATAATGATGGTTCACATGATGATGAAGACGAACAGTGATATTATCATGATGATGCTGATAACGATGATGATGCTGATGATGATGACGAGGATGATGATCATAATGATAAACATGATGGTTGATGGTGACGATGCCTATGATGATGATGATGATGATGATGATGATGATGATGATGGTGATGATGATGATGCTGATGCTGATGCTGATGCTGATGATGGTGTTGGTCGTCGTGGTGCTGATGATGACGATGATGATGCTGATGATGACGACGATGATGATGTGGTGGTGGTGATGATGATGGTGCTGAGGATGGTGATGGTGATGATGATGGTGATGGTGTTGTTATTGTTGGTGGTGATGCTGATGCTGATGATGCTGATGATGATGCGCTCGTTGGAGGCGAAGTGTCTCCATTGCCACAGGAAGAGGTTCACCAGGAAGGAGGAACATAACGAGGAGGAGCAGGAGTAGGAACAAGAGGAGGACCAGAGTAAACCCACGATGCATCCACGATGCTGCCAAACAGCCTCCCACTTCAAATCCCTTCCTCTCTTTCCTTCTAAGTCCTTGCAGCAATCTTATACGCTGCTGGAAACGCCCCCCTCCCCCCCACAACAGACGAGCGGTCCGTGGGCCCGCCACTCAGGCGAGACTCCGTTTTGTAAAGGATCCGCCGTCCTGATGGCTCAGAACTGCAAGGAGATAGGGCCATAAAGTTCAAGGGAGTGTTCGCCGACAGCTCGTCTTCGTGTAAGCTTGCAAAGTTCCAAATGTCATTACATGCGAGGAGATCTCACATGAGAGCCCCATTCGTAAAACCGGAGCTGTCCCCCATCCGTGTAACTGTTGTACATATTTGAATGCGGGCAGCAGTGTGATTGGAGGTCAATCCGGAGGCCAATTTCTAAAAGGTCCCGCCATCCATCCATGTAGCCGTTGTTCGTTTCAGACGAGTGTGCGCGGCGCCATGGCGAGAGAATCCATGTGAAAAACGAGCCGTCCTCCATCTGCGTAACTCTTGAAAGTCTCTAAGACGAGTGTGCGCGGCGTGGCGGGAGGGAGGGAGGGCGGAGGACGACGGAGTGGGGGGGAGTGAGGGAGGAGAAGGAGCAAGAGGGCTGGAGGGAAGCAAAGGGAGGGAGGGAGGGAGGGAGGGGGAGGGGAGGGGAGGAATGGGAGCAGGGAGGGAGGGAGGGAGGGAAGGATGGAGGGAGGGAGGGAGGGAGTGGAGAGTGAGGGAGGGGAGGAGGAGGAGGAGGATAAATGGAGGGATGGATGCATGCAGGAGCGCCCTCCTGCCTCCCCCGAGGTCGGCGGGGGAAGATGGGCGCGGCGTTCTGCGTGGAGCAGGCCCGGGCGGCACCTTCCCAACCTGGGGATCGGGGGACGTCAACTATCCACCTCGCCGATTCTGGCCAGGCCGTTCCTGGGCCGAACGTCGACGCGAGTCGGCCCGATCCCTTGGCGTGGGTGCCTCCACGGTCCTGTCAGGAGGGAGAAGACGTGGGCCCGGCCAGCATCGCGGCATAGCTCGTTGGCGCCCCCCCGACGGGGGGAGGATCGACGATCGAGGATTGCTTGGCGCTTTCGGCTTTCATGGGGCCCCCAGGTGCTGCCCCTGGAGGCGTCCGGGACATCGGCAGGCTTCCCGGGACGGGGGGCTCCAGAGACTTCGGGAGACGCCTGGGGGCAACAGCGAGGGGGGCAGAGGAGGAGAAGGAGGAGGAGGAGATTGGAGGAGGAGGAGGAGATTGGAGGAGGATGAGGAGGAGGAGGAGGTGGAGGAGGAGGAGGAGGAGATTGGGGGAGGAGGAGGAGATTGGATGAGGAGGAGGAGGAGGACGAGGGGGAGGAGGAGGAGGAGGAGAAGGAGGAGGAGGAACACACAATCATATTAAGTATCAGAGGAAATAATATTACTGTTTCTAATTGTAGTTGTGCTAACAATATTAATGTTAAAGCTACAATTACTTCGATTACTTTACTATTATGTAGCATTTTGTGGTCTTGCTATTGATATTATTATTCGTACTCTTATGCTTGTTATTCATCATAATGATGCCACCTGTAATATTAGTTATTTCTTTGTTATCATTAAGATTAGCACTACTAGAAGTAATATCGCCAATGTTATTAGTATCAGTACTGTTAATACCAATTATAGTGTTACGTCACTACTACTATTACTACTACTATTACTACTACTACTACAACTACTACTACTACGACTACTACTATCACGACGACGTACTACTACTACTACTACTACTACTACTACTGCTACTGCTACTGCTACTGCTACTGCTACTACTACCACTACCACTACCACTACCACTGCCACTACTACTACTACTACTACTACTACTACTACTACTACTACTACTACCACTACTACTACTACTACTACTGCTACTACTACTACTACTACTACTACTACTACTACTACTACTACTACTACTACTACTACTACTACTACTACTACTACTACTACTACTACTACTACTACTACTACTACTACTACTACTACTACTACTACTACTACTACTACTACTACTACTACTACTACTACTACTACTACTACTACTACTTACTACTACTACTATACTACTACTACTACTACTACTACTACTACTACTACTACTACTACTACTACTACTACTACTACTACTACTACTACTACTACTACTACTACTACGGATAACATTACGCATGAATTTTTCCTACCAGTAATACGAATACTGCTCATAACAGTATCAATGGTACTAGTAGCAGTACTGGTACTACTAGCTCTAGTGCGCGAGCGCCGAGCATACGCAACCGGCTGGGAAGCTCTCGGCATCCATCAATGCCTAAGAGCCATTTGCAAATCAGAATCCCACCATTCCATCGAAAGCGCCTGCTACGCCGCCGCCGGGAAATGCATCCTCGGCCTCCCTGGCGTCCACAGCATGCATCCGCCGGGAACGCTTTGTTCGGCGTCCACAGCATGCCAGCCTGATGGCTCGAGCGGCTGAGACCTGGCTCTGATGCCCGTGGCACGGGCCCCACCTCTGCCGCAGGGGAGCCAGCGCGACTCGGCCGCCGCAGCCGCGACTTGGGAGGAAAGCCCAGGAGTGCGGGCCCCAAGAATCTAAACCACCACCACCTGCAGGCCCCTACCCTCCTCTACTTTCCTCTTCACCTTTTTCTCTTTCCCGGGAGAAGGAGGGGCTGAGGGAGGTGGTGGTGGTGTACATTTTTGGGCCCCGTAAGGAGGAGGAAGATGACCAGAGAAACCCAAGATGCGTCAACGATGCTGCCGTGCGCCCACCTGTCCCAATGCCCTGCCCATCTGCCCGTGCAGGAGCCCCCGCCGTGTCGCTGCGGCAAGTGCCCCAATCAAGACCCCCGCAATCGAGGCGAGACCCCCTCTTCGAAAAGGAGCTTCCACCCATGCATTGTAGCCTTGTAGCTACAAGCATGGCAACGAGGTTGGATCATAAGGTCCAATGACGCGTCCAGCGAAGGGCCCGCTTTGAAAACGAGCCGCCCTGAAACTGTACAGTTTCGTGTGTTTTAGCCTGTCCGGTCGGCAGCTGTGCGGAAGTCTCATGCGACAGCCTCGATTTGGAAAGGACCGCCTCCATCCAAATAAATGTTACACGTTTTGGATCCCTGGTTACAAGGGTAAGGCAGTTTCCGAGCGACAAATCATTCGTTTCAAGAGGATCCGCTCCAGATCCGTGTAACCGTGGGGAACTTTGGAGACGAACGTGTGCGGCACCAAGGCGAGAGCCACATCTTGGAAGAAAAATCCGCGCTCCCTCCGTGCAGCTGTTGGGATACTCAAGCGGCTTACACAATTCCACTGGCCCCCCAGAGGAGGAACGAAGTCCACTGTTGATGCCCTCTGCCTCTCGGGAACCGTTTGAGGGACCAATCGGGGCTTTTTTGGGCTTCGCCCCTCGGCAGCTACCCCTTCTCCCTTTCGCGCTCTGGAAGCTAGCCCCCCCTCCCTTTCCAAAGGGAGGCCTTAGCTGCCCCCCCTCCCGCTTTGACCCCCACTGTCGGACCCCGCCCCGCGACCGGGGCCGATCGCAACCGCTTGGGGCCGATCGCAACCACTTGGGGCCGATTCCGACCCGTTGCGATCGGCCCGGTGTGGTTGCGATGTTCTGGGTTCGCTTACGCATTGTTGCTTTGATAAGAAGAGGCTCGCCAACAGCGCTTCTGGGCCGAGTGGGTTGCCTTAGACTCACCGATGAAATTCTGAAAAGGCGGTTGCGATCGGGCCGATCGCAGACCACGAGTAGTAGTAGTAGTAGTAGTAGTAGTAGTAGTAGTAGTAGTAGTAGTAGTAGTAGTAGTAGTAGTAGTAGTAGTAGTAGTAGTAGTAGTAGTGGTGGTGGTGGTGGTGGTGGTGGTGGTTGGTGTGGTGGTGGTAGTAGTAGTAGTAGTAGTAGTAGTAGTAGTAGTAGTAGTA
>CAUYUJ010015079.1:69790-149717 GCA_963575745.1 Prorocentrum cordatum
GAGCGCTCAAAGCTAGCCTTTGGACGCCCAAGACAGTTCTCACAGTGCCCCAGAGACCGCGAAGACGCCCCAAGGGGCCCCCAAGAGGCTTTCCAAGAGGGTCTCAAGAGGCCAGAGTCATTCGTGGCCCTGCTGTCGTTCTCTCTCGCTCTCGCTTTCGCTCGTCGTCGCCCTCGTCGTCGTCGTCGCCGTCGTCTTTGACGTCGTCGTCGTCGTCGTCGTCGTCGTCGTCGTCGTCGTCGTCGTCGTAGTCGTCGGTCCCCTGTCCGTTCCTCTTGGGGTCGGGTCGACGGTCCGCGGCCGCCCCGCCGATCAGCGCTGCCGCTGGCCAGGCGGACGGTCCGCGGCCGCCCAGCCGCTTGCTGGGGCCCGGCCTGCAGGGAAGAAAGGTATACCCCCCAAAAGGGGTTCGATCGAAAACGAAGAGGGCGGGTATCGAGGGTTCTGGAAATACGCGTAATTGGACACTCGAGCATATGAGGGCGAACGGTCTTAAGTTTATTGTTGTTGTTGTTGTTGTTGTTGTTGTTGTTGCTGTTGCTGTTGCTGTTGCTGTTGCTGTTGCTGTTGTTGTTGTTGTTGTTGGAAAAGGCGTGCGTGGGAGCCCCGGCCGACCCCCCCCCAAGCAACCGAGCAACCGAGCAACCCTCTCTGGGGGTTTCCTTGGGGGCGCCAAGGATTCCCCATAGGATTTCGTAGGCAGTCTATAGGCTTCCATAGGAATTCTATAGACCCCCCTAGGAATTCTATAGGCCCCCATCGGAATTCTATAGGCCTCCGTAGGAATTCTACAGGCCCCCATGGGAATTCTCTAGGCCTACATCGGAATTCGATGGGCCTCCATAGGAATTCTATAGGTTTCCATAGGAATTCTATATAAGCCCCCATCGAAATTTTATCGGCCTCCATAGGAATTTTGTCGGCCTCCATAGGAATTCTATAGGCCTCCGTAGGAATTCTATAACCCCCGTCGTCGTAGTTGTCGTCGTCGCCGTCGTCGTCGTCGTCGTCGTCGTCGTCGTCGTCGCCGCCGTCGTCGTTGTCGTCGTCGTCGTCGGCTTCGTCGCCCCGCCACCGCGCGCCACTTGGCGTGCCCGCCTGGTGGGAGCGGCAGGGAGATAGAGGGACAATGGCGGGGCGGAGGACGAGGCCACCGACGACGAAAATGACAATGATAATGATGGTGATGATGACGACGACGATCATGATGATGATGAGGATGCGGATGAGGATGTTGATGATGATGGGGATGATGGTGAGGATGACGTGGATGAGGATGATGATGATGACGATGTTGATGATTGTGATGATGATGACGACGACTACGATGATGATGATGGTGATGATGACGACGATGATGATGATGATGATTGAGATGATGAGGACGACGTGGATGAGGATGATGACGATGATGATGATGATGATGAGTAAGACGAGGTGGACGATGATGATGATGAGTAATACGAGGTGGACGATGAGTTAGACGAGGTGGATGATGATGATGATGAGTAAGACGAGGTATTGTCTGTACCGGATCTTTATAGGATCCCATACAGTGTGTATAGGATCTCTACAGGATCCCATACAGTGTGTATAGGATCTCTACAGGATCCTATACAGTCTGTATCGGATGTCTACAGGATTCCATGCAGTCTGTATCGGATCTGTATAGGGTCCTATACACTCTGTATCGGATCTATATAACATCCTATACAGTCTGTATCGGATCTCTACAGGATCCCATACAGTCCGTATCGGATATGTACAGGATCCTATACAGTATGTATCGGATCTCTACAGGATCCCATACAGTCTGTATCGAATCTCTACAGGATCCCATCCAGTCTGTATCGGATCTGTATAGGATCCTATACGGAGTGTATCGGATCCCTACAGGATCCCATACATTCTAGATCGGATCTATATAGGATCCCATACAGACTGTATCGGATCTCTACAGGATTCCAGGCAGTCTGTATCGGATCTTTACAGGATCCTGTGCAGTCTTGTATCGAGTATCTACAGGATCCCATACAGTCTGTATCGGATTTTTACGGGATCCCATACAGTCTGTATCGGATCTTTACAGGATCCCATACAGTCTGTATCGGATCTGTATAGGATCCTATACAGTCTGTATCGGATCTATATAGGAACCTATACAGTCTTGTATCGGATTTCTACAGGATCCCATAAAGTCTGTATCGGATCTGGATTGAAGCGGCGGCACGCTGGCACGCAGACGTTTTTTACCCATAGGACCACGTCAATGTCAGTAAGGGAGTCCAAGGGAGTTCCATTTTTTCCCCAACCAACCTGTGTTGTTGGGTCCGCGTTCCTTCCTCCTTCCTCCTTCCTCTTCCTTCCTCCTCGTCCCCTTCCTCCCCCCTCCTCCCCCTCCCACACCCATTTTGGCACACCCCTCACACGTTTCGTGGTCCCATAGGGGGCTCCACCGAAGGCCCCAGTGGCTGCGCCCGCATGCGGTTCCACCCCCCATTCTGGCACACCCCTCACACGTTTCGTGGCCCCATAGGGTGCTCCACCGAAGGCCCCATGGCTGCCGTCCGCATGCGTCCCCACACCCATTTCGGCACACCCCTCACACGTTTCGTGGCCCCATAGGGAGCTCCACCGAAGGCCCCAGTGCTGCGTCCGCATGCGTTCCACCCATTTCTGGCACACCCCTCACACGTTTCGTGGCCCCATAGGGAGCTCCACCGAAGGCCCCAGTGGCTGCGCCCGCATGCGGTTCCACCCCCCATTCTGGCACACCCCTCACACGTTTCGTGGCCCCATAGGGAGCTCCACCGAAGGCCCCAGTGGCTGCGCCCGCATGCGGTGCACACCCCTCACACGTTTCGTGGCCCCATAGGGAGCTCCACCGAAGGCCCCAGTGGCTGCCACACCCCCATTCTGGCACACCCCTCACACGTTTCGTGGCCCCATAGGGAGCTCCACCGAAGGCCCCAGTGGCTGCGCCCGCATGCGGTTCCACCCCCCATTCTGGCACACCCCTCACACGTTTCGTGGCCCCATAGGGAGCTCCACCGAAGGCCCCAGTGGCTGCGCCCGCATGCGGTTCCACCCCCCATTCTGGCACACCCCTCACACGTTTCGTGGCCCCATAGGGAGCTCCACCGAAGGCCCCAGTGGCTGCGCCCGCATGCGGTTCCACCCCCCATTCTGGCACACCCCTCACACGTTTCGTGGCCCCATAGGGAGCTCCACCGAAGGCCCCAGTGGCTGCGCCCGCATGCGGTTCCACCCCCCATTCTGGCACACCCCTCACACGTTTCGTGGCCCCATAGGGAGCTCCACCGAAGGCCCCAGTGGCTGCGCCCGCATGCGGTTCCACCCCCCATTCTGGCACACCCCTCACACGTTTCGTGGCCCCATAGGGAGCTCCACCGAAGGCCCCAGTGGCTGCGCCCGCATGCGGTTCCACCCCCCATTTTGGCACACCCCTCACACGTTTCGTGGCCCCATAGGGAGCTCCACCGAAGGCCCCAGTGGCTGCGCCCGCATGCGGTTCCACCCCCCATTCTGGCACACCCCTCACACGTTTCGTGGCCCCATAGGGAGCTCCACCGAAGGCCCCAGTGGCTGCGGTGGCTCCATAGGGACTCCACCGACCAGTGGCTGCGCCCACATGCGGTTCCACCCCCGTTCTGGCACACCCCTCACCGTTTCGTTGCCCATAGGGAGCTCCACCGAAGGCCCCGGTGGCTGGCCCGCATGCGTTCCACCCCCCATTCTGGCACACCCCTCACACGTTTCGTGCCCCATAGGGAGCTCCACCGAAGGCCCAGTGGCTGCGCCCGCATGCGGTTCCACCCCCCATTCTGGCACACCCCTCACACGTTTCGTGGCCCCATAGGGAGCTCCACCCGAAGGCCCCAGTGGCTGCGCCCGCATGCGGTTCCACCCCCCATTCTGGCACACCCCTCACACGTTTCGTGGCCCCATAGGGAGCTCCACCGAAGGCCCCAGTGGCTGCGCCCGCATGCGGTTCCACCCCCCATTCTGGCACACCCCTCACACGTTTCGTGGCCCCATAGGGAGCTCCACCGAAGGCCCCAGTGGCTGCGCCCGCATGCGGTTCCACCCCCCATTCTGGCACACCCCTCACACGTTTCGTGGCTCCATAGGGAGCTCCACCGAGCGCCCCAGTGGCTGCGCTCGCATGCGGTTCCACCCCCCCAGTTCGGCACACCCCTCACTCGTTTCGTGGCCCGGGGGCGCCACCGAAAGATATATCCACAATTGCGGTATTCACAACTACGTATGGTTGGGTCTTTCGTCAGGCTAATTTTGTTTTGGGTTGCTGGTTGCTGTTGCTGTTGCTGTGGGGGGGGTCAGAATGCGTCCACGGGGCTCTGAGCGCAGCCTTCGCAATAAGGCGAGGGCGGTTCCGGACGGCTAGAGCTCACGGGGCTCCCGCGCACGCCTTTTCCTTGTTGTTGTTGTTGTTGAATATTATTACTTCTAAAGAAGAATTATTGTTGGGCCGCCTGGTGCACGCCCCCCTCGCCGCGCCTAGGCCACAGCCACATTTTCATCATTTTCGTGAGGAAGCCTCAGGCAAAACGATGTGTACCAGATCCGGTTGTTTTGTTGACGCCCGCTTTCCCTGTCAAAAAACAATATAAAATGACATGTCTTGTTCTAACATAACCAAACTTCAAGAATCCTTTGCAAAAAATAAGGTAAAGTGGACATTCGCGCGCGCAAGACGAAATCCTTCCAAAACCTTAGTTTTAGTAGCGATTTTTTATAAACATAAAAACATCAAAAAAACAATGGTTTTTCAAAAAAAAATTGTCAAAATTTCATCCCGCGCGCTCTTGCGGATTCGTAGGAAACCCAACACTTTTTAAACATTTCTGTCAAACGGGCTTTTGCGAGCAACTTTTTCGAACTTCTGCAACAACGGTTGCGCACCTGCCAGGGCCATCATCCCTGTCAAATATACCATGCGGGACACATTCGTTTTTTCTTCGCGCGCGCACGCCGTCGTCGTCGGCCGCGGGGCCCTGAATAGTAGCCACGGTCGTCCGCATGCCACGAAGTGAAGTGTCCGAACGTCATAGGGCGGGAAGCTGGGTGTGGGTGGTGGCGAAGAGTCGTTTGGAAATTTGGTAGAGCTTGAACCGGCCCCCCCACAAAGTGGGGGTATTGCCCGCCTCCTATGAAAACCCTGGCACTGGTGAGAACGGTGTGTCCCCACGTGCTAGTAATTGTTGTTGTTGTTGTTGTTGTTGTTGTTGTTGTTGTTGTTGTTGAACTCTCATTCTTGAAAAATATTTATTGTTGATTCCCCCCCACCGGTGCACATTGTTTTTTTTCGATTGAAGTGCCACCCCCGGGGCTCGCACCTGGTTTTTTCCCAAGGAAAGTCTTTCTGCTCAAACTATGCCCCTGTCCCCCGGGCTACAACAACAACGGCTCCTGCATGAGACTTCTTCGATTTTTACTCAGGACCCCCGCTTCCGCCTGAGACTTCCGCGCGAGTTACTCAGGAAAGGCGCTCCCGTTTGAGACTTCCTCGCAATGTAATCAAGACCCCCGCTCCCGCTTGAGACTTCCGTCCAGTTACTTTGGGAACGGCGCTCCCGCCTGATCTTTCTTCGAATCTTACTCAGGACCCCCGCTCCTGCATTACATTTCCGCGCAATTGACTCAGGAACGGCGCTCCCGCTTGAGACTTCCTCGCAATTTAGTGAGGACCCCCGCTCCCGCCTGAGACTTCCGTGCAATTTGCTCAGGAACGGCGCTCCCGCTTGAGACTTCCTCGCAACTTAGTCAAATTATTCTGGAATTGCGTTTCGGCGCTCAGGAACCACGCACGCGCCAAGGACGCCTTCACAACGTGGTATCTTCCCTCTTCCTTCGTCCTTCCCCCTCCCCTTCCTCCCACTCTCCCTCGTTCTTCCCGTCCTCCTCTTGCAGGGCCCGCGCCAATTCCAATGGCGGGCAGAGAGATGTACGCCCCCGAAGGATTGTCCGCCCGTTCCGGTTTGCCCGTACGTCTAAGCCCGCCGGCCCCAGCAAAGAGAAATAATCCCCCGAAAGGGGTGTGATCGAAGACGAAGAGGGCTCGGGTGTTCGAGTGTGTATGTGTAAATCGTTTTGAATGACATCGCGGGCAAGTAAGACGTAACAAGCCTTAAAATGGTGTGTTTGTTGTTGAAACATTATTTATTCTAAAGAATAATTATTGTTGGGCCCCCTGGTGCGCGCCCCCCCTGCGCCGCCTAGGCCGCAGCTACATTTTCATCATTTTCGTGAGGAAGCCTCAGGTAAAACGATGTGATCCAGATCCGGTTGTTTTGTTCCCCCCCGCTGTCCCTTGCAAAAAACAGTATAAAATGAAATTTCTTGTTCTAAAATAACCAAACTTCAAGAATCCCTTGCAAAAAATAAGGTAAAGTGGACATTCGCGCGCGCAAGACGAAATCCTTCCAAAACCTTAGTGTTCGTAGCGATTTCAACATAAAAACATCAAAAAACCTATGTTTTTTTTTAAAAAAAAAAGTGTCACAATTTCATCCCGCGCGCTCTTGCGGATTTGCAGGAAACCCAACTTTTTTAAACATTTCTGTCAAACGGGCTTTTGCGATCAACTTCTTCACGTGCTTCGAACTTCTCCAACAACGGTTGCGCACCTGCAGGGCCATCATCCCTGTCAAATAATACCATGCGGGACACATTCGTTTTTTCTTTCCGTGCGCACGCCGAAATCTTCAAAAACCATTGGGTTTCGTAGGAATTTTAGCACCGCGCAACATAGAATCATTTTTCGCACCGTAGGCCCTTCAAATCGTCGTCGTCGTATACTAAGCTAGTTTCCACAAGATGTTACCACAAGAAGTCATTGAAACCATGCGCCAGTGTAGTAGCCACGGTCGTCCGCATGCCACGAAGTGAAGTGTCCGAACGTCATAGGGCGGGAAGCTGGGTGTGGGTGGTCGCGAAGAGTCGTTTGGAAGTTTGGTAGAGCTTGAACTGCCCCCCCACAAAGTGGGGGTATTGGCCGGCGTCCCATGAAAACCCTGGCACTGGTGAGAACAACACTGAGCGTTTTCGGTAAAATGATTTGTTTGTTGTTGTTGTTTATTGTTGTTGTTGTTGAACATTATTACTTCTTAAAGATATTATATGTTGGGTTGGGCACCTGTGCGCGACCCCCCGCCGCGCCTAGGCCGCAGCCACATTTTCATCATTTTCGTGAGGAAGTCTCAGGCAAAACGATTGGTACCGGATCCGGTTTTTTGTTGACGCTCGTTTTCCCTTGCAAAAAACAATAGAAAATGAAAATTCTTGTTCTTAGTTGATCAAATTTCAAGAATCCCTTGCAAAAAATAAGGTAAAGTGGACATTCGCGCTCGCAAGACGAAATCCTTCCAAAACCTTATGTTTCGTAGCGATTTTAATATAAAAACTAAAAAACCTTTTTTTTTCTTTCAAAAAAATGTCAAAAATTTCATCCCGCGGCGCTCTTGCGGATTCGTTAGAAAACCCAACACTTTTTATCCATTTCTGTCAAACGGCATTTCTGTCAACGGGCTTTTGCGAGCAACTTTTTCGAACTTCTCCAACAACGGTTCCGCACCTGCCAGGGCCATCATCCCTGTCAAATAATACCATGCGGGACACATTCGTTTTTTCTTTGCGCGCGCGCACGTCCGTCCGTCGGCGTCGGCCGAGGGCCCTGAATAGTAGCCACGGTCGTCCGCATGCCACGAATTGAAAGTGTTCCGAACGTCCTAGGCGGGAAACTGGGTGTGGGTGGGTGGCGAAGAGTCGTTTGGAATTTGGCAGAAGCTTGAAACCGGCCCCCCCACAGTGGGGGTAGTGCCCGCCTCCTATGAACCCTGGCACTGAAGCGAACGGTTTGTCCCACGTGCTAGTAATTGTTGTTGTTGTTGTTGTTGCTGTTGTTGTTATTGTTGAACTCTCATTCTTGAAGAATAATTATTGTTGATCCCCCCCCACCGGTGCACATTGTTTTTTTTTCGATTGAAGTGCCACCCCCGGGGCTCGCACTTTGTTTTTTCTCAAGGAAAGTCTTCCTGCTCAAATTGTGCCCCTGCCCCCCGGGGTACAACAACAACGGCTCCCGCCTGAGACTTCCTCGATTTTTACTCAGGACCCCCGCTCCCGCTTGAGATTTCCGCGCGATTTACTCAGGAAAGGCGCTCCCGTCTGAGACGTCCTCGCAATGTAATCAAGACCCCCGCTCCCGCCTGAGACTTCCGTGCGATTTACGTGGGAACGGCGCTCCCGCCTGAGACTTCTTCGAATTTTATTCAGGACCCCCGCTCCTGCTTGACATTTCCGCGCAATTGACTCAGGAACGGCGCTCCCGCCTGAGACTTCCTCGCGATTTAGTGAGGACCCCCGCTCCCGCCTGAGACTTCCGTGCAATTTGCTCAGGAACGGCGCTCCCGCTCGAGACTTCCTCGCAACTTAGTCAGGGCCCCCGCTTCCGCTTGAGATTTCCTCACAATGTACTCAGGACTGCGCTCTCGCGTGCGACGTCCTCACAAATTATTCTGGAATTTCGTTTCGGCGCTCAGGAACCACGCACGCGCCAAGGACGCCTTCACAACGTGGTATCTTCCCTCTTCCTTCGTCCTTCCCCCTCCCCTTCCTCCCACTCTCCCTCGTTCTTCCCTTCCTCCTCTTGCAGGGCCCGCGCCAATTCCAATGGCGGGCAGAGAGATGTACGCCCCCGAAGGATTGTCCGCCCGTTCCGGTTTGCCCGTACGTCTAAGCCCGCCGGCCCCAGCAAAGAGAAATAATCCCCCCGAAAGTGGTGTGATCGAAGACGAAGAGGGCGGGTTTCGAGGGTGTAGGGTATACGTGTTGAATGACTCGCGGGCAAGTAAGAGCGTACAGCCTTAAACTGGTTGTTGTTGTTGTTGTTGTTGTTGTTGTTGTTGTTGTTGTTGAACATTATTACTTCTAAATAATAATTATTGTTGGGACCCCTGGTGCACGACCCCCCCGCCGCGCCTAGGCCGCAGCCACATTTTCATCATTTTCGTGAGGAAGTCTCAGGCAAAACGGGTTGGTCCGGATCCGGTTGTATTGTTACGGCCCGCTTTCCCTTGCAAAACATAAGCTAAAGTGGACATTTCTTGTTCTAACATAACCAAACTTCAAGAATCCCTTGCAAAAAATAAGGTAAAGTGGACATTCGCGCGCGCAAGACGAAATCCTTCCAAAACCTTAGTGTTCGTAACGATTTCAACATAAAAACATCAAAAAACATTTTTTTTTTTTTTTTTTTTTTTTAAGTGTCACAATTTCATCCCGCGCGCTCTTGCGGATTTGCAGGAAACCCAACTTTTTTAAACATTTCTGTCAAACGGGCTTTTGCGATCAACTTCTTCACGTTCTTCGAACTTCTCCAACAACGGTTGCGCACCTGCCAGGGTCATCATCCCTGTCAAATAATACCATGCGGGACACATTCGTTTTTTCTTTCCGTGCGCACGCCGAAATCTTCAAAAACCATTGGGTTTCGTAGGAATTTTAGCACCGCGCAACATAAAATCATTTTTCGCACCGTAGGCCCTTTCAAATCGTCGTCGTCCGTATATTAAGGCTAGTTTCACAAGTGATTACACACAAGGAAATATTGAACCTGCTCCAGTGTAGTAGCCACGGTCGTCCGCATGCACGAAGTGAAGTGTTCCGAACGTCCATATAGGCGGGAAGCTTGGTTGGGTGGTGGCGAGGATGGTCGTTTTGGAAATGTGGTAGAGCTTGAACAAACGGCCCCCCCACAAAGTGGGGGTATTGGCGGGCGTCGTATGAAAACCCTGGCACTGGTGAGAACACTGAGCGTTCGGGTAAAATGATTGTTGTTGTTGTTGTTGTTGTTGTTGTTGTTGTTGTTGAATTCTCATTTCCAAAGAATAACTATTGTTGACCCCCCCACCGGTTTATATGATTTTTTCTCAATGAAGGTGTGCCCCTCGACGCTCGCACCCTGTTTTTTGACAGGGAAAGTCTTCCTGCTCAAACTGGGCCCTTGGCCCCCGGGTCACAACAACAATGGCTCCCGCTCGAGATTCCTTACAATTTAGCCAGGACCCCCGCTCCCGCCCGAGACTTCTTCGCATCTTATTCAGGAATCGCGCTCTCGCTTGGGACTTCCTTACAATTTATTCAGGAATCGCGCTCCCGGCGCTTTGGAGTCGCGCTCTCGCTGGAGATTTGCTTGCAACTTACTGAAGGATGGCCTTGCGTTGGAATTTCTTGCAATTTGCCCAAACGCCGCGCTCCCGACACCCAGGCACCCAGGAGTCGTGCCATGTGCGTGCCCTTCGTGGCCCCGCTGTCGCCATTTGTGTCCCCCATCACTGTCCTACGTGGCCCAGTTGCTACCCTCAGTTGCCCCATAGTTGCCTTCTGTGGCCCCGCATTATCTGCACTTCGTGGCCACCGCTCGTTCGCGCTCTTCGTGGCCCCATACGCATTCCCCTCGTGTCCCTGCTGTCGCCCTTCGTGGCCTACTTCGTGCCTTTCGTGGCCATGTTGTCGTTCTCTCTCGCTCTCGCTTTCGCTCGTCGTCGCCGTCGTCGTCGTCGTCGTCGCCGTCGTCTTCGACGTCGTCGTCGTCGTCGTCGTCGTGGTCGGTCCCCTGTCCATTCCTCTTGGGGTCGGGTTGACGGTCCGCGGCCGCCCCGCCGATCAGCGCTGCCGCTGGCCAGGCCGACGGTCCGCGGCCGCCCCGCCGCTTGCCGGGGCCCGGCCTGCAGGGAAGAAAGGTATCCCCCCCAAAAGGGGTTCGATCGAAGACGAAGAGGGCGGGTATCGAGGGTTTGGGAAACACGCGTTATTGGACACTCGAGCATATAAGGGCGAACGGTCTTAAATTATTGTAAATTGTTGTTGTTGTTGCTGTTGTTGTTGTTGTTGTTGTTGTTGTTGTTGTTGTTGTTGAACTCTCATTCTTGAAGAATAATTATTGTTGATCCCCCCCCACCGGTGCACATTGATTTTTTTCGATTGAAGTGCCACCCCCGGGGCTCGCACCTTGTTTTTTCTCAAGGAAAGTCTTCCTGCTCAAACTGTGCCCCTGCCCCCCTGGCTACAACAACAACGGCTCCCGCCTGAGACTTCCTCGATTTTTACTCAGGACCCCCGCTCCCGCCTGAGACTTCCGCGCAATTTACTCAGGAAAGGCGCTCCCGTCTGAGACTTCCTCGCAATGTAATCAAGACCCCCGCTCCCGCCTGAGACTTCCGTGCAATTTACGTGGGAACGGCGCTCCCGCCTGAGACTTCTTCGAATTTTACTCAGGACCCCCGCTCCTGCCTGACATTTCCGCGCAATTGACTCAGGAACGGCGCTCCCGCCTGAGACTTCCTCGCAATTTAGTGAGGACCCCCGCTCCCGCCTGAGACTTCCGTGCAATTTGCTCAGGAACGGCGCTCCCGCTTGAGACTTCCTCGCAACTTAGTCAGGGCCCCCGCTTCCGCCTGAGATTTCCTCACAATGTACTCAGGACTGCGCTCTCGCGTGCGACGTCCTCACAAATTATTCTGGAATTGCGTTTCGGCGCTCAGGAACCACGCACGCGCCAAGGACGCCTTCACAACGTGGTATCTTCCCTCTTCCTTCGTCCTTCCCCCTCCCCTTCCTCCCACTCTCCCTCGTTCTTCCCCTCCTCCTCTTGCAGGGCCCGCGCCAATTCCAATGGCGGGCAGAGAGATGTACGCCCCCGAAGGATTGTCCGCCCGTTCCGGTTTGCCCGTACGTCTAAGCCCGCCGGCCCCAGCAAAGAGAAATAATCCCCCCGAAAGGGGTGTGATCGAAGACGAAGAGGGCGGGTATCGAGGGTGTAGGGTATACGTGTTGAATGACTCGCGGGCAAGTAAGAGCGTACAGCCTTAACATGGTTGTTGTTGTTGTTGTTGTTGTTATTGTTATTGTTGTCGTTGTTGTTGTTGTTGTTGTTGTTGTTGGTGTTGTTGTTGTTGTTGTTGTTGTTGTTGTTGTTGTTGTTGTTGATGTCGTCGTTTTTGTTTTTTTGTTTTTGTTGGTGATGCTGGTGATGTTGTTGAGTTCTCATTTCTGAATAATTGTTGGTGATCCCCCTGCCTGGTGACCATTGTAATTTTCAATTGAAGTGCTTCTCCCTGGGCTCGTACCATGTTTTTCCCAACCATCCTGTGGTGTTGGGTCTTCGTTTTGAAGAGACGGTGCCCCGCGTTCTCGCCTACTCCTTCCTCCTCCCTCCTGCTCCTCTCCCTCCTCCCTGCGTTTCGCCCACCGAGTACAGCGTTTCGTGGCCCCATAGGGTGCTCCGCAGAAGGCCCCAGTGGCAGGGTCCGCATGCAGTTCCACCTCCATTTCGGCGCACCCGTCACACGTTTCGTGGCCCCCATAGGGTGTTCCGCCGAAGGCCCCAGTGGCAGGGTCCGCATGCAGTTCCACCTCCATTTCGGCGCACCTCTCACACGTTTCGTGGCCGCATAGGGAGCTCCACCGAAGGCCCCAGTGGCAGGGTCCGCATGCAGTTCCACCTCCATTTCGGCGCACCCCTCACACGTTTCGTGGCCCCCATAGGGTGCTCCACCGAAGGCCCCAGTGGCAGGGTCCGCATGCAGTTCGCACCCCTCCACGTTTTCGTGCGCCACCCCTCACACGTTTCGTGGCCCCTATAGGGTGCTCCGCCGAAGGCCCCAGTGGCAGGTCCGCATGCAGTTCCACCCCCATGTCGGCGCACCCCTCACACGTTTCGTGGCCCCATAGGTGCTCCGCCGAAGGCCCCGTGGCAGGGTCCGCATGCATTTCCACCCCCATTTCGGGCGCACCCCTCACACGTTTCGTGGCCTATAGGGTGCTCCACCGAAGGCCCCAGTGGCAGGGTCCGCATGCAGTTCCACCTCCATTTCGGCGCACCCCCCTCACACGTGTCGTGGCCCCCATATGGAAGCTCCACCGAAGGCCCCAGTGGCAGGGTCCGCATGCAGTTCCACGCCCATTTCGGCGCACCCCTCACACGTTTCGTGGCCCCATAGGGTGCTCCGCCAGAAGGCCCCAGTGGCAGGGTCCGCATGCAGTTCCACCCCCATGTCGGCGCACCCCTCACACGTTTCGTGGCCCCATAGGGTGCTCCGCCGAAGGCCCCAGTGGCAGGGTCCGCATGCAGTTCCACCTCCATTTCGGCGCACCTCTCACACGTTTCGTGGCCCCATAGGGTGCTCCACCGAAGGCCCCAGTGGCAGGGTCCGCATGCAGTTCCACCCCCATTTCGGCGCACCCCTCACACGTTTCGTGGCCCCCATAGGGAGCTCCACCGAAGGCCCCAGTGGCAGGGTCCGCATGCAGTTCCACCCCCATTTCCTCACACGTTTCGCGGCCCCATAGGGAGCTCCACCGAAGGCCCCAGTGGCAGGGTCCGCATGCAGTTCCACCCCCTTTCGGCGCACCTCTCACACGTTTCGTGGCCCCACAGGGTGCTCCGCCGAAAGCACCAGTGGCAGGGTCCGCATGCAGTTCCACCCCCATTTCGGCGCACCTCTCACACGTTTCGTGGCCCTATAGGGTGCTCCGCCGAAGGCCCCAGTGGCAGGGTCCGCATGCAGTTCCACCTCAATTTTTGCGCACCCCTCGAACGTTTCGTGGCTCCATAGGGTGCTCCACCGAAGGCCCCAGCGGCAGCGCCCGCATGCGGTTCCACCCCATTTCGGCACACCCCTCACACGTTTCGTGGCCCCATAGGGAGCTCCACCGAAGGCCACAGTGCTGCGTTCGCATGCGGTTCCACCCCTCCATTTCGGCACACCCCTCACAAATTTCGTTGCCCTATATGGTGCTCCGCCGAAGGCCCCAGTGGCAGGGTCCGCAGGCAGTTCCACCTCCATTTCTGCGCACCCCTTGCACGTTCCGCGGCCCCATAGGGTGCTCCACCGACGGCTCTGGTGGCAGCGTCCGCATGGCGTACCCGTGCCAATTTTGGCGCACCCCGTCACACGCGTCGTGACCCCAGAGAGGTTCACCGAGGTCGATGCCCGCAACTGCGTCACTCACAACTGCACATGGTTGGGTCCTCGCCAGGGTAATTTACAAGGGAAGGTGAGGTGCGACCAAACTGTGCCCTTGGCTTCGGGTTTACACCAACAGCGGCTCCCGCCTGATACTTCCTCACAAAATATTGCCAAAAAGGCGCTCCCGCGTGGGACTTCCTCACAGGTTATGCAGAAATCGCGCTCTCCCGTGAGAGTTTTTCGGAATGTAGTCAGACGCCGCGTCCCTGGTACTCAGGCGTCACGCTCTCGCTGTGGATTTGTCAGGATCTATTTTGGGATTGTGCTATCGCTCGAGACGTCCTCGCGATTCATGCAGGACGCACGCTTTGGCAACCCGCTTGCTCGACCTGGCCGCCTGGACCTGCGTTCCGACCCGCCCGTTAGGGTCTACCCGCCCGATGAGCCTGTTTGTTTCTGCCACGTGCTTTCTGCTCCTAGCCCCCCTTCGTGCTCCCTCCCCTTGTCCCTTTCTTCCATTTGTCCTCCCTTCCCTTGCCTTAGGGGCTGCATGCAATACACGTTGCAGGTAAGAAAGGTATACCCCTAATGGGATACGGTCGAAGACGATGAGGGCGGGTTTTGATTGTTTGGAATATAAGTGTTGAGTGGCACGCGAGCAGATGAGAGCGACCTTTCTTAACATGATTGTTGTTGTTGTTGTCGTCGTCGTCGTCGTTATTGTAGTAGTAGTAGTAGTAGTAGTAGTAGTAGTAGTAGTAGTAGTAGTAGTAGTAGTAGTAGTAGTTGTAGTAGTCGTTGTTGACCTTCACTCCTGAAGAATTATTATTGTTGATCCCCCCTCACCTGTGCATATTGTTTAGCTCAATCAAGGTGTGCCCCTCGACGCTCGCACCCTGTTTTTGACAGGGAAAGTCTTGGTGCTCAAACTGGGCCTCTGGCCCCCAGATTACAACAACAACGGCTTCCACCTGAGACTTTCTTCAAACTTACTCAGGACCCCCGCTCCTGAGACTTCCTCACAATTTTCTCAGGAGCGGTTTCCTCGCAATTTAGCCAGGACCCCCGCTCCCACTTGAGATTTCTTCACAATCTACTCAGGAACGGTGCTTCCGCTTGAGACTTCCTCGCAATTGAACCAAGATTTTCTCGCAATTTAATCAAAACCCCCGCTCCTGCCAGAGAACCATTCACATTATATTCAGGAATATCGCTTTCGCCTGTGTCTTCCATGCGATTTATTCAGAAAGTCGCGCTTTCGACGCTCAGGAAACACGTTGCGTCAAGGACGCCGTTACAATTTACCTAGTAATCGCGCTCTCACCATACTCAGGCATCCCGCTAGAATGTCCCACCCGCCCGACCCGCCCGGCAGGGGATCGCCCGCCCGTCGTGGGCTCCCGCCCGAACTTTCCTTCAGGAACGGCGCTTTCGCCTAGGACTTCCTCGAACGTTCACGCTCTTACCTTCCTGCTCCTCCTCCCTCTCCCTCCTCCCTCCTCCCTCCTCTCCTCCCTTCTCTCTCCCTCATCTCTTCGCTCATTCTTATGCCTATCTGCCCTATCCCCTCTTCCTCCTCTCCCTCCTCCCTTCTCCCTCCTCTCTCCTGCCTCCTCCCTCCTTCTTTCTTTCTTTCTTTCTCTTTCTCTCTCTCTCCCCCCTCTCTCTCTTTCTCTACCTCTCTTATCTGTCTCTCTCTCTCTCTCTCTGTCTGCCTCTAATCAAGCGCCCCCCTCTTCGCTCCTTCTCTCATGGCTTTTTCCGTCTTCCTTCGTCCCTCCCCCTCCCTTCGTCCCACTCTCCGTCGTTCTCCCCCTTCTCTTTTTGCAGGACCCACATCAATTCCAATGGCGGGCACATGTACGCCCAAGATGGACCGCCCGTTCAGGTTTGCCCGCCTGTCTAAGCCCGCCGCCCCCCGCAAGGAGAAATAATCCACCCGAAGGGGGCTTGATCGAAGACAAAAAGGGCGGGTATCGAGGGTGTGGGGAACGCGTTTTGAATGACACGCGGGCAAGTAAGAGCGAACAGTCTCATAGTGATAGTTGCTGCTGTTGTTGTTGTTGTTGTTGTTGTTGTTGGTGTTGTTTTCGCTGTTGTTGTTGATGTTGTTGTTGTTGAATAGGGATTGGCGTCGTGCCCCGGGTTGCCGCCCCCCCTTCCCAACAACAACAACAATGCCGAGGGCTCCCGCCGGAGATTTTCTCACAATCCACTGGCCCTACAGGATTCGCATAGGGTTTGTATAGGATTCATCGGATTCCTATAGGATGCCTATAGGATTCGTTCAGGATTCATAGGACTCCAGTGGGACTCCTATAGGATTTGTATAGGATTCATAGAATTCCTGGCCAGGATTCCTATAGGATTCGTATAGGATCCCATAGAATCCCTATAGGGTTCCTATAGGATTCTTACAGGATTCATATAGGATTCATATAGGACATAGGATTCCTACAGGATTCGTACAGGATTCATAGGATTCCTATCGGATTCCTACAGGATTCGCTTAGGATTCATAGAATTCCCACAGGATTCCCATAGGATTCGTATAGGATTCATAGGGATCCCTATAGTGTTCCTGTAGGATTCCTACACTATTCATATAGGATTCAATGGATTCTTATAGGACTCCTAAGGATTCGTATAGGATTTATAGGATTCCCATGGGATTCGTTTAGGATTCTAAGGATGCCTATCGGATTCCTTTGGGATTCGTGCAGGATTCATAGGACTCCTTTTAGGCTTCCCATCGGATTCCTACAGGATTTATATGGGATGCGTAAGATTCCTATAGGATTCTTATCGGATTCGTATGGGGTTCCTATAGGATTCTTATGGGACTCGTACAGGATACATTGGATTCCTATGATATTCCTATATGCTGCATACAAGTCCAATGCTATTCCAATGGAATTCGTTTCGGAATCATCGGATCCCTACGAGGTTCCTATAGGACTCCTAGAGGATCCATATAGGACCTATAGGATTCCTTTAAGATTCGTATAGGAGTCATAGGATTCAGTATTCGCATAGGATTCGCATAGGATTATAGAATTCCCATGTGATCCCCATAGGGTTCTTGTAGGATTCATAGGATCCTTACAGGGGTCCTATAGGACTCTTACAGGGTTCATATAGGATTCATCGGACTCCGATGGGATTCCTAAGGGTTCGTATAGGATTCATAGGAATCCTATGGGGTTCTTATAGGATTCTTTTGCTTCCAAGACGATTCATTTGGGATTCGAAACGGGTTCCTGTAGAATTCTTATAGAATTCGTGCAGCATCCATTTGATTCTCATAGGGTTCCTATAGGATTCGTTTGATTCCTATGGGGGTCCTATGTGATTCGTAGAGGATTCATAGGATTCCTTTAGGCTTCCAATATTATTCCTAGTTCATATACGATACATTGGACTCCTAGAGGCCTCGTATCGGTTTCCTATGATTCCTATGGGATTCCTATGTGATTCACATCGGATTCATAGAATTCCCATCGGATTTTTATAGGATTCGTATAGGATTCATAAGATCCCTATAGGGTTCCTCAAGGATTCCTGCAGGATTCATATCGGATTCATAGGATTCCTATAGGAATCCTAAGGATTCGTATAGGATTCATAGGATTCCGATTGGATTCCGTAGAGATTTTTGCGATTCCCATGGGGTTCTTTTTGGGATTCGTGCAGGATTTATAGGATTCCTGTAGGCTTCCTATAGGATTCCTACAGGATTCATATAGGATTCATAGAGGTTTCTTAGGATTCCTATAGGATTCGTATATGATTCATGGGATCCCCATCGGGTTCCGAAAGGATTTCTGCAGGGTTCATGTTGGATTCATTGGATTCCTATAGGAATCCTAAGGAGTCGTATAGGATTCAGAGGATTCTTATGGGATTCCGTAAAAAAGGTTCTTGCGGTTCCGGTATGCTTCTTTTGGTGTTCGTACAGGGTTCATATGATCCGTTTAGGCTTCCTATAGGATTCCTACAGGATTCGTACAGGATTCGTAGGATTCCTGTAGGGTTCTTATGGGATTCGTATAGGACTCCTATAGGATTCTTATGGACTTCGTACAGGATTCATGGGAGTCTTTTAGGGTTCTTATAGGATTCATTGGATTCCTGTAAGATTCCTGTGGGATTCGTATAGGATTCATATGAGTATCAGGGGAATTCTATGATATTTCCATAGGACCTGCAGGATTCATATGAATCCTGTTGGGTTCTTATTGGATTCGTATTGTGTTCGCAGGGTTCCTATAGGATTCCTATGGGATTTCTAGAGGATCCGTATAGGAATCATATGATTTCAATTGGGTCCGCATGGGATTCATAGGACTCCTACATGTTTCCTATAGGGTTCATCGGATTCCTATAGGATTTCTAGAGGGTTCGTACAGGATTCATTGGTTGCCTAAAAGGATTCCCGTATGATTCCTATAGTATTCCCATTGGATGCATAGGACTCACGTGGTTGCTATAGGATCCTGATACGATGCCTATAGGATTCGTATAATATTCAGGTTGGACTCCTGTAGGAGTCGTACAGGATTCATAGGATTCTTAGAGGATGCCTATAGGATTCCTATTGGATTCATCGGGTTCCTATAAGATTCCTTCAGGATTCATTGGGGTTCCCAAGGGAGTCCCATATGGTTCTCACAGGAACCATGGGGTTCCCAGGAGATTCCGCTGCGGGCCACCGGATTCCTCTAGGATTCCTATAGGACTCCCATAGGATTCATGTCGGATCCGTTAAGAATCTTGTGGGAATCTTATAGGAACCCACAAAGATTAATCCTATAGGAATCACATGAATCCTATGGGCACCGTATAGGAATCGCATGGGCAACTCATGAAAGCTGTAGGAATCTCTATAGGAATCCGGTAGGAATCTCATGAATCATATAGGAATATGATAGGAAACCTTCGAATCCTACAAGGATCCTGTAGGAACCGTATAGGCAGCCTATAGGAATCTAGCGAATCCTATATGGATCCTTCAGCAATCATATAGGAATCCAATAGGAATCCCATGCATCTTAAGCGAATCCAAGAGGAATCTGATAGGTCCTATACGAATCCTGTGGGAATCTTATAGGAATCCGATGGGAATCTTATGAACCCTATAGGAACCTTATCGGAACCGTATAAGACTCACCTGAATCACATAGGCATCCAATAGGCATCCGATTGGGAACCCTGTGAATCCTGTCAGGAGCCAATGGCAAGCGTAAAGGAATCTAATAGGAATCTTATGAATCCTATAGGGATCCTGTAGGAAACCTATAGGAACCCTATAGGAATCTTATGCATCCTATAAGAACCTTATCTCTTGGACCTTGGATCTTGGATCTTGGATTTTGGACCTTGGCTCTTGGATCTTGGGCCTTGGACCTTGGATCTCTTGGCTGTTGATTCCGATGGGATTCCTATCGGATTCCCATCGGAATCCTATGGGATTCGTAAGAATCCTATAGGATTCTTAGAGGCCCCCCATAGGATTCCCAACGGCTTCTTAGGATTCCCATCGGACTCCTGTGGGAGCCGTAAGACTCCCATAGGATTCCCAGAGGCTTCCTAACTAGGATTTCCAAAGGCATCTTAGGATTCCCATCGGACTCCTATGGGATTCGTAAGACTCCTTTTGGATTCCTATCGGGTTCCCATAGGATTCCTATAGGATTCCTGTAGGATATTGGGAATCCTAGAGGCTTCCTAAGATTCCTACAGGATTTCTAGAGGCTTCCTATAGGATGCCCATGGTATTCCGAGAGGCCTCTTAGGATTCGTAAGCTTCCCATAGGAATCCTATAGGATGCCTATAAGTATTCCTAGAGGCTTCTCAGGATTCGTATGATTCCCGTAGGAATCCTAGAGGCTTCCTGTAGGATTTCCATCGGAATCCCATAGGGTTCGTAGCATTCCCATAGGAATCCCATAGGACTCGTAGGATTCCCATAGGACTCCCAGAGGCTTGATCATTTACCCGTAGGATTCCTCCAGGATCCAAATACGACCTACAGAAGATTCCTATAGGATTCGTATAGGATTCGTATAGAATTCATACGATTCCCATAGGATTCCCATAGGATTCGTATGATTCCCATAGGATTCTCATAGGATTCCCACAGGATTCGTAGGATTCCCATAGGATTCCCATAGGATTCCCATCGGACTCTTAGGATTCCTTTTGGATTCCTAGGATTCCCATAGGATTCCCATAGGATTCCCATCGGATTCCTAGGATTCCAAGAGGATTCCTAGGATTCCCATTGGATTCCCAAGGATTTTTCAGGATTCCTACAAGATTCTTAAGATTCTTAGGATTCCTATAGGATTCCCATAGGATTCCCATCGGATTCCCATAGGATTCCAGAGCTTCGCTGGTGCAGACTCTGCAGCATGGCCTGAAGGAAGGACCCACCTCTGATTTTTTTTTTTTTTTTTTTTTTTTTTTTTTTTCTTTTTCTCTTTTTTTATATATTATTATTATTATTATTATTATTATTATTATTATATATATATCTTATATATATAAGCAAAGGGGCACAGGGAGGATCCCCATCTTTGTTGTTGATGTTTTGGTTTGTTGTTTTTGATTGTGGTGGTTGTGTTGGAGGTTGCTTTTTCTGTGTTGTTGTTGCTGCCTTTTGTTGTTGATGTGGTTGTGGTTGTGGTGGTTGTTGTGGTAGTTGTGGTTGTTGTTGTAGTCGCCGAGTTTTTATTTCTAAAGAAAAGAATAGTTATTGTAGATCCCGCTGCCCGGTGAGTATGATACAATTGAAGTGCCTCTCCCAGTGCTCGCACCCCATTTTCTACAATGGGAAGGGCGGGGTTTCTAAACTGGACCTCTGGCCCCGGGTTGACAGCATCAACGGTTCCCGCCTGATACTTCCATACAGTTTAGCTCAGAATCGCGCTTTCGAGTGGGACCTCTTCACAGCTGATGCTGGTATCGCGCTCTCGCGTGGGACTCCATGCAATTTATTCAGACGCCGCGCCGCCGACGCTCAGGAATCGCTCTTGTCTTTCTCTCGATTCACTTGGGAATCGCGCTATCGCTCGAGATCTCTTTGCGATTCGTGATGCACTCACGCTTCAGCATCCCGCCTGCTCGACATGGCCGCTTGGGCGTGCCTTCTTCACCCGCCCGCCAGGGTCTATCCGCCCGATCTTCCTGGTTTTGTGTTCATGTTGCAGTATGCGATGGTATCGTATGCGGTGTTTTTTTGTGCCATGCGGAGCTATTCACTGTTGTGCCACCATTCGGGGTATACTGTTCCATGCTGCTGCCCCCTTTTTTTGTCCGTCCTTCCATCCCCCTCCTTTCCAACTTCTAGCTTGGTCAACGTGCCTGCGCTCAGTCGGTACACTTTCGCAAGCAGAGAATCTTTTGTTTCACCGAGTCGGATACGATCTGCTGCAACGGCCCGTGTCAAATTTTGTGGTTCCCGTGCGCGCACGCAAGTGCACCCGCAGGCCCCGTCCTCGGAGAGGAGGCCTGCCGCTTTCCAGACGCTGTACAGGGCGGGCCACACTGTCGAGCTTGCCGCTACGGTTCTGGGGCCGAGCGTGCCAGGAATAATAGGGGAACGAAGCATGGCATGAACATAGAAATTCGGAGGTCCGCGCGGATTTCTCGGATCCGCGGTGGACTCCCCCCCTGGAGGCGCCTCCGGCGCCGCCCCTCGCGCGTTCCGCGCGCCAGGGAAGGGGGTCCAGCGCCAATCCGACAAATCCGCGCGGACCTCTGAGTTTTTATGTTCATGACATTCTTCGTTCCCCCAAATAAGAGCGTACCACACCTCCGTCGTGGTGGACGACAAGGAGTATCCAGCCGCCTGCTGGCACGTCCCGCCGCCGTGCCAGCGCAGAACTCTCTGCGTGCCGACCACTGCGCGAGCATATCGCCGAGGTGGCAAGCCACGTGTCGCTCTGGTCGCCCCCGGCGGGGATGCGGAGGAGGAGGAGGAGGAGGAGGCGGAGGAGCAGGAGGAGGAGGAGGAGGAGGGAGGAGGAGGAGGAGGAGGAGGAGGAGGAGGAGGAGAGGAGGAGGAGGAGGAGGGAGGAGGAGGAGGAGAGGAGGAAGGAGGAGGCGGCGGCGGAAGGGAGGTGGTGGAGGAGAGGAGGAGAAGAGGGGGGAGGAGGAGGAGAAGTAGGAGGAGGAGGAGGAGGCGGCGGAGGGGAGGTGGTGGAGGAGAGGAGGAGAAGAGGGGGGAGGAGGAGGAGAAGGAGGAGGAGGAGGAGGAGGAGGAGGAGGAGGAGGAGGAGGAGGAGGAGGAGGAGGAGGAGGAGGAGGAGCAGGAGGAGGAGGAGGACGAGGCCCCTCCTCATAAATCCTTGCACGAGCTCCTTTTCATTGCAAGGAGCGCCCCTCTGAAAGACGAACACCATCTGGACCTGCCATTCTGCGGGGTGCAGCAGTTTTTGATCCAAGGCATGTGAGAGCTCCTGTGGGTCTGGAAACGCTGGCTTGTGGCGCGTGGTGTCCCGTCTGGTCTCCCGCCTCGTCTCCCGGGTCTGCCGTGTGGCCTTCCGTATGGTCTACCGTGTGGTCTTCCGCATTGTCTCCCGCAGCCCGCGTGCACTGTCCAGGGTCTTCTGCCGCCAGGGTTTCATGAAACTGACCACCCCCACCCGTGCAGCTGATGCAATAGTTTCAGGCGACTGTTCGCGGCGCCAAGGCGAGAGCCGCAATTTGAGCGTGCTAGCCTCTACGAGTGCGCGTGACGCTTAGGCGAGAGGCGCATTGTGAACACGGTCTGACATCATCCCTGCAATTGTCGCAGGGTGTGAAGACGAATGTGCGCGGCGCAACACCGAGAGACGAATTTTCAAACAAAAACAAGTGGCCCAGAATCCTTGCAAGTGTTGGAACCTTGTAAGACGAAATTTGCGAGAGTCCCATTTAGCGGAAGGACTTCCTCTTGATCCGTGAACCTGTTGGGTGGTTTTAGCTTGTAGGTGGCCACTAGTGAAGATGTCTAACACCCTACAGACACGTCACGTGGTGCGTCATTTATAATGCAAGAGGGGTTGACGAGGAACTTTGTCACACGTGACACTGGCCGTCCCAGAAGCAGGAGGACGAAGAGTAGGTGGACGAGAACAAGCAGGTGGACGAGGGGAAGAGGTGGAGGAGGAGGAGGAAGACGAGGAGGAGGAGGAAGACCGTCATATGTGGTACTTGCCGTCCCTAGAGGACGGATGATGATGAGGAGGAGGAGCAGGATGAGCAGGAGGATGATGATGAGGAGGAGGAGGAGGAGGAAGGGGAGGAAGAGGAGGAGTACAAGGCGGAGGACGATGAAGAGCAGGAGGAGGAGGAGGAGGAGAATGAGGAGAAGGGTCGTAGCTGAGCGAATGGCGCTGAGGACGAATCAACAGAGGTGATCATGATGAGAACGATAATGATGATGATGATGCTGATGCTGATGATGCTGATGCCGATGCTGATGCTGCTTCCGCTGCTGATGATGATACTTGTGGTGGTGATGATGCTGCCGATGGTGCTGATGCTGATGATGATGCTGCCGATTATGATGATGATAACGATGATGCTGGTGATAATGATGGCGATGCTGACGACGATCATGACGATGATGAGGATGACGATGAGGATGATGATGATGATGATTATGCTGATGCCGACTGTGATGATGCTGATGATGCTGCTGATGCTGCTGCTGATGCTGATGCTGATGCTGCTGGTGACGATGACTACGATGGTGATGATGATGCTTGTGTTGCTGCTGATCTTGATTGTGCTGATGCTGCTCATGATGATGACACTGATGCTGTTGATGATGATAATGACGAGTCCACTGGGGGTGATGATGACGATGGTGGTGCTGCTGTGATGCTGCGTATGCTGACGATGCGTACGCTGATTATGGTGATGACGATGATGATGCTGATGCTGATGATGACGTTGGTGATGAGGTTGATGCTGTTGTCGCTGCTGTTGCTGTTGTTGTTGCTGCTGCTTTTGCTCTTGCTGCTGCTGTTGCTGCTGCTGCTGTTGCTACTGCTACTGTAATTGCTGCTGTCGTCGTCGTCGCTGTTGCTGTTGCTGCTTTTTTGTCGTCGTCGTTGCTGTGGTGCTGCTGTTGTGATTGTGGTTGTTGCTGTTGGCGGTGAATGTGATGTTGTTGTTGATGCTGATGAAGCTGGTACTGATGCCGATGACGCTGCTGATGATGCGGACGATGATGCTGACGATGATTATGTTGTTGTTGATGATGCTGCTGACGATGATGTTGGTGATGTTGATGATGCTGCTGATGATGCTGCTGATAACGATGATGCTGCTGCTGATGATGATGCTGATGATGACGCTGATGATGATGACGATGATATTGATGATGCTGCTGCTGATTATTATGATGATGACGATGATGCTGATGATCCTGATGGTGATGATGATGATGATGATGATGATGATGATGATGATGATGATGATGATGATGATGATGAGGATGATGATGCTGATTATGATGCTGCTGATAACGATGATGCTGCTGCTGATGATGATGCTGATGATGACGCTGCTGATGATGACGATGGGATAATAATCGTAGAGCATGAGTGTTGATGTGCACCGACAGTTTGGGGTGGGATCGTGGAATTTTCCTTGGAGCCTCGGAGCCCGCAGGGGCGTGCCAGCTTGTTGGGGGGCCTTTTCGCCGGTGGGCCTCGTTCCCGGCCTGGCTCCCCTCGGCCCTCCAAAACGGGTGGGCTCGGTAGGTTGTGTTTTGGTTGCCCGTGAAGGCCCCCCTGCCCTCGCGTGTGCGGCACGGCCTGCTCCGCAACCGTACCATATGGCTCCAATCTGGTACAGATTATCGCGAGGCCTGGGCGCCCAGCCCACCTCGCAGCAGGGCGCGGCATGGCGCCCTGACGGGAGCAGCGGCTCCACCCGTGGAATCGAAGATTGTGCGAGGCCGCGGCGAGCAGCCCAGGAGCAGCAGGCCGCGGCGAGCTGGTGTGCTGGGCGCTGTGGGCCTGCGGCGCGGCGGACGCCAGGCAGAGCTGGATGGCCGTGTCTGCAGACGCCAAGAAGGCGGGGGCCGAGGCGCTGCGGGGCGGGGGTGCCGACGTCACAGACGACGACGTCGCCGAGCTCGTCCTGAAGGTGAGGTCGACGCTGAGCGCAGGGCGAGCCCCCCGTTCCAAGCGGGACGAGGCACGGCGCCTGGAGGCGGCGCTGGACCCGGTGGCCGTCCGCCTGGCGTCGGGGAACCCCGAGGTGCCAGGCTCCGCGATGGCCGAGGCCCTCTGGGGGTTCACAGAGGCCGCCACTTTCGCCACGCAGACGGAGGGTCGGATCAGACGAGTGGCGGCCGACGCCGATGGCTGGGAGACGATCGCGGATCGGATCTGGGCCCGAGCGGTGGGGGCCGACGGGAACACGCTGCCCGTCGACTGGGTGCTGCACCTTGGCATAGGTCTCTTCCTGTCGAGCCTGGCGGTGGTGCTGGGGGCCGACTCAGTGCGTCACCGCCTGGCTGGCGGGGCTGTAGGGCTGGTCGGGACCGTCCTGCTGGTACGGCGGGTGCCCGAGCGGGTGGTCGCCTGGTGGACACGCTGTCGGCGGCGTTCGGCTTTCGCCGCGGCGCGGAGGCGCGGCGGGGACGGCCTGGACCGGACCGCCGCCGAGGCCGCGGAGGAACCTGCGGGCCCGCTGCACCCGCCGGGGCTTGCAGCACTGCCGCCTCCGCCGTGGGCCCCACCCGCCGAGGGCGCAGGCGCGGGTACCGCTGTGGGGAAGCCTGGCGCGCAGGACCTGTCGGCGCTGCGGGCGTTCGCCCAGGGGTGCGAGGTGCCGGGCCCCTCCAGCCAGACAGCGGCCATGCAGCAGCAGCAGCAGCAGCAGCCACAGCCGACACCAGAGGTGGCCGTCCCAGCTTCGGGGCTCAGCTTCCACGTTCCCCACGCTCCTGCAGATGCGGTGCAGCTAGGACGGGAGGTGGAGATAGTGGGCGCCACGCTGCGCGAGTTCCAGGCGCAGGCGGCCATCAACGAGGACTGGGCCTGGCACTTCTGGGAGAGGATCGCGGCCGTGGATGGCGCCAGGGGGCTGCACCCTGACCTACGACGAGTGCTGCAGACTCACGGCTACGTGGGCGCGGGGACGACGTCCCCGCCAGGAGAGTCGTTGCAGCAGGAGCTGGACGCGCTGGTCGCCTCCCCTACGGCGCCTCACGGCGGGGGCATGCACGCCTCCCCTGGGTGGGCCGTGGCCCCGCAGACCCAGCAGCATCAGGAGGACAGTCGATGGAACCTGAGCCTCCCGCCGGAGCTGCGGCGCGCAGCGCCGGAGATCTACCGCACCATACTCGGGGGCCCCCAAACGGTGCGGTGACCACGCCGTGCGGTGAGTCGGTGGGGATTCGGGCTCACCGCACGGTTTTGGGACTCGGGTCGTTCTCCGAGGACGTCTCGGGCGACGGGGGCCTCCGAGGTCCCAAAACCGTGCGGTGACGGACCGTGCGGTGAGGTCTGGGGGGATTTCGAGGTCACCGCACGGTCCGTCACCGCACCGTTTGGGGACTCCAAACATACGGGGCGCGGGGGCGGCCAGCGCGCGGGACTGGCTGTCGCAGGAGGTGACGGGCCAGCGACACACGGCGGCCTGGACCGACCTGTGGACTGCCGCCACCAACGTGGACTACTTGCTGGGCGGTTGCGCGAACCAGTCCGAGCTGCTCACACGGTTGGCGTCCGACGATGCGCTGGAGCTGCACCTGAGGCGGCTGGCGAGCTACGTCTACGAGATGCGGACGAAGGACAAGGTTGGGGGGGCGGCCATGGTGGCTGTCCGCCCGCCCGGGTCAGCCGCCGACTTGGCTCCGACATGGCTGGTGACCGAGGCCACGACCCACAGCCAGGCGGAGCACCAGCGCGATGAGAGGGTCCACGCCGCCATCAAGCGCGAGGGTCGAGGCGGCGGCCGTGGCGGGGGCCAAGGAGGTGTAGCGGGGGGCGGCAGCGAGGTAGCCAGCGGCGGCCGAGGCCGAGGTGGCGATGGCGGGGGGCGCGGCCGCGGCCGAGGGGGTAAGCCCTCGGGCCGGGGCAAACCCCAGGCCTGACGGTCACTGGCGGACCGAGGGGCTTACGACCCGCCCTCGGTCCGAGCAGGTGCCCCGCCGCCGCGGGTGCAGCCTAGAATGCCAGTGACGGGTTTGTCAGGCTCGCTGACGCAGGCCTTGCAGTGGAAGGAGGCCGAGGCCAGGTCGTTCTTTCCCATACCTCTACCTCATCGGCCACAACAAGGAGCTTCCTCTTCAGGCAGGTTGAGGACGCGCTGGGCACGACGCATGCGGGTGTGGCGTCGGGCCTGTGGGCTCATCGAGCTCATGAACGGGATGGACCGCGGATCCCTGGAGGCGAGACCAACGGGCCAGCGCGAGGCGAGCGACAACGAGATGATGCTGGCCTGGCAGCTCGTGCAGCAGTATGCGTTACAGGACGCAGCGCGGTACGAGCGCGACTGCCGGGGGCTTGCCCCGACAGGCGGTCAAGGGACGGATCTTGCCTGCGACAGAGGACCGCAGGACGCCTACACTGGAGAGCGCAAGGGTGTGAGCAAGCACGTGATGATGTGCGCAGCGGCGGTGGCAGAACCTCCGGACGACATGGTCGTGGACCTGCTGGAGGCGCTGCCCGACGGCGAGCGCCAGTACTATTCGGACGAGCAGAACGTCCTGGACTACAGCGGCAAGTCGGGGTTCTCTTCGAGGAGCTGGAGGAACGCTTCGCTTTCGTGGGGGGCTCGACGTCCGAGTACGCCCGCTACCTGATGCGGGCCGATCTGCCGAAGGACATGTGGACGTTCGAGGACCCCAACGATGTCCAGGCCTACTGCGGGTTTAGTTGTGTACCTAAGAAGGACCCCGCTAAGCAGCGGAAGGTCCTGATGATGTGTGCCAGCAACTACGTGTGGGCGGGCCCTCACCAGCGCGGCGACCACGGGATGCACGGCGGGGCGGCCATCGCCTCCATGTGTGTCCCGACGGACGAGTGGGGAGTGGCTGCTTTCGACGAGGACAACGCCTTCACCCGCCTCCGCGTCCCCGCTTGGATGGCCAGGTGGCAGGCATGCCCGCCGATCCGCGCCTGCTGGGTGTGGGGTAAGCTCAGCCAGCGTATGCGCGACAGGGTGGGGCCGACGGGCTGGATAGCCCCCTGCTACCATCGCCTGGCCATGGGCGGCTCGCACTCCGTGCACCTGCTCATGACGGTCAACATGGCGATCATCGGCAGGGCGCTGCTGGGCGTAGGCGCACGCTTGGGGGCGCTCGCGGGCGCCGCGGCTCCCGCCGACGGCGCGGCCTGCGGTGCGCCACGCACCCCGCCGCCCGAGGACGGGGGGCTGGAGGCTGGCAGCCGCGGGGATGCCGAGCCTGAGGACGCCCAGCAGCACCGCTACGACGACGACTGGCTAGGGCAGCAGTGCAGCTGCCGGGCCGCGCCGCCTAGCCCGAGGGGCTACAGCGTGGCGGAGTGGCTGGAGACAGTGAGGCGGGCGAAGAGAGATGACGAGCGTGTGATGGTGGTGATGCATCTCTTCGCTGGCCGTCGGCGGCGTGGTGACGTGCAGGAGGTGGTAGAGAGGCTGGCGAAGGAGCGGAGCTTGAGGGTGCTCTTCCTTTCCGCCGATCTCCTGGACGACCCGCGGTGGGACCTGGCCAACCCCTCCACGTTCTCCTCCTTGATGGAGCTGTGCGAGGGCGGCTGGGTGGATATCGTACTGGGCGGTCCGCCCTGTTCAACCTGGTCGCGGGCACGCTACAATCGTCGCCGACCTGGTCCGCCGCCGGTGCGCTCGCGGCGGTGCCCCTGGGGGCTGCCCGGCCTCAGGGACTGGGAGGCCGCCAGAGTCGCGGAGAGTAACACCTTGACGCTGAACTTGTTGGCGCTCTGCGAGGCGTGCGGCCAGAGTGGCGGCGCCTTCCTCATCGAGCACCCGGAGGGCCCAGGGCATGCGCCCTACCCATCCATCTGGAACACGACTGAGATGCTGGATTTCGAGACGAGGCGCTCGTCGCGGAGAGCCTGCTTGGACCAATGCATGTTGGGCGGACGGACGAAGAAGCCCACGTGCCTGAGCGGCGCGCTGCAGGGGCTGGAGGACCTGAACGAGCTGCGGTGTGACGGGTCCCATGCCCACGAGACGGCCGAGGGCAAGCTGGCCGACGGCACCTTCCGCGCGAGCCCGCTGGCCCAGTACCCCGAGAAGATGTGCGAAACGCTGGGCTCCTTGATTGTTCAGACCCTGGCCATCTTCGAGCAGACCGGCTTGGGCGGCACCGGGTGGCGAAGGCCGCCGGAGGCCGACAGGTCGGTCACCGCCTGGAGCTCGCGGAGCACTACGACGCCAGCGGTAGCCGTGCGGAACGAGGATGTGCTTCGCGGTCGGGGGTTGGTGCTGGATGGGCCGCTGATGGCCTTCTACCTACGCGTCGACGACGGGGTGGTGATGGCCGGTGGCAGCGGCTGTGGCCCACGGGCCTCTGGGAAGATGCACCAGCTGGCGGATGCCCTGGCCGAGGCCGGCTTCGTGGTCACCGACCGCACGGAGGCCAGCGACATGCAGAAGGTGCTGGGCTACGCACCACAGGCGCGTCCGGCGCAGCTACGCTTGCCCCCGAAGAGGGCGCGGGAGCTGGTGCAGCAGCTGGAGGCGATGGGCGCCACCCGCTCCCTCCACACCGAGGAGCTTCGGTCCCTCCTGGGGGTGTGGATCTGGGGCGCACTACTTCGGAGGGAGCTGCTCTGCATACCCAGCGCCGTCTTCAGGCTCCTGGAGAGGCACCCGCACCAGAGGGTGTGCACCTGGGCGACCGTCCGCAGGGAGCTGCGGGCTATGGCTCGAGTAGTCCCACTGATGTACGCCGACCTGGGAGCCCCGCCAGCCCCCGTGTATTTCGCGGCGGACGCCATGGGCGCCAACGTGGAGGACGACGGCGGTTGGGGCATCTTGGTGACAGACATGAGCGAGGACATCGCGAAGGACTTCATCGACACGGGCGGCAACTTGGGCTACACCGTGGCGCGACTGGACGGCGAGCTTACTGGATTGCGGCGTCCCGAGCAGGTCATCCGTCGGACGAAGCCCTTCAGAATCCTCCCCGATCGAGTGTTCAAGCCCGACGAGGACTGGACGATCGTAGGAGCGGGGAGGTGGCGGGCGGCCGACCACATCACGCTGGGCGAGGGGCGCTGCGTCGTGAAGATCAGCAGACTGGCGGCCGCCACTCCTGCTTTACACCGCACCGTGCTGCCGATCCTGGAGGACAACCAGCCAGTCTCAGGTGCGGTATGCAAGGGGAGGTCCCCGGCGCACATGTTGAACCACCTGTTGCGTCAGAAGACCGCAGCAGGGATGGCATCTCGTACAAAGATTCTGATTCCTTGGGTGGAGACGCTCAGGCAGCCTGCTGATAAGATATCGAGGTGCCTGACTCGTGCTGAGCTCCGCGGCCTACCTCATGTCGGGGCCGAGGAAGCGGAACAGCACTTCTGTTGAGAAGGTAAAGCCGCACACCCTGGCAGCCTACAGGGCGGCGGCTATGAAGTTCGTGACCTACCTGGACGAGCACGGTGTTGTCCCCGACGGGCCCAAGCAGTGGGACGACCTGCTTGTCGAATACAAGAACGACATGCAGATGACCAAGTGCAGTTTCGAGTACGCTGTCGTGGCAGTGGAGTTTGTCTTCCCACGCCTGAGGAGGAAGCTGACTTGGCCCCACTCGGTGACTGACGCATGGCGAGTGTCGGCCGAGGTGAAGCACACGCCGCCGCTCGGCCGCGCGCCGGCCAACATGGCCGCTATCTATTTCTCCTGCTGGGGCGTGCCGCGGCTGGGCGTAGGCTTGCTACTGCAGGTGGACCGCGGCCTGCGCCCGTCGGAGATGCTTCAGCTCAGAGCAAAAGACATATCCTTGCCATCGTCAAGAGGGGGACATGATTTGCAGCCAAATTGGGTTATCCACTTGGGAGCCAAGTCGGGGACAAAGGCCAAGAGGATGCAGTTCGCCATTATTCGGGAGCAGGGCGGAGTACTGGAGAACCTCTTGCACCGAGTAGTCTTGGGAACGCCGCCCGAGGGGCTCCTCCTTCCTTACTCGCTTGTCGACTACAGGCATCGGCTCGAGCAGTTTGAAGCAGCCCTGGGCCTCGACATCCACAGGACGCCACACTCGGCGCGCCAAGTTTCGCCAGCGATTCCGTGGCTCGTGGTGTCCCCTTCCAGGACATCAAGGAGGCAGGACGGGGGCTCACCGAGTCCAGCCTCCGCATCTACGTGGACGTCGTCACCGCCTCCCGGGTCCTGGTGCAGGCTGAGCAGCGAGGTATCGCACCGCTCATCCGCGAGACGGCCGAGAAGCTGCCCTACTACTTCCCGGAGGGCATCTTCGGCGAGGGGGAGGGCCTCCAGCATGCCGCCAGCGGGTTGGCGCAAGGGCCAGGACGGCGCCTGGGTGCTGCCGACAGAGGGAGTCCCTCCAGCGCCGCTGGCGGGGGGCCGCCGGGGGGCCTCGCCAGCGCCGCGGGCCCCAGCCCAGTCGCCTGCGCCAGCACTGGGCGCCCTGGTGGATGGGCTGCTGGCGGGTCCGCAGCAGCCGGGGGATGCAGCGGCGGGCGCGGGCGCGGCCGAGGCCGAGGCGCCAGCGCCGGCGGCCCCAGGCGTGGCGGCACTGAGGCCCCCGCAGCCGCTGGTGGCGCAGCCGCTAGCAGCGGGCGCGGCCGCGGGGCAAAGGCGCGCGCGCTGGAGCAGCTGGTCGCTGTTGCGCGCGGCCTGGCTCATCGCAAGGTGGTGCGGACGCTCGACTACTCGGGGAGTGACGTGGGCGGCGGTCGCCGCGATGCTGATCGGGTGGAGCTACATGGCCGGGCCACTCGCCCACCTTGGGACCATGATGGGTGTCGTGGCCAGCGTATCAGTCTCGGCTGGCAAAGTGGTCGACAGCAGCCTCGGGGCAGTCATCGCGGCAGCGCAGGGCGTGTCCGACTTCGCCGTGACATCGTCCCGCAGCTCGGCGAGCCTCCTGCAGGAAGCCTGGCGCGGGGTCGACATTACCAACCTGCACGTCCGCCAGCGCCACGCCGAGCGGCTAGCGGACGACCCCGAGATCCCGCAAGCCTGGATCGAGCGCGAGTTCCTGACGGGCGAGCCTCGCCCGCCAGGAGCCGAGCAGGTCACCACCGCGATCTCTGAAGCTTCGGTGAACATACCTCACATGTCAGAGAGATGGCAGATGATGATCTGGCCAAGTCAATACCGCGAGCTGCACATGACACTTGACCTGCTGCCGTCCGGGTTCTACGGAGTCCACATGGTCGAGCGGATCGTAAACTTCAAGGTCCAGTGGAGCAACCCAGTCTGGAGCAGCCTCGACTGCGACATCAGCTCAGAGAGAGATACAGTCGTGGCGCACATAAACTCCACCCTGGAGGGGCTCCCACTCCCCGAGATACGCTACATGTCCATGACTGATCGTGAAATTCAAGTTGCCAGGCTCCCAGGTGCCTGGATCAACATTGCCCGTAGGCTACTTCGTGCTGTATATATGGCAGTTAAGAGTGTTTTGCAGCTCGTTTTGTTCGGAGTCTAGGGTGGTCACCGAAGATTTAGGAGTTTTCTGGTGCACACTGCGAGGGCGGGCCTGGGGGGCTTGCTTTCAATTTTGATTGTGTTCCAGGTTCCTTCTCAACTCATCAAGGTCCGAGCACATTTTGTGCCCCGGGTGAAGGAGCAAGCTGTTGAGACACATACAGCTCGCAAGCGGAGGTGGGAAGAGCTCGGCGGCAAACTGAGTTTAGCAAGCCTTGAAGCAATTTTATTGTACTTCTCGCCTCCTCAGCAAAACATTCCAGGGGTGGGTCGAAACGGACACCATCATGGGATAATAATCGTAGAGCATGAGTGTTGATGTGCACCGACAGTTTGGGGTGGGATCGTGGAATTTTCCTTGGAGCCTCGGAGCCCGCAGGGGCGTGCCAGCTTGTTGGGGGGCCTTTTCGCCGGTGGGCCTCGTTCCCGGCCTGGCTCCCCTCGGCCCTCCAAAACGGGTGGGCTCGGTAGGTTGTGTTTTGGTTGCCCGTGAAGGCCCCCCTGCCCTCGCGTATGCGGCACGGCCTGCTCCGCAACCGTACCATATGGCTCCAATCTGGTACAGATTATCGCGACCCCCCCACCGTCCCCCGCCGAGCCGAGCTCGGCGGCAAACTGAGTTTAGCAAGCCTTGAAGCAATTTTATTGTACTTTTCGCCTCCTCAGCAAAACATTCCAGGGGTGGGTCGAAACGGACACCATCATGATATTGATGCTGCTGCTGCTGATTATTATGATGATGATGACGATGATGCTGATGATCCTGATGGTGATGATGATGATGATGATGATGAGGATGATGATGCTGATGATGATGATGATGATGCTACTGAAGAAGACGAAGGCCGACGCATGTCACACGTTGTCGGTCCTAGGATGAGGACAAGGAGGAGGAAGAGGAGGAGGAGGAGGAAGATAATAATAGGGAGGATAGGGAGGAGGAGGAGGAGGAGGAGGAGGAGGAAGAGGTGGTGGTGGAGCAGGAGGAGGGGGATGATGAGGAGGAGGAGCAGGAGGAGGAGGCGGAGGAGGAAGAGGCGGCGGAGGCGGAGGAGGAGGAGGAGGAAGAAGAGGAGGATGGTGAGGAGGAGGGGAGGAGGGGGAGGAGGAGGAGTAGGAGGAGGAGGAGGAGGAAGATTGGAGCGGGAGGAGGAGGCGGAGGCGGCGGCGGAGGCGGAGGCGGAGGCGTAGGAGAAGGATCAGTTGGAGTAGGACCTTTTCGTCCTCAGCCATGAGAGAGAGAGAGAGAGAGAGAGAGAGAGAGAGAGAGAGAGAGAGAGAGAGAGAGAAAGAGAGAAACGTAATATGTGACACGCTGTTCCTCCTCGTGTCGGGATGTCTCCCGCTCCCGCCCTTCATGTTATTCCCTCTTTCTCGCTGGTGGATCTCTTAGGGGGCCTCTTGGAAGCCTCCTCGGGCCTTTCGGGGGCGTCTTGGGGGCCTCTCGGGGCTTCATGAGGGCTTCTTTCGCTTTCGGAGTTTGTCTTGGGGGCCTCTCTGGGCCGTCTTGGGGTCCTCTGGCGGCCCTTTAGAGTCGTCTTGGGCGCCTCCCTGGGCTGACTTCGGGCCGTCTTGGAGCCCTCTTGCGCTATATTGTGGTCATATTGGGGTCACATTGAGCCCGCCGCCCTCTTGAAGCCCTCTTGGGCCATGTTGAAGTCATTTTGGGCCGTCTTGGGGATTACTTGGGCCGTCTGGAGGCTGCCTTGGAGGCCCCTAACGCCGTCGTGGGCCGGCGGAAGCCCGCAGAGGTGAGAACGCCACATTCAGTTTTCGGGCCCTCGTGTAGGCTCCTCCTTTTCCTCCTCCTCCTCCTCCTCCTCCTCCTCTCTCCTGGTCTGTGTCTTCATCTCACCTGGGAGGAGCGGGCGAGACCGGTCTGACTTACTCCCTTGCTTTGATTTCGCTGGCAGTGTTCTCAGGGTTACTTCATGCAGGTGCTGTTTTGTGGTGCTGTGCTCTCCGTGTCCTCCCTGCAGAGGTGCGCTGACAAACGTCCCCGAGACGTACACAATTTCTACACGTGTGGCGACGATACACATGTGATGGGATAGCACATTTGTCAGACTAGGTTCAGCACTTGTGTAGCACAGCAGGTGTGTATCCGTGATTTGCCTAATGCTTTGGCTCAAGGGAAAACATTGCCCAATCCTCCTGCTGCCACAGTTGGTAGCGGAGCGCGGTCCGGGCGAGAGGCCATGGGTGCCGGGCAGCAGCCTTTCCGGTGAGCTGTCCCGTCGCTTGCGAGCCCTCGCCCCGGCTGCGCTCTGAGCGCTGGGTGCGTGAGGGGATCCACGGCATGTCGTCCCTAGACGGGACAACAGGGGACGAGCAGGAGAAGACGAAGGTGATGGAGGCATCAGGCGGGGGGAGCGCCAGTGGCGCGGCGCCAGGTGCCACTCCCATCACCATGACGCAGGAGCAGTGGAAGGCCCTCGCCCAGGACATAGTGGATCGGACTATGTCAGCGGTGCGGGCCGGCACGACTACGGGGCAGAGCACGGACAGCTGGAGCGGCTGGAACGACCACGCTCGAAGAGCTACGGCGGCCGCAGGCGGAGCTGGCGAGGATCCCTGGCACTCGGCGCAGGGCGACCCGTGGAGCGGGAACGACCAGGCGCGAGGGAGCTCGGGGACGGCGGCTGCCGAGGCGGCGGCGACGGGCGAGACCAGCGGCCACAAGGACGGCGACCGGGGCAAGAGCGGCTGGGCAGCTGGCGGCTCCGAGTGGGCCGGCGGCTGGGGCTCTAGCCAGGACTGGAGCAGCAGCTGGTGGCATAGCGGCTGGAGCCAGCCCAGCACGAGGGGCGACTTCACCGACCCACCAGCGTGGCCCGGCTGGACGCACTACCGCCAGTGGAAGCGTGCTCTGCGACGGTGGAGCGACAATACGGATGTGGCGCTGTGGCGCCGAGCAGAGAGATTTCTGAAGTTATTTGACTGGACGATGCAATCGAAGTTCGAGGACATCTCCGATCGAGACCTGGCTCCCTCCTCGTGGCTCGACATTTTGTTGGCCAGGATGGACCTGCTGATCGGAGAGCGCGAAGGAGACGAGCTTCGCCGAGCCGGCCGCAAGGCCTTGTTCGAGGCAGCTCGCGAGAGCAAGGAGTCCTTGACGCAGTACGTATCCAGGCGTGAGGCGCAGCTTCAAGAAGCAGAGGGACACGACTTGTGGATGTCACCGAAGCTGAAGGGCCTCTTCCTCGAGGAGGGTGCTGGGCTCTCCGCCCAAGGCACACATAATTTGCGGACATTGACGCAGGGCAGGATGGACTACGCAGACATCGCGTGGGCCCTTCGCCAGATGGACTCGTCTGGCTCTGAGAGGCTGCTACCAGGTCGAGCAGGGGCCAGCGCCATGGTAGAGGGCGCGGGCCCTGACGCGTATCCTGAGCTAGGCCCTAGGGTAGAGCAGTCTTCCTCCTCTTCCTTCCTCCACCCTTCTGGTCCGGTCGACGGTGGTGGTGAAGCCAACCTGGAGTCAGAGGATGAGGACGACGGCTACGACTACTTCGAGGTCGAGGGAGACTTCGACGTCGACGCAGTGCTGGCCGAGATCGAGGACATGGATCTGTACGAAGACGAGCTGGACGACACTTTGACGGCGATGGCCAACGATCGATCGTGGAAGCAGAACAAAGACATGAAGCGAGCTGCCCGACAGACCCGGGAGTTCTTCCGGGGCAAGCCTGGGGGTGATGGAGCCCCGCCTTCCTCGCGACTTCTTCGGTCAGGCGGTCGCGGCGGCGGCCGCGGCGGAGGACGAGGTCGCGGACGAGGACGAGGAGGCGGTCGGTCGAGACTCTCACTTGAGCAGCTCAGGGAGGCGACGAAGTGCAAGATCTGCCACCAGAAGGGCCACTGGGGGCGTGAGTGTCCCAACAGGGGCGCCGGCACGGACAATCAGAAGGAGAAGAACACGGCCGCCAGACGAGAGCTGTCAGCCTACATGTTCGACGGCTACGTCTCAGGGCCGACGGCAGCCAGCTTTCCGAGCTGGCGCGAGGCCGAGACCGAGCTCACCACGGAGGGCGTCTACCTGGCGGCGAGGGCGACGCAGGGCCTGGTCGACCCCGGGGCGGGGAGCGACCTCGTGGGCGTGGAGGCCCTCAACCGCGATGCACAGGCCCTCGCGGACCAGGACATGTGCTATGTGCTGATCCCGCTTCAGCACAGGAGGCCGAAGGCAGCTCACGGGGTAGGAGGAGCAGCGAAGGTGATCGCGTCCATCCTCTTCCCGATGTGCCTCGGCGGGGCGTTCGGCATCGTAGAGGCGACCGTCCTAGAGGATGCGGTCCCTCACATTCTGAGTGTGAACCTGCTGGAGTTTCTCGGCAGTGTGATCGATCTCCCGCAGAATAAGATGGCGCTGAACACCCCAGAGCCTGAGGTCACGCTCACGCGGCTCGGCTCTGGCCACAGGATGGTGGACATCGTCCGCCCGGGCCGTGTGAGGTTCCCGACTCGGCCTTCCAGAAGTATCCTTTTCTCCCCCCTGGCGCCTTTGCACTGGCGGGGCGCCCAGTGCCGAAGATGTCCAGCGAGGGCGCACTGATGCAGTACATCATCATCATAATCATCATCATCATCATCCTCATCTTCAGGCCCAGGAGACGCGTTGGGGGAAGAACCTGTTGGCGCAGAGGGGACTACGGGGACCAGATCAAGGGGGTCCTGGGGTACGTCAAGGACCTGAGTAGGTTGCTGATCGTGATTGGGAGTCTGGGGCTGTACTAGTTGCTCATCGGGATCAATGCCTTGATAAGGGCGGTCCTCCAGCCACGAGCTCAGCGGGCCCGCCCCGGGCCGGAATCAGCGGTAGGATCGACCAGGAAAGCTAAGGTCAAGAGGAGCAGGGCCAACGAGAAGGCCCCCGAGGCTCTCGAGTCCCGTCCCGATTCCCCCTCCGTAGAACCTTTGGGCTCGAGCATCGGCTTCAGCCTTGCTAGCTTTCTCGATCAATCTCGTGCGCTGTACCCAGACAGCGATGATGCAGCGGATGTCGACCTGTGTGGCGCTGCTGTTAGTGACGATCATCTCCCCGGTGGAGGCCGGAAAGAAAAAGGAGCCAGCAGCGAAGAGGATGACGGGCGAGTTTCTGGCAGCACATCGCAGGGGCCAGGCCTCGGAGTCGGACGGCGACCAGACCCAGCTACCGGACCTCACGTCCCGCGATGCCCCGCCGCCCGCAGGTGGCGGCGGCGCCGTGGCCCCGGGGCAGCAGCCCGGAGCCTCGAGCGGGGCGGCAGCGGCCGCGGCTCAGGCGACGAGCGTGGGAGCGAGCGCCGGGGGTTCGCCTCCATTGCCGCCGGGCCCACCTCCTCAGGGACCACTCGGTCCTCGGGGCCAGTGGAACGAACCGATGCCCATGGCAGCGGGGCTCCCGCCACCTACGGCCGAGCCAATGCTGTGGAACGCGGCGGCAGTGGCAGCGGGCTGGCCGCCGACGGCAGCGGCGACGGGCCCTCCACTCCCGCCGCTGACGGGACCGGCTGCGACCAAGCCGCCTCCCAAGCCTCCGCCGTGCTGTCCTCGCGGCCGAGTGAAGTACTTCGGCAACCAGCACGGGAGCGGCAGCAAGTGCCTCGACTGCGAGGAGCGCCTCACGTGGGTCCCGAGGGGGCACAGGCAGGGCGCGGGGCAACCTCAGCCGCCGACCGCGGCAGACGCAGCTCGGGCAGCAGCAGCGTCGGCAGCTCGAGCCGTCGACATACTTCAGAACGATCCAGACTTCCGCGCAGGCGGGGCAGCGCTGACTACAGTGAACAGTCTTTCGACTCTCCTTCAGGGTCTTCAGTGGCAGCTGCAGACGTTGCCAGAGGGGCTCCGGCAGTTCGGGCGCGTGCAGGAGGTCGTGGACAGGATGATCGAGGTCGCCACCACGGCGCAGGAGGCCCCGACGCAGACGGCGGAGGGCCTGCAGCAGATCTACCAGGCGGTCGTTCACATCAAGGGCTCCCTCGCGACCATGGAGGACCTAGGGGAGTCAGTCGACACCCTTCAGAACCAGATCAACCAGATGCAGGGCTCCATCAACAACATCGAAGCGAGCCTGGGACAGCTGGGGATGATGGTCGTGCAGGTGGGCAACGCAGTGGCCGGCATCTCGAATGTGCTGAACGACTTCGCCGCAACGGCGCAGTCGACTGCGGGGTCGTCGAGCAGCGGGGGCCCCCTCCACTCGAGGTGGGGGCCTCCCCCCCTGGGGGGCGGCCCCGACGAGAACTACCAGGGCGGCCAGAGTGCGACCACGACTACGACAGCGGCCTCCGAGGCTACGACGACACCGACCTTTCCGACGGCCGCGGGGATGCAGCCTCTCGGGGACGCCGGCCTCCCGGCCATCCCGGAGGCGGTGGTCGAGAGCTGGGAGTTGTTGAGCGACGAAGCTCCCAGCCTGGTGTGAGCGGCTCCCTTCGCTCCTCCGAGCCTCCGTTGCGGCCCGGCGGCGAGAGGTCGTCGCTAGGTCTGGCAGCCTGTTTTGCCACGTGTGGCTGTTTACCTTCTGGCGCTGAGTGCGCATCTAAAAGGAAGGGAGGCCCTGCCTCGTCCTCGCGCCTCTCCGCCTTTGAGGCGGAGTTTCTGGGCGGGGACGTGTGGAACGACGACCGTGAGGTCGCGTGTGGGTCCCGGGTGCGTCGGGCGCTCGCCGAAAGACTGTCCGAGTGGTGCCCGGATCGTCAGGGCCCTGGGGCCGAGGAGGCTTTCACCGTTCGAGACCGTTCCAGGGTCGCCTTCATGGAGGTCTTTTCCCAACCTCGTATCGCCCCCGCCGTGCAGAGAGCTGGGGCACCTCTCGGCCCTCGGCCGAGCTGGGACCTCAAGCAGGGATGGGATGCGTCCCGCCCCTCCCATGTTAGAGAGCTTTGGCGAAGGATCCAGACCGAGGAACCTGAGATGGTGTGGCTTTGCTCCGAGTGCAGGGCCTTCTCAGCTATCAATCAGATGAATCGAGGTCGGATGGCTCCCGGCGATTGGGATCGTTTGATGCGCGCGGGGGTTCGCGGTCTGATCCTGTGCATGGAAATTGCTGAGTACTAGGTGTCCCAGGGCCGATACTTCGCGTTTGAGCACCCTCTCTACGCGTCGTCTTAGGGTTCTGAGGTGGTTCGTTTAGTTCTGGGGCGTCCCGGGGTCAAGAGGATCCGGATCGACACGTGCCGCTTCGGTATGCAGGTTGATGGCCGTGGGCTGAACAAGAAACCTACGGGAATCATGCCCAACCATCCACATCTCCTTCGTCTCCTCGAGGGCAGGTTGTGTCTGGGAGACCACCGACGCGCGGTCCTGGAGGGTGGCTCCGTCACCACTAAGGCGGCGTGCTACCCACCTCGGTTCGTGCAGTTGGTTGCTCGGGCCGTGGCCGAGCAGTGGGGCGGGGCCTCTCAGCACTCAAGGCCCACGTGGGCCGAGTTAGTAGAGGGAAGCTTTCCGGAGGAAGGTGCGGGAGGCGTGGAGGGCGAGTCGGATGGGGACAGCGGCGATGAGCAGGAGACCCGGGGGCCGAAGGTCGAGGGGACCAAGCCCACTGACAGAGAAGAGGAGCCCGAACCGGCTGAAGAAGAGAAACGACTCCTCTATAAGCTCCACGTGAATATGGGCCACCCCGACAACAGGAAGTTCATCCGCGTCCTTCGGGCTGGCGGGGCGAAGTCCCACCTGCTCCGATGGGTGCGAAGGACATTCCAGTGCTCGGAGTGCGCCGAGCGGGCCCGTGTGGGGGTTCACCGAAGGGTTGCCATGCCACGGACGTTTCGCTTTAATCGCATCGTCGGAGTGGACCTCTTCTATCTCGATTTTCTGGGGTCACCCATCCCTTCCTGAATATCGTGGACCACGGGTCCAACCTCCAGGTGGTCGTGAGAGTTGCGAATGCTCAGTCCACTACGGTGTGGTCGGAATTTCTGAGGTCCTGGGTCCGCCCGTTTGGCGCCCCCCATTTCGTCATATCGGATGGAGGCTCCGAGTTTGGTTCTAGGTTCGCGCGGGGTATGGAGCAGTGGGGAATCAGCACGTGTGCGACGCAGATTCCCCCTGGCAGAACGGCCGAGTCGAGCGTCACGGGGGTTGGGTGAAAGACCGGATCAAGGCTGAGTTAGACGCCGGCTCGTCGTTTCCAGGGGGCCTCCAGGAGCTTGACGACCTTGTGTATGAGCTGGTCGCCCATAAGAACAGGTACTGGCATCGCGGGGGTTTCTCCCCGCTCCAGCTTGTCTTTGGCGAGAACCCCCGCCTCCCGCACGACATCCTGAGTGGCGATCACAAGGGGCTTCCGGGTTGGCAAGATGCCCTTAGGCCTGCCTCGGAGCAGGATGCTGCGGGCTCGGAGTTCTCTCGAGCTCAGGAGGTCAGAGCCGCAGCTCGCCGCATGGCCATGGAAGTGACCGCTCGTGAGAAGATAAGCCGGGCCTCGCGTGCCAAGGTCCCGGGGACCAGGGTCTTCACTCCGGGCCAGTGGGTGTTCGTGTGGAGGCACTTTACCAAGACCTCGTCCAGGGCCGACGCGCTGGGCCGCAGGCGGGACGGGTGGACCGGCCCTGGGATAGTCGTTCTGAGCGAGGGCGGGACCGTGTGGGTCGCCGTGAGAGCGAGGCTTTGGAAGTGCAGTGTGGAGCAGCTGCGCCTCGCCAGCTCGGAGGAAGAGTACGGCTTGCAACTGGCCCACGACCCGAAGTGGCAGCAACTGATGCAGGCCGCTCAGGCTCGCAGAGTGACTGCTGTCGACGTTGTTCGGGAGGGCCCCCCGCCCGACGAGGCCTGGGACGGGCCAGCCCAGCCTCAGACGGACCCCGGTCCGAGGATCCCAGGTGGCGGACAAGAGCCGGCGGAGGAGGCTGCGGCCGAGGCGGCCCCGGCTCCGGCGGTCCTGGGGCCTCTCTTGCCAGGCGGGGCCGGCGGAAGATCCCAGGCGGACTCCCTGGATGTGGGGGCCCTCCCGTCTTCGGTCCATCCCCGAGGCGGAGGAGCTTCGAACGGAGCCGCCCACGGCGCCTCCCTCGCCCGGAGCTTCCAATCCCTCTGGGGATCGGGAGGACGAAGAAGGATCGGGGGCCCCTCCTACTACCTCTCCCGCGGTCTTCTTCTCCTCCTCCTGGTCTTCCCTCTCCCCCTCTCTCGGCTCTTCCCTCTCCCGCGCCCTCGGTTGCCTCTCCTCCCACACCTCCTTCCGGCCTTGAGGCCTCGCTCCCTCCGGCGAGGGTCCGCCGACTTGCGCAGCCAGAGGACGTGCCCTGGTGCATCCGGGCCTCCGACGCTGCACGAAGAGCGGCCTCGAGCCCACCAGAGGTCAAGCGGCCTCGCCTCGGTGAGGCCGCCGAGGACGGATCCCAGCGGGTCGGGGAGGACGGAGCCTCCCCCTCTCTCTCCGGTGGTGGTGTGGTCCCAGGCGGTCCCCCAGGCCTTCCTGGACCCACCTTCCCTCCTTCCTCCAACTCCTCTCCCCCGTCTGGCCTGGACTCGCGAGAAGGCCGAGGAGCCGTCGAGCGCGGCTTCGAGCGCTCCCGATCTGTGCCCGAACTGGTGCGTGATCTCGAGGCGGCCAGGCGTCCCAGGTCTCGCTCACCAGTGAGGCCAAGCGTGTCGGGGGTTTCCGAGGACTTCTGGGTCTTCCCGTCGGGAGTTGGGGGTCTGGGCTCTAGGGCCGTCCGCGAGCAGCCAGGAGAGACGAGAGCCGATCAAGTCGGAGGTGTTTACGCCACGGGTCGCGGGGGCGAGGTCTGTCTCAAGCGACTGACACCCGCCGAGAGAGTCAAGTTTGAGGTTTCGGACAAGAAAGAATGGGACGCGATGATGGGTACCGGGGCCGTCGAGGTGGTGCCTCCCAGCCAGGCCAGGATCTTGCGTGAGCAACTCCCGGACCGAATCATCTCATCCAGGATGGTGAGGCGGTGGAAGCCCGTCGAGGGGGCGTTTGCCGATCCGGACGCGAAATCCCGCTGGTGTGTTCACGGGCACCGGGGCCCTGACTCCGGCGCGTTGGCCGTGTGCGCGCCCACGCCTCAGACATCCTCGATAATGATGTTTCCCCAAATAGCAATTAATCTAGGCATGTTAGGAGATATCGCAGACGTGAAGAACGCGTTGTGTCAGTCCGATCCGATGAGGAGAACCCAGGGCGAGATCTACGTCGAACCGTGTGACGGCGTGGACGTGGAACTGGGTTCCCTGATCCGGCTCGTAGTGAACGTGTACGGGCTGGACGATGCTCCCATGGCCTGGCGTAGGACGGTGGTGAACTATCTTCAGGAGCACGGCTTCGCCCGGAGCCTCCTGGAGCCTTGCTGGTGGATCCGGTACGGGGGTAAGGGGGAGGTGCTCAACATGATGTTACTCGAGGTCGACGATTTTATGATGGCGAGTTCCTCCCAGGATTCCCGGGCATGGTTACGATCGACTCTCGAGGCCAGGTTCAAGTTTGGCAAGTACCGGGACTGCCAGGCCGGTCCTGTAGACTTTGCAGGTCGCCGATTCACGTTCGCGCCTCGCAAGATACTGATCGACCAGGAGAAATATATCCTTGAGGAGGTGAAGGCACTGTCGGTGGCCAAGGGCCGCATGAGTCAGAAGGATGCCCCCCTGGAGCATGGTGAATTTAAGGCGCTGCGCTCCCTCGTCTATAAGTTCAACTGGGTTGGCCGTGAGACCAGACCAGAAGCTGCCGGCATCGCCAGTGTACTGGCGAGCCGCCTGAAGGCGCCGACCATCTACGATGTCCAGTGCGCCAACAAGCTGGTCCGACATTTGCGGGCCACAGCTTCCAGGGGGCTCACTGTGTGGAGATTAGACCCAGATCACTTCTCGTTCGTGTCGTTCTCAGATGCCGGAGGCGTAGGAGCTACGGCCAGTCTGGCCGACGACCGGGGTCTTCCAGAGGACCCGACGCAGGGAGTATGGATGGTGCTGGGGGCCGACAAGGCCATCGTGTCCAACCAGTCCGTCCGGGCCTCCATTCTAGGGTGGCGGTCGAGTAAGCTGCGGCGTAAGGTCCCGTCCACGTTGGCAGGCGAGGCCCAAGCCTTGTCATCGGCGGTCGCGGAGGTAGAGTTCCTTCAGGTCATGTATCGAGATGTCATCTTCCGGGACGTCGACATCCCAGACTGCAGGAGAGCGTCTGGACCCTTCACCACGGTGCTGAGGTCAGACTGTCAGCTGGGCTCCCGGGAAGGACAGGTACACGTAGTAGATGCCAAATCTATCTACGACACGATGCAGAAAGAAGGGAACGCCAGTGCCAGGGACCGCCGGACAGCACTAGACTTGGCTATCATCTGTGAGGCTCTCGAGAGGGCCGGCGGCAGGTTCAGATGGGTGCCTCGCGGGCGTATGCCCGTCGACTCTCTCACCGAAGACGACATCGCGAAAAGCAATGCCGCTCTCTTCGATTTGATGACCCACGGGAAGCTCAGTCTCATAGATGAACGCGGAGAACTCAGTCGTAGGAAGGCGGCCCCAGAGCTCAAAGACCGATCCCAGGCAGCGTCGAGGCGAGAGCTGGCCAAGTCCGAGGCCCTGATCTCCTGGCAAGAGTTCCTGGCCCAGACAGGTGGTGGTGGTGTGGTTGATTTCTCCTCTCCCTCCTCTCCCTCTCTCTCCGGCCGGCCGGTCGGACTTCTGCCTTTTTCAGTGGATTTCACCAAGACCTTGATGCAGGGCATCCGGGGACAGATGCCTTGTCGGACTGTTGTGTGTGTGTGTGTGTGTGTGTGTGTGTGTGTGTGTGTGTGTGTTTTCCTGCTTGCAGGGTTTCCATCCCAGTTACATTCTCTGGGATGCTGAACCTACTAGAGATTCCGACGAGTGTGACGGGATAGCACATTTGTCAGACTAGGTTCAGCACTCGTGTAGCACAGCAGGTGTGTATCCGTGATTTGCCTAATGCTTTGGCTCAAGGGAAAACATTGCCCAATCCTCCTGCTGCCACGCACAGGACCGATCAATACAAACGAACATGTTGAACGACCCGCAGGAGCTGGCGACAGTGGCGGCAGTTGCGCACTTCGCAGCCCCCTAGTGACCCGCGAGGTCTCGGCTGGGTCTGTTTACCACTCCACTCCGCTGAGCCTCCGCTGAGCCTCCCAGAAGCTCACGAAGGTGGCGACAGTTGCGCACCCAGAAGCCCACGTAAGTGGCGACAGTTGCACTGTTCGCAGCCCCCGCGTGACCAGCTAGGTCTCGGCTGGTTCTGTTTCCCACCCCACTCCACTGAGTCTCCCAGAAGCCCACGAGAGTGGCGACAATTACACACGTCGCAGCCCGCCAGGGACCCGCGAGGTCTCGGATGGGTCTGTTTACCACTCCACTCCGCTGAGCCTCCCATGAGCCCACGAAAGTGGCGACAGTTGCGCACTTCGCAGCCCCCCCAGAGACCCGCGAAGTCCTGGGGGGGTCTGTTTACCACTCCACTCCGCTGAGCCTCCCAACAGCTCACGTAAGTGGTGACAGTTGCACGGTTCGCAGCCCCCCCCAGTGACCCGCGAGGTCTCGGCTGGGTCTATTTACCATTCCATTCCGCTGAGCCTCCCAGGAGCCCACGAAAGTGGCGATAGTTGCGCATTTCGCAACCCCCAGGGACCAGCGAGGTCTCGGCTGGGTCTGTTTATCACTCCACTCTGCTGAGCCTCCCAGGAGCCCACGAAAGTGGCGAGAATTGCGCACTTCGCAGCCCCCCATCGACTCGCGAGGTCTCGGCTGGGTCTGTTTATTATTCCATTCCGCTGAGCCTCCCAAGAGCCCACGGAAGTGGCGACAATTGCGCACTTCGCAGCCCCCGAGTGACCCGCGAGGTCTCGGCTGAGTCTGTTTACCACTCCATTCCGTTGAGCCTCCCAGAAGCTCACGAGAGTGGCGACAATTGCGCACTTCGTAGCCCCCCAGGGACCCGCGAGGTCTCGACCGGGTCTGTTTCGCACTCCACTCCAGTGAGCCTCCCAGGAGCCCACGAACGTGGCGACATTTGCACGGTTCGTAGCTCCCCAGTGACTCGCGAGGTCTCGGCTGGGTCTGTTTAGCATTCCATGTCGCTGAGCCTCCCAGGAACCCACGCATGTGACGACTTTTTCACATTTCGCAGCCCCCCAGGGACTCGCGAGGTCTCGGCTGGGTCTGTTTGCCATTCCATTCCGCTGAGCCTCTCCGAAGCCAGCGGAAGTGGCGGCGTGTAAACAGTTCGCAGCCCCCCAGTGACTCGCGATGTCTCTGCTGGGTCTGTTTCCCACTCCTCCCACTGAGCCTCCTAGAAACCCACGAACGTGGCGACAGTTGCACGGTTCGCAGCCCACCCCAGGGACCCGCGAGGCCTCGGATGGGTTTGTTTACCACTCCACTCCGCTGAGCCTCCCAGGAACCCACGAAAGTGGCGCGAGTTGCGCGCTTCGGAGCCTCCCAAGTGACCCGCCAATTCTCGGCTGAGTCTGTTTACCACTCAAGCCGCTGAGCCTCCCAGGAGCCCACGACAGTGGCGACAGTTGCGCACTTCGCAGCCCCCCCCAGTGACCCGCGAGGTCTCGGCGGGGTCTGTTGACCACTCCGCTCTGCTGAGACTCCCAGGAGCCCACGAACGTGGCGACAGTTTCACACGTCGCAGCCCCCCCAGGTTACCCGCGAGGTCTCGGCTGGATCTGTTTACCACTCCATTTCTCTGAGTCTCCCAGCAGCCCGCGCAAGTAGCGACAGTTGCGCACTTCACAGCCCCCTAGTGACCCGCGAGGTCTCGGCGGGGTCTGTTTACCAATCCATTCCGCTGAGCCTCCCAGAAGCTCACGAACGTGGCGACAGTTGCGCACTTTGCAGCCCCTCAGTGGCCCGCGTGGTCTCGGCCGGGGTTGTTTATCACTCCACTCCGCTGAGGTTCCCAGGAGCCCACGAACGTGGCGACAGTTGCGCACTTCGCAGCCCCCCAGGGACTCGCGAGGTCTCGGCTGGGTCTGTTTACCACTCCACTCCGCTGAGCCTCCCAGAAGCTCACGAAAGTGGCGACAGTTGCGCACTTCGCAGCCCACCCCAGTGACCCGCGGGGTCTCGGCTGGGTTTGTTTACCACTCTACTCCGCTGAGCCTCCCAAGAGCCTCCGCGAAGAGAGATGCAGAGTCACAACGGGGCTGCATCGCAAGCAGGACGAAGGAGAGAAGGGATGAGAAAGAGAAGGAAGAGGAGACAGGAGGCAGGACGTAGGAAGCACGAGGCTTGTGGGGGGAAGAATATCGAGAAGTGGAGACCACAGTGCTCTATGCAAAACCATGTTCCAAGATGAAGGTTTGGGAATATGCAGGTCCTCTTGAGGCCCTCTTGGGCCGTAGCTATCGAGGGCCTCACGGGCCGTCTCGATGCCATCTTGGGTCCCTGGGCCGCCTTGAGGCCGTCTTGGACCGTCTTGGAGGCATCTTGGGCCATCGTGGCTGCCTGCCTGGGCCGTCTTGGAGTCCGTCTTGGGCATCCAGGAGGCCTTGGAAAGCCCCAGGGCGGGCGCCAGAGCGCCCCCGATCCGCCTGGGGGGGGGCGGTGAATGCAACGAGGCGTGATGGGAGAGGAGGGTGTCCCTTGGAACACTCACAGAAGACCTACTCGACAACGCTTGGGTTTTCTACCAGGCCTCAACGTGCCAGGGGAGCACGGTGACGGGTTCCTTCAGTTTCGACGGGATCACAACCGCCAGCGGCTTGCGGTCTCACGAGCACATGCCCAATGGCCCCCCGAAGGCCATGAGGGGGTCGCGAAGAGACCGGCCTGGGAGATCGCTTCGAGGGGACCACGAGGGGGTGCCCAAGGGTGGAGGGTTTCTCCGAAGGGCTTAGCCGACCCGTCCTCCTCCTCCTCCTCCTCCTCCTCCTCCTCCTCCTCCTCCTCCTCCTCCTCGGGTCGCCTACGGCCCCGGGGGAAACCGTGCACCCAAGGGATCGCGAGGAGGGTAGCGCGGGGGATCGCCTGGGGCAGGTGGGTCAGGGGTTCTTGCCCCTTCACAGCGGCCCCCTAGAGGTCATGTACATGGGCCTGACGTCGATCACAGGGAAGGAGATGAAGGATACGCTGCGGGAGTTCTTCCAGCGCGGAACTTACGATGCAAGGCGCTTTGCGACACGGCACCGCCTGCGTCCTCCTGGCTCCTTCTCCTCCTCCTCCTTCTTAACGTTAAACTTCTTCGCGAACCTCTTCGCAAACCTCTGAGTGCCTCCCTCTGGGCGCGAATCTCTTCGCACGTGCCACCAGTTCCTCGAGAGGTGAGCGCGTGTCTCGGCTAGGCGGTGAGTGCCCTCCACCCCCCCCAGTCCTTCGCGCCCGCCCCTCCCCGCCTGTTCTTTCTCTTGCAGCCGGACAATTAGTATGCTGAGCGCCCCCAGCTGCACAAGGCGCGCGTGCGGATAGCCTCTGCCGCGCTGCGACGTAAAACGTCTCGGCTAGACCCCCCCCGCCCAAAGCTTCTAGCCTGCAGCGAGCGCAGCACTCGTCCCATAAGGCGCTCGGCGTTGTGGCGCCGCCGCTCTCGCTCGCCTCGGGAGGGGGCGAAGAGAGGCAGAGGGCGCTTCCCGGGGGGCGACCGGGGGGGGCTCCCAGAAACCCGAGGCCAGGAGATGAGGAGGAGGGGCACGAAGAGGTGGGGCAGGAGGAGGAGGGGGACGAAGAGGGGGAAGATCAGAGGGACCAAGAGGAGGATAAGGAGGAGGAGGAGGAAGAGGAGGAGGAAGAGGAGGAGGAGGAGTAGGAGGAGGAGGCGGAGGAGGAGGCGGAGGCGGAGGAGGAGGCGGAGGAGGAGGAGGACGAGGGGCATGAAGAGGTGGAGGCGGAGGAGGAGGGGGACGAAGATGGGGAGGAGGGGGAGGATGATGATGGGGTGGCGGAGGAGCAGGAGGAGGAGGAAGATGGTGTAGGATTGGGGGGAGGTTATTGAAGAGTACGATGAGGATGAAGGAGGAGGGATGAAGAGGGACTGTGAGGACGATGATGAGGAGCTGGAGGAGGAGAAGGAGTGGGAAGGGGATGATGATGATGATGATGATGATGATGATGGTGATTCTGATGATGATGACGATGCTGATGATGACGATGATGACGACGACGATGATGGTGATGCTGATGATGACGACGATGATGATGCTGCTGATGATGATGTATATTATGATGGTGGTGATGATGTTGATTTTGGTTGTGGTGATGACGATGCTGATGATGATGGTAATGATGAAGGTGGTGGTGGCTGTGTTGGTGGTGAGGATGATGCTGATGATGATGATGATGATGATGATGATGATGACGACGATGATGATGATGCTGATGAGGAGGAGGAAGAGGAGGAGGAGGAGGACGAGGAGAAGGAGGATGAGGAGGAGGAGGAGGAGAGAGGGCGTGAGGGGGCAGTGTGGAGGAACTAGACGAAACTGAAGACGGTAATGCTGCTTCTGATGATGATGATGACGATGATGTTGACGATGACGACGATGACGCTGACGACGATGACGATGATGACGATGACGATGACGATGACGACGACGACGACGACGACGACGATGATGATGATGATGATGATGATGATGCTGATGATGATGATGATGATGATGACGCTGCTGATGTTGATTATGATGATGCTGCTGCTGTTGCTGATGCTGATGATTAGGATGTTGCTGCTGCTGATGATGATGATGATGATGATGATGACGATGGTGATGATGACGATGACGACGACAACCACGACGATGATGGTGGTGATGATGAAGATTATGCTGCTGCTGATGATGATGGTGATGACGAGGAGGAGGGTGCGGAGGATGATGATAAGGATGATGATGATGAGGAGGAGGGGGAGGAGGAGGAGGAGGAGGAGGGGAGGACTTGGGGAGCGAGGAGAGTAAGGTGGATGGCGACGACGTCGATGATGATTCTGATGCTGCTGATGATGATGATGCTGATGCTGCTGCTGCTGATGATGATGATGATGATGCTGATGATGATGCTGCTGATGCTGATGATGATGCTGCTAATGATGATGCTGATGATGATGATGATGATGCTGATGATGATGATGATGATGATGATCGTCAGGAGGAGGAGGACGACGAGGAGGAGGAGGAGGAGGAGAAGGAACATGATCAGTATGATGAGGATGCTGCTCATGATGATGATATCAATGCTGATCCTGATGATGACGGCGACGACGACGATGGTGTTGATGCTGATGATGCTTATGATGATGATCATGATGCTGATTCTGATGATGATGATGCTGCTGATGATGATGATGCTGGTGATCATGATGATGGTGATGATTATGATGATGATTCTGCTAATGATGATGACGATGATGATGATGACGATGATTATGATGGTGGTGGTGGTGGTGGTGATGCTGATGATAGTAGATGTGGTGGTGGTGATAATGATTCTGTGGTTGATGATAATGATGATGATTATGATGATGATGACGATGCTGATGACGATGATGACGACGATGATGGTGATGCTGAAGATGACGATGATGATGATGATGATGATGATGATGCTGATGATGATGTTGATGCTGATGCTGATGCTGATGCTGATGCTGATGCTGATGCTGCTGATGATAGTGATGATGATGATGATGATGATGATGATGATGATGATGATGATGATGAGGATGGTGCTGGGGATCGGCCCCATTGGAAGGCAACCGTCTGACAGTCGCCAATTGGGCCAAAGTGCCATTCCTGGGATTTCAACGCCACGAGTCAATGTGACTGTTGTGTCCTGACAATCCCGGTCCAGCACACAATTCCTGGGACTTCAAGGCGCAAGCTTTTTTCTAATGGCTTTCGATCGATCCCGCCACCGTGCCTGGGTTGTGGGTATGAAGCCTATTAGATGTTCGTTGGGATCTCGTGGGAGGCCTCTCGGGGGCCTCTTAGAGGTAAGTTTGAGGCCTCCTGGAGCCCTTTTGGAGGCCTCTTTGGCTGTCTTGGGGTGGTCTTGAGAGCCACTTGGACCGGCTTGGAGCGTCGAACAGCAGAAAAGATGAGAACGCCAAAATCCTCTATGATTTTTGCCTTTTGATTGTTATGACGCCACGATCCCTTCGTGGAGAGACATTCTTGGGGATACAAAGCAGGAGTGGACACGAAATTGCGACACATTTGTATCCAGAGCTTTCTCGTACACTGGCCTCCCAGAGTGGCGCGCCGGCATCCTCCGTGATTCCTTGCGCCACAGTGGAGCACCAACACATTACCAGCAGGGGCCGCCGAGAAAGAGGCTGCGAGCCAAAGTGAGCCCTTCGGTCGATTGACATTTTTCCAAGGAGGGCCACACATATTCAAAAACATCTGGCTTGCCATATTGCCAGAAGATGTGTTGCAAACAAACAGCCGAAGATTTCGCTGGTTATTTGACTCCTAAATACTAGTAGATACATGTTGTGGTCGTACGACGGTAAGACTTCCAGTAACATACAACATATAGTACAACATTGAACACATATCATTATGTTATCTTTGTGGGTTTCGTGCTCGACTTGATTCGGATGACCCCGTCGTCTGGAGGGGCAGGGACTTCAATCGGGAAGCGGGCGCATTAGCCAATTTAACCAAAACATCATTATTGTAGACCCTGATCTTCACCCTAAAATTCTAAAACAACGCACATATCATGATGTGGAGTGATGGAGCGTACCGGGAGCATTCAACGGAGGGCTCTTGGGAAATGATCGTCAGAAGAAGCGACCTCCATATCTACCAGTGTTGTATGCTTCTGCGCGTGAACCACCTTTTCAAGACAGCCTCAGTGCGGAGGCCCGCGGTCTCCAGATTGGGGCGGCAGTGCTCTCTGGTCTCATCCTCGGCTTGGACGTCGCGGCAGATAGACTGAGTGCTATGCGGTCTTCTTAGGCACAGCAGGAGTCAAAGGAAAAAGGAAAAAGGGGTCCTCTTGGGAGACCTCTTGTATGCCTCTTGGGGCGTTTTGGAGGCCTCTTGGGCCATCTTGAGGCCATCGTGGGCGTCTTGGAACGATTTTTCGGCAACTCGGGGCTCTCTTGGACCGTCTTTGGGGCCTCTTGGGGCCCTCTTGGCCCGTCTTTGGGCCCTCTTGGCTCATGACAAATCACGCGACAAGACGTGACAAGACGCGAGAAGCCCCGAGAGATTCGAGAGCGATGGATCCGGGCCCCTGTAAGAATCCTCACGAGTGAGGAGTGAGGCTCAAGGGATTAGGCAAAGGACCTGAGGACACGCCCACTCCCTGGCCAAGGGCACGGTGGCGGATAACGAATGTGGGTGGCGCTACGGCGAGAGCCACATTTAAGAAACGAGGCGCCGTCCATTCTTGAGACTGTTGCGACCTTTTCAGACCAATGTGCGCGGCGCTATGGCGATCCATTTTTGAATATGCTGCGAGCTTTTGAGACGAATGTGGGCGGCGCTAAGGCGAGAGCCACATGTTGAAAACGAACTGGCCTCCATCTGTGACGCTGTTGCGAAGTTATATGACGAATGTGCGCGGCGCTCGGCCAATAACCACATTTTGAAAACGAACCGCCCTCCATCCGTGAAGCTATGCAAATTTCAAGCTTCAGCATCATAAATGGTGGGGGATTCTCATTTGAAGCGCCCAGCCCGCCCTACCGACACGTCTGGGGGTGCGACAGGGAGGAGTTGCTTGTAAGGAAAAGCGATGGAGAGCGGGGGTTCGAGGCAGGCCCGGGAACGCCACGTTTTTGCCAAGCGACTCGGAGCATCGGGGGCCCGAGGTCGCGGCGCTGCTTTGTATACCCAGAGAACCGCGGAGAGCCAGAGAACTGCGGAGAGCCCCCAGATCGGCCCGATAATTGCGGAGCTGCCATGGATACCCAGTGCTTCGCGGCGACACGTGAGGATTAATATTATCTCAGTAGGCCTTGTTCTAAAATAAGCTGCGTGTATGCGAAGCGTCCTCTCATAATGATTCGCATTGTGATCTCGTCTCACCTGTCAAACGCAATCGTCATCAGATGATGTTTGCTTCGACCGGCCAGTTGAGTTCACAGCGGCCTGCTGACGCAAGAGGTTTGCGAAGCGTTCGAGGTGCATCCCGTGAACACGTGAACTGTGTGCACAGGCTTCGTGCTCCAGTTGCCGCACGATGCCTTAGACGTTCTAGTCTCGGTTCGATAATGAGCCTGCTTGGAAACCAGTGGAAGCGAGCTGAAAGTTTGTTATTTCGGCACCGACAAGGCTCCCTCTGGGCTCCGGGGCCTCGGACTCTGAATTTTCAAGGCCATCTTGGGGCTCCCAGGCACTCCCAGCGCTCTCTTCAGGTTCATGGGTCTTCAATGGGCTCCATCTCTTGTCTTCCTTGGGCCGTCTTGGGGATCATTCGGCTTGTGGTGGGGCGATCAGGGCCTCGTTCTTGAGGCTCCGAGGCCCTTTCTTGGGCTTTCTCTTGGCTTTGTCTGTTTTTTGCTTGATCGTCATTACCAATGTTGGGCCTGTCGCGTGCTGTCCTGAGACCTCGCGGGCTGTTGTGTGGACTTCTGGCGGCGCTCCAGGCTATCTTGGGCCATTCTGTTCTTGTGCATCCTGTGGTGCTGTTTGTGTTGGCCGACGGAGGGTCTCATGCTGTTGAGGGATGTTCTTCTCGCCTAGGCTCGGCTGTACGGCGTGCTCCCTGTATCTCTCGACCTCGTCCCTGGGATTTGTTTTTTTTTGTCGCGGGTCTTCTTCTGTGGTGGGCGCCCGAACAAGAAAAGAAGCCCAGGGCGGCAGCAGTTGAACATAATCTATCAGGTCTCTGGAGGTCTCTGGAGGCTCCTGGTGGCCCCATGAGGTCGCTGGATGCCTCCAGAGGCCCAAAGGGAGGCCCAAAGGATCGACAGTTTTGGATGTGGATCCTCACCCCCTCGACCTTCGGAGAGCTTCGACCGCGCGCTGGTGGCCCGTCGTGGGGGCTTGGCGGGCCTGCTGCGGAAAAACTGCAACTCCTTCAGCGACTGCGCCCTCTTCTACCTTCTGGACGTCAGGCTGGAGCCCGCATACAGGCAGGGCTGTCCACGATTCGCGTCATTCGAGGTTCGAGGTTTTTTTGGACGTCTTTGAGCCTTGTTTAGCATCCGAGATGCCTCTCGTCGCCTCAGCTGGATGCCCCTCGAGTCAGGGTGGACCGCGAAAGGGGTCTGGCGATTGATTTTGAGGGAATGTTCCCCAGATCGTCAACGTCCCGAAAGTTTCAGTGATCGAATCCCCCCTCATCAGAAGGACCCCCAAGGGCCACTCGAAGAGTGAGGGTTTCCTGGTGGGGGTGCGCGACAAATGGGGGGGGGGGGTGAAGAAAGTTGCACCTTTCGCCCCCTGAAGAGAGTTTCCTACACCTTTTGTCCCCTGAAGGTGCCCTAAAAGGGGCCCCCTGGGGCCAAGAAGGGGTACGACAGGTGCACGTTTCTCCCCCCAGGTATCGCCCTCCCCAGTAAACAACGCCCGACGGTACCTCTTTTGTGATATTTTTTTCATTGTTTTGCCGATCGGCGCGGGCCCTCGCACGCACCCCCCTCCCTCCCCCACCATGGAGTAGATCTTGGCTGTTTTTGGCGCCTGTTTCGAGCAGGTGGAGTCCCCCAGAAGGCCCACTGTTGCAAACAGTCGCACTGAGCAGAGGGCAGAGGTCCAGAGCCAGACCCCCCCCCTCCCCCCCCTTTCGCTCAGTGTCGAAACGCCGAATAAGAAAACGCTCACTTTCACCGTTTCCAGAATTCCACCCGTCAGGAGTTGCTTGGCATCTATCGAACTTCGATGACTTAACGCGCCGCCGCCGAGGGCAGCGCCCTCTATATGCGCGGTCAGGATCCGATTGGAAGGCTCTGTTGTGCGTGCGATTCGATCGACCGATCTTCGATATTCATCAGTCGTTGAAAGTAGGTATTTTTGGATTCCCAGATTCCAATCTACTTTAGGCACCTTCCTACTTCAATGATCGAATGGCTTCACCTTTTCCGTGCTCTTTAGGGGGCGGGCGGACACCCAATCTAGTGTCACGCCTTCCTACTTCATGATTTCTACCTGCTTCTTCCGACCGATGGGTAGGGCAGCTTTAGGACAGCCACCAGGGGGCTGGAGAAGCTGGGCCACAATTTGGACAGGAACGCCAAGATCATCCAGAGGGTCTCCGGCGGGGAGTACCTTCCGAACGGCGAGGCTGACGGCTTTGACGTCGAGGAGGTTGTGAAGAACATTGATGATGCCAAGCAGTCACTTGGAATTCGTTGAGACTCCGTCCTCCTACCTTCTCCTCCCGATGCCGCCTCCTCCTCCTCCTCTTCCTCCTCCTCCCACTTATCGTCCTCCTCCTCCTCTCCCTTCACCTCCCTCCCTGCCGTGCTGAAGGTGGGGGAGTACCAGATCTTCCACGCGGCGGCGAACTCCAAGGGCCAGTACGGAGTCTCGCTCTGGGTCAACCTGAAGCTGCGCCACCAGGGCGCCCCGACCCTCGAGGCCAAGCACATCGCAGTCCTGCATCAGGACCCGCGCAGGATGCTTGTCAGCATCCGCTCCAGCTTGCTCAACATCGATGTGCTGGTGGCCCATGCGCCCCACAGCAGGACGGCGAAGGAGCTACGAGATCGCTGGTGGCAGCAGACCCACCAGATCCTCAAGCAGCATCGCCCTGAAGGCAAGCACTACCTGATTTGCCTGATGGATGCGAATGCCAGGGTCGGCCAGCACACCACAGCTGAGATCGGCAACCACGGTGCCGCCCAGGAGAACGAGGCAGGTGCTGCGCTGAGGCACTTTGCGGCCAAGGTGCCAGTGTGCTTGCCAAGTACCCTGCTCCCGTCCAGAGGAGGGCACCATGCGACCTGGCGCTGCCCAGGGCGCGAAGGCCAGCGAGGTCACGAGCACAGACTCGACTACGTGTGCATCTCGCCAGGCCTCCTCCAGTACGTCAAAGATCAGGGAGTCAACCACGACATCGAGCTTGCCATCTCGCAGCAGGATCACTCCCTGGTTGACCTTTTGCTTGAGCTTCCACCGATCGAAGCAGCGCCCCATCCTCCGACGTGGAAAGGAGTCGCCGTGGACAAGGCCAAGTTCGGAGTGCCAGAATGCAGGATGCAGTTTGAGGAGTTGACGGGCACCATCCCGGCCTTCCCCCTGGACCTACATCCCAACGACCACGCCGACCAGCTGGACAGGGCAGTCAGGGACGCCCCGCCCCCCGCCCCCCCCCCCCCCCCCCCCCCCCCCCCCCCGGCCCCCCCCCCCCCCCCCCAAACCCCCCGCCCCCCCCCCCCCCCCCCCCCCCCCGCCCCCCCCCCCCCCCCCGCCCCCCCCCCCCCCCCCCCCCCCCCCCCCCCCCCCCCCCCGCCCCCCCCCCCCCCCCCCCCCCCCCCCAGGCCCCCCCACCCCCGCCCCCCCCCCCCGCCCCCGCCCCCCCCCCCCCCCCCGCCCCCCCCCCCCGCACCCCCGCCCCTGCCCCCCCCCCCCCCCCGCCGCCCCCCCCCCCCGGCCCCCCCCCCCCCCCCCCCCCCCCCCCACACCCCCCCCCCCCCCCCCCCCCCCCCCCCCCCCCCCCCCCCCTCTCCCCCCGCCCCCCCCCACCCGCCCCCCCCGGCCCCCCCCCCCCCCGCGGAGTGACGGTCCCGAAGGACCCAGTGAGGGCCAAGCCTGCATGGACGTCAACCAAGTCAAGGGATCTCTGCTCGCTGAGGTGCAAGGGCACCAAGAACGCCAGCAAAGTCCAGTCCAGGTGCCAGGTCTTCATGGTCAGGGTGCTGTTTGCGGCGTGGGCGCTGATGCCCAAAGGGGACCTCTGGCTCAACCTACGTACGAGGGAGCTGGACTGCTCGGTCCGCCTTGGCCCTACCTGTGCCAGAGTGGTGCCGGAGCTGGCTCCTGTCCTTCAAGGATACCGTGAGTTGTTGGACGGCACGGCGCTTCTCATGGCCAAGCAGTTTCCGAGGCCACAGAAGTACACTCGCGTGCACAGGCTCCCAGATAAGCATGGAGGCAGGGTACAATTTCACCAGCAGGCGACCAGCAGGACTGGACATACGTCAAACTCCCAGGAGGCTCGCGGCATAGGGCAAGGGAATGGCACTCATGCTGCAGAGCAAGATGCCGGCCAACATGCACATGAGAAGGGCCTCCTTGACGCCAAGAAGAATGACCATGCCTCCTCCAGTCCCATGCTTTGCCCGTGGCGGGTCACGATGGATGGCTTCCACGACCCGTTCGACGACCTGGAGGATGAGGAGGAGGCCCAGCCCACTCTCTTCCAGGGTCAGTGCCTCCCAGAGGAGGTGCAGCAGGAGGAGGCGGGCAGTCCGACGATACGAGCCTGCTCGACGGCATCGGCGGAGTCGACGGCGTCAGGCTCAGGGAGCAGAGCGTCCTCTCCCACCTCAGGTTCGGGGAGCGGTGCCAGCACACCAAGTGGCCACTGCAGAGAGGACACTTGTGAGCCAAGGACGGCAACGGCCTCAGCAACTACTCCAGCATCCCGCGGGGCCTCGAGCTCGGCTACGGGTACGGCCGCACCTTCAAGGGCCCCCTGGACCTTGAGTACGGCAACTGCCTCGGCTACCTCACCACCATCCCGCAGTGATTCGGGAGCGGCAAATGCTGCGGACGCAGCATCAGCATCGTTCAGTGCTCTGTCTACGGCAGCAGCAGAAGGTGCTGCCCAGGTCCCAATGACATGGGTAAGGTGGCCAGCGACTCCAAGCAGCACCGCCACCGACCTGGAGGACCAGGTCATGACCCGAGTCCCCCATGTCGGGGACTACGTGGGGCGCGCTGGTGGCAGATGGTGTTTGGACCATAGTGACGGCATGCTGCAACCCAAGCACGACGAGCTCTTGTTTAGTCAAGCCGTCGGGGAAGCATCGGACAACCTGAGTAGGTCCGGCACCAGAAGCGGCCAGCCGCCTGCAGCACAGCAGGGAGGAGCTCAGCAGCCGCCAGCGGACATGTGCGACCCGCCTTGGGAGGACGAAATTGATGAGGAGGAGGACCTGAGGGAGCACATGGAGGAGCGCTCCAGCTTCTGGGTCTACAACTTGGTGGAGGCGGAGGGCAGCCACAGGTCATGGAAGGTGTGGTGTGTACCCGTCGTCAAGCATCTCCTGCGCCGCCACCCTGCGCGGCTACGTTCCATCCAGGACACCAGGGACGGCGAATCCAGGCAAATCGACCGCATCGCAGAGGACATCTGCGAGGCTGCATGGCGCAACACGGCCGACCGCAGGGCCGGGATGATCAACTGGATCTGGTGGCAGGATCGCCAAGGTGAGCATGACAGCAGGGACAGGCTGGTGGCGGAGCACTGGCGCACCCTGGACAACATCCGTGCTGAATTTCGAGGTCTATTGGGGAGGCATGCTCCGCCTGAAGGTACAAGGCGGCGTAGGCGACTTGAAGCACCAGATCCACCAGCAGGAGCAGGTGCTGACGAGTGGCGAGGTGAAGCTGATGGTGGCAGCCGCGTTTTGCCGAAGTCAGAGCGGGACGCCTCGGTGCTCCTCGAGCCGAGAGCGTCCCAAGTCGTCGCCACTGGTCTGCCGGATGCCTCGTTTGGCCACGTTTTGCCAAGGTCAGAACCGCCAGCCCCGGTGCTCCTCGAGCCGAGGGCTGGCTACACGTCGCCACGGCTATCGGATTCGCGCCCAGGTGCAAGGATCCAGCATAGAAGGACGTGCTCCCTTCAGCCGGCCAGGGTGCGCCCAGACGGACACCTCTTCCTAGAGCCGATGGTACTGAGGCCGACCCAGTTCACCATGAACCTGCTGAAGGATGCCGTGTCATCCTGGACGGAGCTCCTGCCCGACCTCTTCAGCATGACTACGAGGCTCCTGCAGAAAGCAGCGGCTCTACGAGAGTGGGCCTGGCGAGTTTCCCTGCGCGCAGTCCAGAGCTCGCTCAAGGACGACGCCAACATGCACTACGCGAGGATCGCAGCCGACATCGGTGACGCGTGGAGCAACAGCCAGTCCAAGCGTGCCTACGCCAGGCTGCGAGGCATGGGGATCGGCTCGGAAAAGAAACGCATGCAGTCCACCTTACCCATGGTTCGCAAGTTGGACGGCAGCATGGCGCAGGACGCCCACGAAGCAGGAGATCGGTGGGTCCAGCACTTTGCCTTGGTCGAGTGTGCGGCAGATGTGCCGATCTCTGAGGTTGAGATGTTCGACGGGTTCTTTGAGGAGCTGCCGCAGAACCACACTCTCGAGCTGGCGTGCATCCCCTCGCTCACGGAGCTGGAGAGGGCCCTCCACGTGGCCAAGGACACAGCAGCAGGGGTCGATGGCTTCCAGGGGCGCTTCTGCAAGGAGTTTGCGAAGCCGCTCGCCAGGGCCTACATGCCGCTACTCACCAAGTTCTCCATCATGGGCGTGGAGCCGGTGCAGTGGAAGGGGGGCTACTACCGCCACCACCACAAGAAGAAGGCCATCGAGGAGTGCGCCAACCACAGGTGCTTCGCAGTCACTGCCACCATCGGCAAGCGAGCCCGACACTGCATCCGTGAGCGGTTGTCGCCGCACATGCCCAGTCTGGTGGGCCCCAGGCAGTTTGGAGGCATCCAGCGACGGGGCACACAGCACGCGCTCATCCTCATACGGCTCCTCCAGGCCACGGCAATGGCCAAGTCTACCACGTTTGCCGCCTTCTTCCTAGATGCCAAGGACGCGTTCTACTCGCTCGTGAGGGAGCTTGTCCTGCACACCACCACGAGCGAGTCTGGCCTCGACGCCATCTCGAAGTCCACGGGTGTGCCCGAGGACGCGCGCCGACCCCTCAGGCAGACGATTGGAGGGCCCCCAATCCTAGAGAGAAAGGGTGTGTGTGGGCACCTCCGAGCGCTGATCTCCGAGCAGTACAGGGCCTCCTGGTTTGTGTGCGAAGGCTCCGACCACGTTGCCCTTGGCACCAAGTCGTCCATCCCAGGTCAGCCCCTGGCGGACCAGATCTACGAGATAGCGATGGGTGAGATCACCGAGCTCATCGAACAGCGACTCCACGCTGCAGGGCTAGGCGTCTGGGTAATGGGCACGGACTCCAGGTCCCTGGCGGACCAGCTCGACAGCGAGGACGAGTGGCAGGAGCTCCCGTCTCACAGCGTTGCCTTCGCGGACGACGGCAGCTTCTTCTACCTCGGCGAGGCCAGCGGTGCTGCAGAGGCCCTGGCCCTTGCGGGCGGCATCATTCTGGATGCCTACGCCGAGTATGGCCTACGGCTCAACCTGGACCCAGGCAAGTCGGAGGCACTCTTCATGTTTGCGGGGAAGGGCTCCAAGGCTGCCAAGCACGACGCGTGGCACGTCCGCCAGGGCAGTCTTGCCCTAGTCTCCAAGTACTTCGAGGACCCGTCCGTCAGGCTGGTCAACTCCCACGTCCAGCTGGGCACGGTGATCGACGACCACGGCGCCATGTACCCCGAGCTCTACCGCAGGGCACAGACCACCAGCAAGCAGCTGAGCCAACTCAGGCGCAAAGTCTGCAGAGAGCCAGGGGTCCCGAGGGCGGCCAAGATGGAGTTCGCGGATTCCCTGATCCTTGGATCCAGGGCATACTCCATGGGCAGCTGGATGGGCCTCACAGTCGCGGAGAGCAAGTATTTCCATGGTATGATCATGTCAGTCTACAGGGCGGCCACGTCCAGCTCGCCCGTCAGACGGACTGAAGAGGAGGAGGGCGGCGAGCTCGAGAAAACGCCCGACGCTGCGGATGACCACGTCCTCCTCAGAGCAGGCAGGTCAAGGCCAGCCGACCTCTTGAAGGTCGCCCGCCTCCGCCTGTATGGGGAGCTGCTCCAATCAGGCCCCCCAGTGGCATTTGCCCTCATGGCAGGGCTGCTGATGGCCCCAGCGCCAGCCAGGCGTCGATCCTGGCCAGCTCTCCTACTGGATGACCTGCAGTGGCTCAGGCAGTTCTCCCACGCCTACGATGACCTGCCGCACCCTGTGGTGGATATCAGGCCGTGGGAGAGGAAGATCCGCAGCTCCCATACCACCTGGAAGCACAGGCTCAACGACGCGCTGAAGGCGGCGGCGGAGGAGCTTGCCAGGAGGACCCAGGCGCAGGAGGCGGCCCAGCACTTCTTCAAGACGGTGTGGCCAGCAGGTGTGCCTTACTCTACACGGCCAGGGAGCCCATTCGGACCACCAGCACAGGATGGACCAGCAACAGCTTGCGCAGAGGGGTGTTCCCAAAGTGCAGCCGTGTCTGGGTGGAGCTGCCCATGGTGTGCCAGTGGTTTCAAGAAGCTAAGGGGCCTACGAGTGCACATCTCCAGGGAGCACTGGAGGATGCAGGACCTGGCGCGCAGGTGGCTGCAAGGGGCAACACAGTGCCCGACCTGCCTGATGCAGTTCGAGGGCGAGCACCACCTGATCGAGCACGCGGCCCACGGCTCGCCCGGCTGCCTGCTGCAGATCGCCATGGCCTGCGTCCCCGAGGACCTGAGAGGCGAGGCCGTGCAAGTGGCGGCCCCGCTCCCGAAGGGTGGCTTCCGCAAGCGCGTCAACGTGCCGGCGCAGCGAGCAGCAGGGCCACATAACCCACGCCTGCAGTGGGAGGATCTGCTGAAGGAGGGCCACTACATGGAGGCGAAGCACATGGCGGCCACGCTGATCAGATCCGACTACGCGCTGGACGAGAAGGCGGTGAATGTTCTCCTTGCTCGTGAAGGGGCCGCCCAGCCAGCAGCCGAGGAGGATGACACCCCCTTCGAGCGCTACACGCTGGACCAGTTTCCGACGGGCAAGTACGAGGGCATCGCGACGGAGCAGCTGCCCTGGAGGCCGAGGCGAAGGGAGGTCTTTGTCCTCAACCTCTTCTGCGGGGTCCGCAGGACAGACGACATCCAAGACTGCCTCGAAGCGAGCATCAGCTACGAGCAGATCAGCACGACGATCCAGATCGTGGTGCTCAGCATTGATGTCGCCATCGACGCGGAGAGGTGCGACCTGATGAAGTCGAGCAACCTCCGCACCTTCGGCGACGCCATCCGATCCCACCAGGTGATCCTCACGGGCGGCGGCCCGCCATGTGAGACGTGGAGTGCGGCGAGGTGGTCGGACATGCCAGGGCCGCCGCCGCTGAGGACTCACGACGAGTACTGGGGGGTGCTGCACGCCGCCCCCAAGCAGCGGCTGCAACTGGCGGTCGGCAACGCGCTGCTCCAGGCCATGGTCCAGCTGATGGCCGACCACCTGGCAGCGGGCAGCGCGGCATGGATGGAGCACCCCATCCCGGCGCACTGGCGCCGCGAGGCAGTGACGAGCTGGACGTGGGAGCCACTCCTGGCGCTGCAGTCGTGCCCAGTCGTCAGCACCACGGACTTCGACCAGTGCGAGCACGGCGGCAAGGCTGGCAGGGCGCCGACGAGGATCGTCGGCGTGCGAGTGAGCGGCCTGCACCGGCGCTTGAGAGCGACGCCCGGACAGGGGCGTTGCTCGCATGGACGTGGAGCGCACTCAGTGCTCCTGGGTAAAGCAGAGACGGGGGGGGAGTTTAAAACGGCGGCCAAGAAGGTCTACCCCCCCGGCCTTTGCAGGGCCCTGGCCGAGTCGATTGTCCAGACGGTTGCTGATTTTTCGGCCCTGGATCCTGGGGCCGGGTCTCAGACCGAGTTGAGTAGTCCTGAGGTGGAGGGTCTTCGGGATTTTTTCGTTGGGTCCATACCTGAGGAGGGTGTTGCTTGGGCGCCGGATTTTAGGGCTGGGCCTAGGGGCTCTCGGCCCGATCCCGAGAGGGAGCGCTTCAGGCGCCCTCTGGTCCGGGCGTTCTCGGGGTCCCAGTGCACCCCTCCCCCAGGCCCCAGCCAGCCGCCAGGCAGTCAGGCCCCCAGGTTGGACCCCACCGTGGACCCCACCCAAGAGGACCTTTACATAGGCTCCGTTGGGCTCGCCTCTCCCTTTGTCCCCCTTGCCCCGCCTCCTTCGCCTCTCCCGCCCCCTCCCCCCCTCCTCAGCGAGTCCCAACGCGAGCGAATTCGAGCGAACCGAGCCGAGGCGATGAGGAGGCGCCATGTAAGACGTGCCCCATGGATCGCTCAATCCGGCTTTGGGTTCCTCTTTTAGAATTTGCTCCTCCCCTTTCCCAAGGGCTGGTTGAGCGCATAGCACGCCCTCAAGGTGGGCTATGCCCGACGCGCACATCAGCGGTGCGTGTCGGAGTCCTCTCGGCGCGTCGATTCCCGACCGAGGCCGCAGTGATCCCGCTGATCCCTCCTCCTACGCCTCCTCCTCAATCTATCATCAGCAGCATCATCATCATCATCATCATCATCATCATCATCGATCCATCATCATCATCATCATCTCATCATCATCATCACACAATCATCTATCATCATCATCAGAATAATATCATTCATCATCATCATCACCGATTCGGCACACCCCTCACACGTTTCGGGCCCCATAGGGAGCTCAACGAAGGCCCCAAGTGGCAGGGGGTACGCTGCCTCCCACGCCAATGTCGGCAACCCCTCACCCAAGTGTTCGTGGGCCCAATAGGGGAGCTAACCGAAGTACCCAGTGCAGGGTCAGCAGCCCCCACACCACCCCATTTCGGCACACCCTCAAACGTTCGTGGCCCCATAGGGAGCTCACGAAGGCCCCAGTGGCAAAGTCCGCATGCCTCCGCCACACCATGCCGGCACACCCATCAACGTTTCGTGGCCCTATAAGAAGCTCAACGAAGGCCCCAGTGGCTAGCGCCCGCATGCATCCCCACCACCCATTCGGCACACCCCTCACACGTTTCGTGGCCCCATAGGGAGCTCCACCGAAGGCCCCAGTGGCAGGGTCCGCATGCCTCCCCACCACCCATTTCGGCACACCCCTCACACGCTTCGTGGCCCCATAGGGAGCTCCACCGAAGGCCCAAGTGGCAGGGTCCGCATGCTTCCCCACCACCCATTTCGGCACACCTCACACGCTTCGTGGCCACATAGGGAGCTCACCGAATGGCGCCCGAGTGGTTCCAAGGCGGCCAACATGCCTCCCCACCACCCATTTCGGCACACCGCTCACACGCTTTGTGGCCCCATGGGGATTTCCAGTGAAGGTCCAAGTGGCAGGGTCCGCATGCCTCCCCACCACCCATTTCGGCACACCCCTCACACGTTTCGTGGCCCCATAGGGAGCTCCACCGAAGGCCCCAGTGGCAGGGTTCGCATGCCTCCCCACAACCCATTTCGGCACACCCCTCACACGCTTCGTGGCCCCATAGGGAGCTCCACCGAAGGCCCCAGTGGCAGGGTTCGCATGCCTCCCCACCACCCATTTCGGCACACCCCTCACACGTTTCGTGGCCCCATGGAGCTCCACCGAAGGCCCCAGTGGCAGGGTTCGCATGCCTCCCCACCACCCATCTCGGCACACCCCTCACACGTTCGTGGCCCCATAGAGAGCTCCACACAGAAGGCCTCAGTGGAAGGTCGCCATGCTTCCCCACCAACATTTCGGCACACCCCTCACACGTTTCGTGGCCCCATAGGGAGCTCCACCGAAGGCCCCAGTGGCAGGGTCCGCATGCTCCCCCACCACCCATTTCGGCACACCCCTCGCACGCTTCGTGGCCCCATAGGGAGCTCCACCGAAGGCCCCAGTGGCCTGGTTCGTATGCCTCCCCAGCACTCATTTCGGCACATCCCTCACACGCTTTGTGGCCCCATGAGGATTTCCAGTGAAGGTCCCAGTGACTGGGTTCGCATGCGCCCCCACGCCCATTTCGGCACACCCCTCATACGTTTCGTGGCACCATAGGGAGCTCCACCGAAGGCCCCAGTGGCTGCGTTCGCATGCCGCCCCAACACAAATTTCTGCACACCCCTCACACGTTTCGTGGCCCCACAGGGAGCTCCACCGAAGGCCCCAGTGGCTGCGTCCGCATGCCGCCCCCGCACCAACTTCGGTGCACCCCTCACACGTTTCGTGGCCCCATAGGGAGCTCCACCGAAGGCCCCAGTGGCAGGGTTCGCATGCCTCCCCACCACCCATTTCGGCACACCCCTCACACGTTTCGTGGCCCCATAGGGGAGATCACACGAAGACGGGCATCACACAGGCATTACTCACAACGCATTGGTTGGGTCCTTCGCCAGAGCCAATGTTCCAAAATCCTGTGGTTGTTGGGTCCTCGTTTTGAAGAGACGTTGCCCCGCGCTCCTCCTCCTTCCTCCTACTCCCCTTCCTCCCCCCTCCTCCCCCTCCCACACCCCATTCTGGCACACCCCTCACACGTTTCGTGGCCCCATAGGGAGCTCCACCGAAGGCCCCAGTGGCTGCGCCCGCATGCGGTTCCACCCCCCATTCTGGCACACCCCTCACAAGCTTCGTGGCCCCATAGGGAGCTCCACCGAAGGCCCCAGTGGCTGCGCCCGCATGCGGTTCCACCCCCCATTGTGGCACACCCCTCACACGTTTCGTGGCCCCATAGGGAGGTCCACCGAAGGCCCCAGTGGCTGCGCCCGCATGCGGTTCCACACCCCATTCTGGCACACCCCTCACACGGTTCGTGGCCCCATAGGGAGCTCCACCGAAGGCCCCAGTGGCTGCGCCCGCATGCGGTTCCACCCCCCATTCTGCACACCCCTCACACGTTTCGTGGCCCCATAGGGAGCTCCACCGAAGGCCCCAGTGGCTGCGCCCGCATGCGGTTCCACCCCCCATTCTGGCACACCCCTCACACGTTTCGTGGCCCCATAGGGAGCTCCACCGAAGGCCCCAGTGGCTGCGCCCGCATGCGGTTCCACCCCCCCTTCTGGCACACCGCTCACACGTTTCGTGGCCCCATAGGGAGCTCCACCGAAGGCCCCAGTGGCTGCGCCCGCATGCGGTTCCACCCCCCATTCTGGCACACCCCTCACACGTTTCGTGGCCCCATAGGGAGCTCCACCGAAGGCCCCAGTGGCTGCGCCCGCATGCGGTTCCACCCCCCATTCTGGCACACCCCTCACACGTTTCGTGGCCCCATAGGGAGCTCCACCGAAGGCCCCAGTGGCTGCGCCCGCATGCGGTTCCACCCCCCATTCTGGCACACCCCTCACACGTTTCGTGGCCCCATAGGGAGCTCCACCGAAGGCCCCAGTGGCTGCGCCCGCATGCGGTTCCACCCCCCATTCTGGCACACCCCTCACACTTTTCGTGGCCCCATAGGGAGCTCCACCGAAGGCCCCAGTGGCTGCGCCCGCATGCGGTTCCACCCCCCATTCTGGCACACCCCTCACACGTTTCGTGGCCCCATAGGGAGCTCCACCGAAGGCCCCAGTGGCTGCGCTTGCATGCGGTTCCACCCCCCATTCTGGCACACCCCTCACGCTTTTCGTGGCCCCATAGGGAGCTCCACCGAACGCTCCAGTGGCTGCGCTCGCATGCGGTTGCACCCCCCATTTCGGCACACCCCTCACACGCTTCGTGGGTGGCTCCATGGGGAGCTCCACCGAAGGCCCCAGTGGCTGCGCTCGCATGTGGTCCCCCCCCATTTCGGCACACCCCTCACACGGTTCGTGGCCCCATAGAGAGCTCCACCGAAGGCCCCAGTGGCTGCGCTCGCGTGCGGTTCCACCCCCTTTTTCGGCACGCCCTTCACACGTCTCGTGGCCCCATAGGGAACTCCACCGAGCGCCGCAGTGGCTGCGCTCGCATGCGGTTCCACCCCCCATTTCGGCACACCCCTCACACGTTTCGTGGCTCCATAGGGAGCTCCACCGAAGGCCCCAGTGGCTGCGCTGGCATGCGGTTCCACACCCCATTCTGGCACACCCCTCGCACGTTTCGTGGCCCCATAGGGGGCTCCACCAAAGGTCTCAGTGGCACTGCCCGCTTGCGTCCGCCACCACCCAGCACAGCCCTTGGTCCCTGCGCTTCACCCACCCAGAACAGCGCTTCGTAGCCCTATAGGGAGCTCCACCAAAGGTCCCAGCGGCACCGCCCGCATGCGTCCGCCACCACCCTGCGCAGCCCTTGCTCCTTGCCTGCGTTTCACCCACCCAGTACAGCGCTTCGTGGCCCCATAGGGAGCTCCACCGAAGGCCCCAGTGGCACCGCTCGCATGCGTCCGCCACCACGCAGCACAGCCCTTGCTGACCGCGTCTCACCCATCCAGTACAGCGTTTCGTGGCCCCATAGGGAGCTCCACCGAAGGTCCCAGTGGCACCGCCCGCATGCGTCCGCCACCACCCAGCACAATTGCGGCATTCACAACTGCATATGGTTGGGTCCTTCGCCAGGCTAATTTTTTCTCCTCTCTCCCTCCTGCCTCCACCCTCGTCCTCCTCGTCCTCATTGTCCTCGTCCTCGTCCTCCTCCTCCTCCTCCTCCTCCTCCTCCTTCGGCGAGGACCTGCGCACTGACCGTGCTCGCACGCTTCCACTGCTGTTGGCATCAGGTCCCGACGCAGGCCCTGGGGGCCGAACGTTGGCGCCATGCGGGCCAAGCGGAAGAGGAGGGAGTTACAGCCACCGGTGCTACCATAAGTTAAGGGCCGCAACAGAAGGGTCGGATGGGCTTGTCTGGTAATGGCGGGCCTCGGCAGCGAATCGGCCCCACTGCATGAACTCAAAGGAATGGACAGGACACCAGAGCCCCTTCCGAGCCCGAAGTGGTCGTTGTTTCAGCGGCTTGCCCGCAATTGCGCACGGGAGGGGGGAAACTCGATAAGAAAAGATACGGCTGCAGGCGGGAGTCGAGGAGAAGAGGAGGAGGAGGAGGAGGAGGAGGAGGAGGAGGAGGAAGAGGAGGACCAGGGTAAACCCACGACTCATCAACGATATTGGGATAAACCCTTCCTCCAAGCTCCCACTCCTTAGGCCCCGTACAAAAATGAATTTCCACTGAGTTGGGAGACAACCGCTTGAAGATCCTGAAGCGTGCCACAGAACCATTCTCGGGACTTTCACGGCGCTGTTGTGTAGTTGTGAAATCACGACCCTGAATCGTGGCAGAACACCGTTCCTGGGACTTCCGCACCGCGAATCCGCCGACCCCTTGTGGGTCTCTAGGCGTGTGAGATAGTTCCCCCCCCCCAAAAGTCACCCCCCAGGGGCCCCAAACCGGCGATTTGACCCCCCCCCGGGCCCGGGACGAGCGACTCATCACTGGCTCTTTTGGGCCCAAAAGGAGCTCAAGACGGGCAAAGAAGGTCCCAAGACGCCTCCAAGACGGCCCACGAGGGCCCCGAGACGCCACACGAGCGCTCCAAGACGCCCAAGATGGTCCCATGACGAGCCAAGAGACCTCCAAGACGGCCCAAGCGGCCTCCAAGAGCAGTCCTCAGAAGGGCCTACGAGCTGAAAGTTGTGGAATTCCTATGGGAAAACGTACATTTTGATAATGTACGACTTGTCGGCCTTCACGGCGGTGAAGACCGTCCAAGAGCACCCCAAGACCGCCCCAAGACGGCCCAAGAGGCCCCCAAGAGGCGCCCGAGTCGGCTCCAGAGGGCGCCAAGACGGCCCAATAGGCCCCCAAGACTGCCCAAGAGGGCCCCAAGACGGCCCCACGAGGGGCCCAAGAGGGGGAGCTTGAACAGACAATCCGAGCCTTCCGCCCCAAGACGGCCCCAGAAGGCCCCAAGATGCCCCAGGAGGCCCCCAAGACGCCTCCAAGAAGCCCCAAAAGGCCCCAAGAGGGCCCCAAACGGTCCAAAAACTGCCCCCAAGAGGCTTCGAAACTGCCTCCAAAAGTCCCGCGAGAAGCCCCTCGCCCATTCTTCCTCTTCCTCCCTCGCCTCATCCTCATCCTCGTCGATTCTTTTCCCCCCGTCCTTCATTTCCTCCGTGTCCCCCTCCTCCTCCTCCTCCTCCTCCTCCTCCTCCTCCTCACCGTCCTTGTCCACCTCGGCCCCCCGGTGGCTTCAAAACTGTTTTCCAGAGGTCCCCGAAAGGCGTGCCGCGAAATCGCTATACACATACAATAATTTCTCACCCATAGACCATAACTCAGAGCCTCATATCAATGTCCCCCTCCTCCTCGTCCTCCTCCACCCTCTCCACGTTCCCCTCCTCCTCGTCGCCCTCCTCTTGTTCCTGGTCCGCTTCACCTCGTCATATTCGATGATTCGCCTCCCCCTATCCTCCGCCTCATCTCCATTATCCTGTCTCCGTCCTCCTTTTTTCTCACCAGTACGCGTGCCCGATTCGACATCATTTGCATGCCTTGCGCTTCAGGGTGCCTTTATTGGCGTCTCGCGGGACGTTGTGCGTCATGATGCCCTCAGGCCGCCACACACAGCTTCCAAAAGACCCCCCCCGAAACCCGAACTTCGCCCCCCGAAGAGAAAAAACAAGGGGTCGGCGGATGTGGCGTAAGCCTGAAGAATCTCAATGTAAATGTTGCGCCCTAACAATCCAAGATTCCTTCCCAAGCACCATTTTTGATACGTTCGCCAGAACATTCCGTGGAACCGTTGCTCATGCTTGAAGCGAATGTGCACGGCGCTAGGGCGAGAGCATCATTTGGAAAAGTAACCGCCCTCCATCTGTACAACTCTTGCCATGTTTCTGAAACACTCTCAGGCGAAGCGCCCGGCCCGTCCTTCCGTCTGGCCTCGGGGTGCGACAGGGAGGTGCTATGTATAAGGAAATGGCATGGAGGAGGAGGACGACGACGACGGTGGCGAGGGGGGCATGGGCGAGGAGGAAGAGGACGCGAAGGGTGTGTGGAAGGATGAGGAGGAGAAAGACGAGGAGGGCGATGGCGAGGAGGGACGACGACGACGGAGAGGACGACGACGAGGACATCGGAGGGCGGGAGGCGGCAGCGGCAGACAGCTGAAAGAGAGGGGGGCCCTCCAGCGGTGACCAGACTGACCGAGAGCAGCGCGCGCGCGGCCCCTCGCTGCCCCCTCCTCGCGCGACGAGGCCACACCAAGTCCTCGCGCTGGCTGCTCCACCAGCAGGGCCCTCTACAGGGAGGAGTGGTGGGAGGGGAAGGACGGAGGATCCAGAGCGGGCCCCCCAGAAGTCTGGACCTGGACCCGTCTCCAGGATCAGGCTTTTCATCCCGCATCGTTTTCGACGGCCCCCGAAGCAACAGGAAATGGTTCCGTAGGCCAAAGACGGCCCAAACCGCCCGTCGCGATTTTCACGCGGCGCGATGGGGGTCTGCTGTCTGGGGAGTGCCACCGTCAGCCGAGGCCATCGTATTTCTAATGTGCTACGAACCAAAACTGAAAAAGTCAGTTAGATTTTGCCGAGATAAGGGGGCGTCAAGGTGGGGTCATTAGGGGCAGAGGTGGGGTCGGAGGACAATCGCTTCGGACTGCCCTGGAGGAGAGAAATATCAGCCTCGACCTTCTTTGGACAAGGGGACGAGGGGATCGCCCCCTCTGGGGAGGGTCGGCAGCGGGGGTCCCGAGGGAGGTCCCGCCTGTGGCGGGGGGGGGAGGTCCCGGGTCAGCATGCTGCCCCCCCCAGCCCCACCGGGTTCCGGGTGGGTCCGGAAGGGGGGGGGCAGCGCCAACGGGGGTCCCAGGGGAGGTCCCGCCTTCAGGGTCGGTACTGGCCGTGAGGCCTTCATAACAGCAGTCTCAAGCTGGGTTCGCTCCCTGACCCCTGCGTACCCTCGACCGAGCTTTCCAAGCTCTGGGCGGACGCCTTCCCGTTCCTCCTGTCAAGGGCGCCCTGCCTGAGGTTTTCGGCCTCGGCGCGGAAAAGGAAAGGGTCCGGGTAAGATGCACAACAACAACACGTGTTGTCCAAAACCGACAGCGGCCGCCGCTGTTGGGCAGGCGGCCTTCTGTGTCAAATGGGCAACGTCCGCGGCGAGACCGACAGCGAATCCTGTTCAGTACAGTACAGGTTTTGCTGTTACCCTTCGTGCAGTACCCACTGTCCGTACCCGTTTCGTTCCTCCCGAGAGGAGGAGGAGCCGCAGCAGGAACGTCCCCCGACTCAAGTCTGCTCAAAACCAGTCTCCAGCCACATCTCGGGGATCTCCTTACCCGGGTCAATCAGACCCGGGTCAGCAGGAAACCAACAACTGCAATGCAGGAAAAAAAGCTGCAACGCAGGACTTCGCAAATCCAGCTCAGTCAATATGCGCGGCCGCCTCGCGGCCACGAGCGGCTCGCAAACCCGGGTCAGCCAAAGGGGGTCTTCGCAGGATCCTGCAGGATCCGGTGCCCTGGCTGACCCCCGTTTGCATTGACTCCCGTCGCTTGAGCCCCGACCATCACGAGGTGCAGCATGGGCGGCTTCTCACCCTAAATCCAACTCTGACGGCCCCCGAGCCCGAAGCGGGCCTCCAGACGTCGAGCACGACTTCGCACCTCCCCGGGAGGGCGAGGGTCGGCAGCGCGCACGGGGGGGGTGGCACGGGGCGGGCAGCCTCCTGAGAAGGCGGGGGGCTCCTTGGAAGGCAGGGGCTTTGTCGGCAGGGCCTGGAGGCTTCCAGGAATCGGGGGCGCGCAACCATGGACTAGCGATCCATGGATTTGGCGCGCGGTCTGCAAATCCATGGATCGGGGGAGGTGCCCTCCCCAAAAGACTGCCGGTGCCGCCTCGCTCGGCGGCGGAAATCCGCCATTTCCCAAAGACACGGGACCCGTCGCGAATCCACGCCCCCCTGACCCATGTTTGCGATCGCCTGATGCTAGGACTCCCCCCCTCCCCGCGTTCTGAGGAGGCGGTCCCCCTCGCGCCTCGCCACTGCGCGCGCCGCCAACCTCGCAGGGGGGCCAGTGCAGGCAATGGCGAGGCTCCCGCCCAGCCGAACCCTGCCCAGGGTCAGCTCCCGGAGCCTTCCAGAGGGCCCATCCAGACCCGTTTTTCGAGGCGGATCCGGCCGTGGCGACGAGAAGCCTCCAAGAGGCCTCAAAGAGGGCGAAAAACGCTGGGGAGAGCGACCGGCCCTCCTCTGAGAGAGGCCTGGAGGGGCGCCTCGATCCTCGAGCCTGGCCCTCCTCCGATTGTGCGCACCGCTGACAGAAAGAGAGGTGCCAAAGGCACGGGAGCGTCCTCGACGTTGGACTCCACGGCCATGGACGCCTTGCAGCCCGTGGGCTGCAGCTTCTTCTCCGCCTGAAGATGTCGCGGGCGCTTCGGCCGGGGAACCTGGTCGCCCCTCCAAGGTCCTCATCCTCCCTCCTCCTCGCCCTGCTGTTTTCCTCTCCTCCGACTCCTTGTCTTCGTTATCCTCCTCTGCCTCCTCCTTCTGCTGATGCTCCTCGTCCTCCTTCTCCTCCTTCTCGTTTTCTTGTTCCTCCTCCTCCTCCTCCTCCCCCCCCTCCTCCTCCGTCTTCCTCATGAAGAAGTCCTCCCTGTCGTACCCTCAGACGTGTCAGCAGGGCGGGCTGGGCGCTTCGCCTGAGACTTCCTCACCATGTATGACCCTGAAACATGCAGTTAGCAACAACTTCACGGATAGAGCGCAGGTGGTGTTCAACATTGAGCGCTCGCCGTAGCAGCGCGCTCATTCGTCTTGATGTGTTGCAGCAATTTCACGGATGTATAGCAAGTGGTTTGCAGAATAGACTCTCGCCTTAGCGTAGCGCGCGTTCGTCTCAAACTGTTGCAACAGTGTCAGGGATGGAGGGGGGGAATGTTCAGTATGTGGTTTTCGCCTTCGCGCCGTGCAGAATAGCCTTAAACAAATCGCAGCCCTTTCACTGATGGAGGGCGGTTCCTTTTCTTCAAAGTGGGGCTTTCGCCTTCGCGCCGTGCGCACTCGTCTTGAACGTTTGTGGCTGGTTCACTGGTGGAGGGGAGGCAGTTTTCAGACTGTGGCTCTCGCCTTAGTGCCACACACACAGCAGTGTCAGGAATGGAGGGCAGCAGTTTTGAGAATGCGGCTCTCGCGATCGCGCTGCGCATATTCGTCTTGAGACTTTGCAGCAGCGTCAAAGATGAAGGGGGACACTTTTCAAAATGTGGCTTTCGCCTTCGCGTCGCGCAGAATCGCCGTAACATGTTTCAGCTGCTTTCACGGATGCAAGGGCGGGTCGTTTTCAAAATGGGGCTCTCGCATTAGCGCCGCGCGCATTCGCGCTGGCATATTGAAATAGCTTCACGGACGGAGGGCGGTCCCTTCTCAAAAAAGGTGCTCTCGCCTTGGCGCCGCCGACATTCGTCTCCAAGTGTTGCAATTGTTGTCAATGGTTGAGCACGTGTCATGTTCACAAACGGGGTTCTTCCTTCAGCTTGGCGCGCATTCGCTTGCAATGCGACTTGAGCAGGATGGACGACTGCACATTTCTACCATGCAGTTCTCACGTACTTCAACGCATGTAGCGCTGCGCGGATGCATGACAGATCTTTCTGAACATGGAGTTGTCGCTTGAGATTTCTTCGAAATTCATGACCACAAAACTAATACGGTGCAACAGTAACACGGGTGGGGGGAGGGCTCTTCTTCGAAAGGAGGATCACCCTGGAGCCCACGTTGAAATGTATGGATATCGTTTTTCGCGAGCCTGACTCTGCGGCGGAAATATGCAAGGCAAATCATTTACAAGACTGGGCCCTCGCCACCTGCTCCTCCTCGTTTTCCTCCTCCCTCTCCTCCGCTACCTCCTTTTTCCATCATCTCTTTGTTAACTGTCCATTCGTCAAAATTAATGATTGTTGATCCACCCTGTCCAGTGCCCCCGGGGGCTCCCACACGTTTTTCATCAACCAGCGTGCCTTGTGCACGTTGAGGCGTGAAAGAATGCCAAGGTCTGACTGGTCGGGCTCCTCTAATTTTCTAAGGGCCCCCACCCCTCGGGAGGCGCTTCCTTGCATGAACCGCCTCCTCCCCCCAAGGCTCCTCGAGTTGCCTCACACCTCCCTGGCGCTCTCCAAGGCCTCCATGAAGCCCAAGATGGCTTCTGAGACGGCCCAAGTAGGCCACCAAGGCCGCTAAGATGGCCGCGAAGCGCTCCAGGACGGTCCAAGATGGTTTCAAGACGGCCCACGAGGCCGTCGTGGCGTCCCAAGAGCCGTCCCAAGAGGGCCTCGGGAGGCACACATCATTAATCCCACCAGCCCTCTGGGCGTCGGTGGTTTAGAGCGTTTCCTCTTCCACCCCTCCTTCTTCCCCTTCGGGGAGGGGTTTACCCCTCCCCCTACCCCCTCCCCGTGGACCTGGAGGGGGGGGCCGCGAGGTGTCAGAGCGTCCAAAACGGCCTCGGCGAGGAAGCCAAAATCATTGGTTTTACTATGGTCTTGGCCCCCTTTTGGCCTCCTGGGGGGGCTCGGCGAATTAATGCTCCGCACTTCTTTGATAGATCTCCTCCAAAATGGCCCCAAGAAGCGCCCAGGAGGCCCAAAGAGGTCCCAAGATGGCCCCAAGATGGACCCAAGAGGCCCCCAAGAGGCTCCCGGGAGGTCCCCAAAAGACCCCCAAGGGGCCCCAAGAGACCCCCAGAGGCACACAAGATGCTCCGAGAGGCCTCGGCGAGAATGCCAAAACAGCCTCGGCGTGGAAGCCCAAATCACCTGGCCTCCTGGGGGGGGACGCTAGTTAATACCCCCCTCTTGTTGGATCGATCTCCTTCAAGATGGCCCCAAGAAGCGCCAAGGAGGTCCCAAGAAGTCCCGAAATGGCCCCAAGATGGCCCCAAGAGGCCCCCAAGAGGCACCCAAGAGGCCCCCAAGAGACCCCCAAGAGGCCCCAAGAGACCCCCAAGAGGCACCCAAGATGGTCCAAAAGGCCTCGGCGAGAATGCCAAAACGGCCTCGGCGAGGAAGCCCCAATCATTGAATTTACTATATTTTTGGCCCCATTTTGGCCTCCGGGGGGGGGGCGCTAAGTAATACGGCAACGGCGCCCCCCGCCCAACGCTTGTGTGGGTGCTGTTGTATTCCGAATGCCTTCAGCGACGGGCGTGCTACGAGCGGGGCGCTCAGGCCCTGTGACGGAGACCCCTACCCGCGCCCAGAGCGATAGCAGGATCGATACTGCAGGGTGGGTGGGCGGTTGGCGCAACGAGCGCTCGAGCTGAGCCAAAATGGCCACGAGTGCCTTGACTCGCGCTCGCCCAGCCCAAGGCGCCTCACTTGCCCTTTGCACTATATCTAATGCGCGCGGCAATGGCGCCCCCCGCCCAACGCTTGTGTGGGTGCTGTTGTGTTCCGAATGCCTTCAGCGACGGGCGTGCGACGAGCGGGGCGCTCCGGCCGTGCGACGGAGACCCCCATGTTCGCCTCCGCTGGCAGGCACGCCAGCGGCACCCTTGAAGCACTTCTGGCAGGTGGCCTCGTGGGCAGCCGGGGCGATCGCATGCGGGGCCAAGCCGAACTTCCAGCCGCAACGCGCCGTCCATGCGGCGGCCGGGAGAACGGGTGGCCCAATGAACACCCCATGCAGCACCCCAGACTCGCGATTCAACACGCGCGTTTGGCCCTCCGGAGCAGCGGTAGCCGCTCTTTGCTGCACCGCCGCCGAATGGCGCGCGGCTGCGTCGAGAAGCTCCCGGCGAAGCGACGCGCGGCTCTCCGACGCGCTCGGAGCCGTCGGGCGCGACCGGCGGCGCGCCCAGGAAGGCTGCCGCGCGGAGGATGGTCGCCGTCATCGTAGCCTTGCTAACAGCGCCCCCGCCTTCCGAAGGGAACAATGGGAGGTCGTCCTCTGGGGCGCCGTCGTGCCAGCCCTCGGGGAACCTCTTCTGCAACAAGATGAGCTGGCCCAAACGGCGTGCACTGGGCACTGCGGCCGCGGTTGGCCCGCGCCGCACATGCAGCCGTGCGTCCGCGCCACGCCCAGCGCCGCGGCGTCCGTCTTGGAGGCAGGCAGGTGCCGCGTGACTGTGGGGCGATCACCGCGCGTGAGCTCGACGAGGCGAGCCCTGGTAGTGGGCAGCTCGACCTCCCGCACCATCCACCAGGCGCCGGCGACGATCGCGTTCCGGGGGCCTATGGGGCCCCCCGCCGCCCACGGCTCTGGCCCGCCAGGGAGCGAGCCCAACTGTGCGAACGGCAGTGCCCGTGCTTTCACGGGGGCGCCCATGCCCCGTTGACGCGAGCGCGCGCCGTCCTTGGCAGTGCGCGCGACGTCGTCGGTCAGCGAGTAGCCCGGGCGTTCCGCGAGCAGGCGGTAAGCAGAGACATACGTTTCCGCGCTACGGTACCCGCCCGCCTTAAGGCCAGCGCAGAGATGACGCATCTTTGCGGCGGTGGGCGGCAGCGGCTCCTCGCCCCAGGCCCGAAACAGCGTCGCCACGGTTCTCAGGCGCGCCTCGACGACCTTGCCCGCCGACGCCGAGTACACGTCCGCCTCCAGGCGCTCGAGAGCCTGGCGACGCAGAGCACGGGTGCTGAGGTCCGGCATGGAGCCACGCCCGCGGGCCGCCCTACCCGGCGCGTCCCCGCGCAACGGCGGCAAGGCGACGCCTGCCAGCAGAGCGCGTCCCTGGGCGTCGCTTCGCCGCGCCGCACGCCCTGGCTGCTGCGCGACCGACGTCTTCTGGGCGACGTGCGAACCGTAGAGCTGCGAACCTAGGCCGGCCGCTGGATGCTGGGGCATGCCAGGGCCAACCCTGCGCGAGGCCGGGATGCCGAGCAAACCCGGGCCTGCGCGCATGCGGCGGCCCGGATGCCAGAGCAAGCCGGGGCTGCGGCCTGCGCGCGCGCGGCGGCCCGGATGCCGGAGCAAGCCGGGGCTGCGCCGCAGGGCCCGCCAGCCGGATGCCGGAGCAAGCCGGCCGCGTCGGATGCCGGAGCAAGCCGACGGCGCTGGATGCCGGAGCAAACCAACGCGCACGGGCCGCCGTCGGATGCCGGAGCAAGCCGACGAAGCCGGATGCGAGCGGAAGCCGGCCGCGAGGATGCCGGAGCAAGCCGCGCCAAGCGCGTGGCCGGGATGCCGGAGCAAGTCCTGGCCTTCACGCATGCGGCGGCCCGGATGCCGGAGCAAGCCAGGGCTGCGCCGCAGGGCCCGCCAACCAAATGCCGGAGCAAGCCGGCCGCGTCGGATGCCGGAGCAAGCCGACGGCGCTGGATGCCGGAGCAAGCCAACGCGCACGGGCCGCCGTCGGATGCCGGAGCAAGCCGACGAAGCCGGATGCGAGCGGAAGCCGGCCGCGCGGATGCCGGAGCAAGCCGCGCCAAGCGCGTGGCCGGGATGCCGGAGCAAGCCGGGGCTGCGCCGCAGGGCCCGCCAGCCGGATGCCGGAGCAAGCCGGCCGCGTCGGATGCCGGAGCAAGCCGACGGCGCTGGATGCCGGAGCAAACCAACGCGCACGGGCCGCCGTCGGATGCCGGAGCAAGCCGACGAATTCCCGGATGCCCAGGCAAGACGGGGACCTGCCGTGGGGCCAGGGCCGAGCAGGCCGGCCAACGCTAAGGCGGGCACGCGCCACCCCCATGTCGGCATCATGCCGCGTGCCCGCGCGCGGGCGGCGGGCGGGGCCGAGCGGAAGCTTCGCACCGACGCGCGATGGCGCGGCTGCAGCCGAGCTGGGAGGTGACCGATGCATCCTCTCTCTCTCTCTCTCTCTCTCTCTCTCTCTCTCTCTCTCTCTCTCTCTATCCCTCTCTCGCCGCCGCTCATCCTCGTCTCGCTGACCTCCGTCCCCTGATCATCTTCCTTTGCGCTCCACGCCAGCCCCACAGCAGCGCCTTTCTCGATGCGTGCGCACACCGCCGATGCACCAGCAATGCGCGATGGGGGGTCCAATCACGCGATGCATCGCCAATGCGACCCAACAGTGCCGCAAAAACGACGCAATACATCCCAGGACAGCGTAGACGCACAGGGGCGAAGATCGCACCGCAAGGCTCTGGCGAGTCATACGTTCGCCAGCAGCGAGTTGCATGACAGTAGGCACGAATACCGCGCGTGTTTGCACACAGGTGGCACTTCAAACAACCAAGGATCAAGGGGCGGCTCCGCATTCTAGAAGCGCATATCTCTCTATATGTGGATCGTTATCTCACCGTTGTGCTTCCCACATTCCCTCCTCAGCATCCCCCGATTATGACGCCCATTCGACGCGTCGGTGCTGCGTCGAAATACAAGCCGCCATCCCGCGAGGTGCCCCCCCCGCGCCGTTTCGGTTCTCCCTCCCCCACCTCCTCCGCGGCATCCTCATTCCCCAACGCGTGCATCCTCGTCAGCGCTCCCACATCTAGCGGGCTCATGTTCTTTCTCGCAAGCACTGTCCCTCTCCTGGTCCTCCTTATCATCCTCCTCCTCCTCCTCCTCCTCCTCATCGCCATTACCGATGCCCCCGATTCCGTTCCGTCGTCCTCAGTATCCCTCATTGTCCTCATCCTCCTCCTCATCCCCATATTCCCACTCATTATCCTCTTCCTCCTCCTCCTCCCGCCACCTTCCATATGACATATTCTCTAATCCTTCGTCGGCAGAGGCACTGCGCCTTAAATCTGCTCGACCACGCAGGCGAGCTTGGAGCTATCCGACAACCGATCTACGATGCACGACGCCAGTGCGTAGCAAAACTCAAGCGGGTAATTCTCGCTCGGGCCCTGGCGTGACTTTTTCCCGCTTATCCACTTGCCTGCTTTCCAGCCAGAGCGATTGCCAGCGGGGTTCGCCTTCGCCGAGCGACGAGGCTGGTCGACTGCGAGTTGAATTTTATTGGTCCCGAGGCGCTTATCCGAGGCCTTCTTAGACCGCGCGGTAGCGCTCAATCCTGGCCCCGTGGACCAGACCTGAATTGGTTCCGGGGAAGGTGCACCGAAACCACTTAGAAAAACAGTTCGACACGTTGCGCTAGACAGCCCGATGACATACTTAAATTGTGGAGTGACCACTAGCATAGAAGCGCGCGGCTGCTCCAAGCTGACAAAGACATTGCGAGTGCAGGCGACGGTCATCAGGTAGCACCTCCCATGTCCCTCTGCCCCCAGCCGCCCGTCCCTTGCAAGGCGCCGAGATGGCCATGGGGGGCCTGTCAGCGAGCGTCGATGGGATGCTGAGGCCGCCATGGGAACGGAGGGGGAACAGCAAAGGGAGATGCGGAGCAGTGAGTGGGATAGTGGGGATATGCACGCGGCAATCTGGAGGAATCGACCGAACTAGAACTCTGCGCGCGGCGGGCGGCGACGACCACGAGACAACTGCCTGTGAATGACTGAACACACGAATGCGGTGGCAACGACAACCGCTGCTGGCAAAGTGAAGTCAGGGAGGTGGAGTAGCTTCGTTGGAACTACAAGGGTTGCAATGCGGCCAGACGACGTTTAGGCGCGTCTAAGACGCATCTAAATTTCATGTGAGTGTAATCGGATACCACGCGTACAACGCAATGCAATGACATTGTTGGGACGAGGGGAATGTAGTGAACTGGAGGAGGGAGGAGCGACGAAGAAGGGAGGGGACGAGAACGAGTGATGCGGGGAACGACATGATGAGGGAGGACACGAGAGGAGGACGTGGGAGGGAGGAGGAATGTCTGCGCTGCGTAGCTGACATGGGACTGCGCTGCTGGGAAAGCGCCCCGCCCTCCCCACGTCAGCAGCAATATCCAATTGGCTTCGGACACGTCTGCGCGGTCGAAGGTGCCGAAGATGTCGGTAGCAGGATCACGGTGCGTGCGGCCACGAGCCCCGACCCACCACGTCGAACATTGCGGCGCGAAGTGGGCCGAGCCAGAGGGTACAACGCTGAGCAAGCAGTGCACGGCATATAGAGCGCCGTGCAGAGTACAAGCATCCATGTATTGGGGGTGATCCTTACGTTCAAAAAACTTGCAACCTTGTATCCCCGCGAGTGCACTTGGTACGACAACCCGCCCTTGCCACTGAACATTTCGAACGTCGCGAGATCTCTGACGACCGCGGGAGACATGCGTTCCACCTCTCTGGTAAGGATCTGTAGCGCAACTGCGCTGCTGGCCAACGCGAGACTGACTGGGGCACCCTGCTGCTTCAGCTCATCGCCACGTTCGATCGCATAGGTCTTCCCTGCCTCCGAAATCGAACTAAACAGCTGCATCCCCGAGCAGCAGCACGCACATGCTAGGACAACCAGGGCGAAGCGAAACACCATATACCTGAAATAACGTAGGTCGAGTCACCTGTCACTGCCATGTGCACGTTAGTCTCCAATCGCCCTTGCAGCTCGAGCAACGCGAAAGCACGACGGTTGTATGATGTCCGATGTGCGTACACAGCGATATCCCGCAAGAGCACTCCCAATGTTTCATCTAGGAAATTGTTGTAGTTGAGCGGTGAACCGTGAACGCGGATCCTCACGAAGATTCGGCACGTTCACATAAAATTATCCCGGCAAAGCAACCTAACAGCGATGTGTAGAAGCATATCTGAAAACATTCCCCTTAAGATTCAGATGTAAATCCAGTTGTCGAATTCTGCTGTTCTCGCAGTCGTAGTCGCATTCGCGATGACAGTCGCAGCGGCAACGGCAGTCGCAGTCACAGCCTCAGCCTCAGCCTGCCTCCTC
>CAUYUJ010015079.1:149817-251470 GCA_963575745.1 Prorocentrum cordatum
GGGCCTCGGTGGAGCTCCCTATGTGGCCACGAAACGCTGTACTGAGTAAGGGGGACGCATGTGGACGGTAGCACTGTGACCTTCGGTGGGGCTCCCTATGGGGCCACGAAACGCTGTACTGAGTGGGGGGACGCATGTGGACGGTGGCACTGGGGCCTTCGGTGGAGCTCCCTGTGGTGCCACGAAACGCTGTACTGAGTGGGGGGACGCATGTGGACGGTGACACTGGGGCATTCGGTGGAGGCTCCCTATGGGGCCACGAAACGCTGTACTGAGTGGGGGGGACGCATGTGGACGGTGGCACTGGGGCCTTCGGTGGAGCTCCTTATGGGGCCACGAAACGCTGTACTGAGTGGGGGGGACGCATGTGGACGGTGGCACTGGGGCCTTCGGTGGAGCTCCCTATGGGGCAACGGAAACGCTGTACTGAGTGGGGGGGGACGCATGTGGACGGTGGCGCTGGGGCCTTCGGTGGAGCGCCCTATGGGGCCACGAAACGTTGTACTGAGTGGGGGGGAACCACGTGGACGGTGGCACTGGGGCCTTCGGTGGAGCTCCCTATGGGGCCACGAAGCGCTGTATTGAGTGGGGGGACGCATGTGGACGGTGGCACTGGGGCCTTCGGTGGAGCTCCCTATGGGGCCACGAAGCGCTGTACTGAGTGGGGGGGGGACGCATGTGGACGGTGGCACTGGGGCCTTCGGTGGAGCTCCCTATGGGGCCACGAAGCGCTGTACTGAGTGGGGGGGGCGCATGTGGACGGTGGCACTGGAGCCTTCGGTGGGGCTCCCTATGGGCTACGAAGCGTTGTACCGGGGTGGGGCGAAGCGCAGGGAAGAGGGGGAGGAGGGAGGCGGCGGGGGAGGAGAGAGAGAGGAGGAGGAGGAGGAGAGGAGGAGGAGGAGGAGGAGGACGAGGAGGAGGAGGAGGAGGGGAGGAGGAGGAGGAGGAGGGAGGAGGAGGGGAGGAGGAGGAGGCGGAGGTAGGCGGAGGAGGCGGGGAGGAGGAGGAGGAGGAGGAGGAGGAGGAGGAGGAGAGGAGGGGAGGAGGAGGAGTGGAGGAGGAGGAGGGGGAAGGGGGGGAAGGGGGAGGGGGGAAGGGAGGGGACGGAGGAGGAGGAGGAGGAGGAGGAGGAGGAGGAGGAGGAGGAGGAGAGGAGGCAGGAGGAGGAGGAGGGGAGGAGGAGGAGGAGGAGGAAAGGAGGAGGTAGAGAGGAGGAGGAGGAGGAGGAGGAGGAGGAGGAGGGAGGAGGAGGAGGAGCAGGAGGAGGAGGAGGAGGAGGAGGAGGAGGAGGAGGAGGACTAGGAGGAGGAGGAGGAGGAGGAGGCGGAGGCGGAGGCGGAGGAGGAGGAGGAGGCGGAGGAGGAGGAGGAGGAGGAACGCGGGGACCGTCTCTTCAAAACGAGGACCCAACAACACAGGTTGGTTGGGGAACAACACAGGACGACGGTGAGGGCAATGACGAGGACGAGGACGAAGACGACAACGAGGACGAGGATAGAGCCCTGAAAACCGCCTCTTGGACTCCTCCTGGGAAGCTTTCGGGGGATCATGTGTCCTCTTGGAGCTATTTCGGGGGGCTCTGGGGCCCTCTTGGGCCTCTCTGGGGGCCTTCCTGAGGGTCCCCTGGGAGCCCTGGAGGGCCCCTTGAGGCCATCAATTCGCCTGGCCATCAACATCACCTCTTGGGACGCTCTCGGGACGCCCCTGCGCCGATCTTGGGCGCTCTTGGGGCCGTTTTGGGGGGCCTCTTGAGCCCCTCTTGGGGCTGTCTTGGGCTATCTTGGGGCAACTCTGAGGATTCAAACGCGAATCGGACGCGAAAAGCAGAGGAGGCAACAGTCGTTAATTTTCCTTTGGCTCGTTCCATGGACTTTTGCCTCTTGGGGATCCTGAGGATGTTCCGAGAACACTTGAAACCGTCTCGTGGCCCTCGTCGGGCCATGTTAGCCATGTCGGAAGCTAAGTTGAACCATCTTCGGCTATCTTGAGCCACCTTCGAGGCCTTTGTTTTTTTCAGCATCGGAGGCCCCCTTGGAGCCATCTTGGGCCATCTTGGACGCTCTAACCGACCGCGGCCCGCGCCAACAAACCTCAGGGAGGGGAGGGGGAGGGTACCCCTCCCCGAAGGGAACATGGCTGGTGGAAGAGGAAATGCATATGTCGTTAGACCACCGTAGCCCAAAGGTCTGGTAGGATGAAGGTCGGGGTAAGCCGTCATACACCAAGAGGGGGGGATAGATGAGACATCGGAGGAGGAGGAGAAGGAATGGGAGGAGGGAAGGGGGAGGGGGAGACGGAGGAGGAGGAGGAGGAGGAGGAGAAGGAGGAGGAGGAGGACAAGGTGGAGGAGGAACAGGCTGATGAGGAATATGGTGCTGCTGCTGCTTCTGCTGCTGCTGCTGCTGCTGACGATGTCGGTGATGATGATGATGCTGATGCTGCATGATGATGATGATGATGATGATGATGATGATGATGATGATGATGATGATGATGATGATGATGATGATGATGATGATGATGATGATGATGATGATGAGGATGATGATGATGATGATGATGCTGATGATGATGATGATGATGATGATGATGATGATGATGATGATGATGCTGATGCTGATGCTGATGCTGATGATGATACTGCTGATGATGCTGCTGCTGCTGATGATGATGATGCTGATGCTGATGCTGATGATGCTGCTGATGATGATGCTGATGATGTCGCTGATGATGCTGTTGCTGCTGCTGCCGATGAGTTTGATGTTGACGTTGTTGTTTAGTTCTCATTTCTAAAGAATATGTATTGTTGATCCCACCTGCCCAGTAACCATTGCATTTTTCAATTGAAGTGCATCTGGGGCTCGCGCCCTGTTTTTTACACAAGGAAGCTGGGTGCCACCAAACATCACCAAACTGTGCCCTTGGCCCCGAGTTACAAAAACAACGGCTCCCGGCTCCCGCCTGATACTTCAATGTAGTGAGACATCGTGGTTTTGCGCAGATTCTCACAACTTATACAGGAATCGCGCTCTCGCGTGGAACTTCCTCGCCATCTATTCAGACGCCGCGCCTTCGACACTCAGGAATCACACTCTCATGGTTGACTTCTTTACGATTTGTTTGGGAATCGCGCTATCGCCCGAGACGGCCTCTCGATTCATGCAGGACGCACGCTTCAGCAACCCGCCCGCTCGACCTGGCCGCCTGGGCCCGTCTTCCCGACCCGCCCGTTAGGGTCTACCCACCCGATCTGCCCACCTGGTTCTGCCACGTATTCTCTGCTTCTAGTCCCCCTCCTGCTACTCTCTCTCGTGCTCCCTCCTCCTCTTGTTCCTTCCTTCATCCGTCCACTCTTCGCCTGCCTTAGGGGCTGCACGAAATATACGTTGCAGGTAAGACAAATATATACCCCAAGGGGGACGATGGAAGACGAAAAGGGCGCGTATCAAGGGTCGACGTAGCTGTAGCTGCTGCGGCTGCATCTGCTGCTGATGAGTTTGTTTCTGAAGGATCTTTATTGTTGGTAACACATGTAGTTTTTTCAAGTGAAGTGCCCCTTCCTGAGGCTCGCGCCCGGTTTTTCATGAGGGAAAGTTTCGGTGCTCAAGCTACGCCAGTGGCCCCCGAACGACAGCAATAACTGCTCCCGCCTGATACATCCTCGCAATTTGTTGAAGAATCGCTCTCTCGCTTTGGAAATCCGTGGAATTTGCCCAGGAATCGCGCTCTCGCCTGAGACTCCCTTGCAATACAATTTGGCACCGCGCTTTCGCCATTCAGGACTTGCGCTCTCGCTTGGGACTTCTACAGAATTTACTTAAGAATCGCGCTCGCGCCTGGGACTTCCTTGAGAATTCTTCAGGACTCACGCATTCGCGATTTTAAGGAAACCCGCCTGCGCTTGAGACTTCCTCGCAGTCTACTGCAGAATCGCGCTCTCGCCTGAGGCCCCCCTACAATTTACCCAGGCGCCGCCGGCTCGCCATTCATGAAACGCGCCTTCGCCTGGGACTTCTTGATAGTTGACGTAAGACTCGTGCTCTCGCCCAGGACTTCCTTGCGAATTGGCAGGAATTGCGCATTCGGGGTCCGCCCACCTGGCACTGTAAGGCCCGCTGTCGCTGCTCGTTGCTTTCCGTCCGCTTCGATGCGTCTCGCTTCCGCTCGCTGTACCGCAGTCGGATTTCAAGGCCCCGCCGCTGCCTTTGTGGTCCCCTCGATGCCCCTCGTGGCCCCGCTGTTTGAGCTCCTCGATGCTCTTGATGGTTCCGCGATCGCCTTTCGTGGCCCCGTCGCTGACCTACGTGGCCCTGATGCCGCTTTTCGTGGCCCTGTCGCTGCCCGCTCTGGCCTCTTGGCAGCCCTCAGTGGTCCCCTCTTTGCGCTTCGGGGCGCCATACATGCTCTTCGTGTCCCCTCTTTGCGCGTCGTGGCGCCATAACATGCTCTTCGTGGCCCCCGCTCGCTCGCGCCCTTAATGGTCCCATTTCTGCCCTTCGTGGCCCCTCCCTCCCCCTGTGGCCCAATCGCTGCCCCTCGTGTCCCCGCCGCTGCCTTCAGTGGCCTCGTTGGCCGCCCTTCGGGGCCCGTGTATATACGCCCTTCGTGGCCCCCGGTCGCTCGTGCCCTCAGTGGCCCCCTTGTTGCCTTTCGTTGCTGCCCCAGCGTAGCCTTTCGTGGCGTCTTTGCTGCCCTTCGTGCCCCCCTGTTTCAGGGGCGGCACCAAACATGCGCGGCAGGTGAGGAGGATATACCCCCAGGGGGGATACGATCGAAAACGAAGAGGGCGGGTACCGAGGGTTTGGGATTTACGGGTTGAATGGCACGCGAGCAGGTAAGAATCAACAGTCTCAACATGGTTGTTGTTGTTGCTGTTGCTGCTGTCGCTGTGGTTGTGGTTGAAAGCTCAGTACGGACAAATAATTATTGTTTACCCCTCCTCCGGTGACCATTGTGTTTTCCAATTGAAGTGCTTCCCCCGGGGCTCGCACCTGGTTTTTTTCCCAACCATCCTGTGGTGTTGGGTCTTCGTTTTGAAGAGACAGCGCCCCGCGTCACTCACTCCTCCTCGCCTTCCCCCCTCCGCCGCCCGCATGCGTCACCCACATCCATGTCGGCACACCCCTCACACGTTTCGAGGCCCCAAAGGGAGCTCCAACGAAAGCCCTGGCGCCACCGCCCGCATGCGTCACCCACGCCCATTTCAGCACACCCCTCGCACGTTTCGTGACCCCCTAGGGAGCTCCACCGAAGGCCCCAATGCAACCGTCCGCATGCGTCCCGCACACCCATTCCAACACACCCCTCCCACGTTTCGTGGCTCCATATGGAGCTCTATGGAAGGCCCCAGTACCACCGCCCGCATGCGTCACGCACACCCATTTCGGCACACCCCTCCGACGTTTCGTGGCCCCATAGGGAGGTCCACCGAAGGCCCCAGTGCCACCGCTTGCGTGCGTCACCCACACCCACTTCGGCACACCCATTTCACGTTTCGTGGCCCAATCTCGGGGCCATCGTGGGCGTCTTGGAACGATCCATCGGCGACTCGGGGCCCTCTTGGACCATCTTGTGGGCCTCTTGGGGCGCTCATGGCCCGTCGTGAGGGCCGTGGCGCGTTCAGCCAGGGCCGGCCGGACCCCCCCCCTCCAAACCGACCGGACCGGGCCCCGGGGGGAGGGGTTTAGGGAGGGGGAAGCATCTCACACGCCGAAGACCCCACGGGGTCGGCGGATTTTTCCGTTCGTGCCCAAGATGTGTGGATGTCTCAGGCGGAACGCCCGTATTGGTTTCACCGCCTTATCGCTTTTCATGACCGTTTTACAACAATCCTGTAGCAGGCGTCGCATTTGGACACCCCACATTGTGGAGTGCCGCCAGGGGGTAGTACGCTTACCCGTTCGAGTTCAGATTGCGGGGATCCCGAGACGGACATTTTTGTTTCACTTTTCGGAGCCGCGTCGTCCACCGCGATATAGCAAACGCAACACTGATGCGCCCCAAGAGGGAGCCCCCAGGCGGCATCACATTTATCAGTTCGCGCCTAAGCTGCAGGGGTGTCTCAGGCGACGGGCTAGTTTTGGCTTCACCGACGCCTCAGGGACCCGTAACCACCGCGATGTAGCAGGAGTGGCTTTTTGGGCACCTCAGAGGAGAACCGCCACGGGGAACTGTTGGGGAATGGCGAACATCGATACTCCCTCACCCCGAAGGGGAAGAAGAGGGTTGGGAGAGGAAACGCCTTAGGCCACCTACGCCTTACAGTGCTGACAGACTGACCCGACGTCCTACACGACGTTTCAGACATTTACAGCACCTCGATCTTCCATCCTCCTCTGCCGCCCTCACCCCCCCGCAGAACTCCCATGGAAAGGAGGAGGAGGAGGACGAGGAGCAGGAGGAGGAGGACGAGAAGGAGGAGGAGGAGGAGGAGGAGGAGGAGGAGGAGGAGGAGTGAGGTCAAGCCATCCTGGAGATGGTCGGCTTCCCACCGCCTTGGAGGGGTGCTCCACGCGGCGACAGTTGACCAAGGATGACGTTGCTGCTGCCGCTGCTGCTTATGATCATGATGCTGCTGCTGATGAAGATGATGCTGATGCTGCTAATGATGATGCTGATGCTGATGATGCTGCTAATGCTGGTGATGCTGCTGATGCTGGTGATGATGCTGATGCTGATGCTGCTGATGATGATTCTTAGGATGCTGATACTGATGCTGATGATGATGCTGATGCTGATGATGATGCTGATGAGGATGGTGATGATGTTGATGATGCTGATGATGGTGATGCTGCTGATGGTGGTGGTGGTGATGATGAAGATGACGATGATGATGCGGCTGCTATTGCTGATGATGAGGATGGTGGTGTTGATGATGATGCTGATGATGTTGATGATGCTGATGATGATGCTTCTGCTGATGCTTCTGCTGATGCTTCTGCTGATGATGATGGTTAGGATGATGATGCTGATGATGCAGACGATGCTGATGATGCTGCTGCTGATGCTGATGGTGCTGATAATGATGATGATGATGGTGTTGATGCTGATGCTGATGATGGTGCTGAAGCTGATTCTGATGATGCTGATGATGATGACGATGATGATGATGCTGATGCTGATGATGCTGATGATGCTGATGATGCTGTGGATATGATGATGATGATGAGGATGATGATTATGATGCTGCTGGTGATGATGATGATGATGATGATGATGATGATGATGATGCTGATGCTGATGCTGATGCTGATGCTGATGCTGATTCTGATGATGATGCTGATGATGCTGATGCTGATGACGACGACGAGGAGGAGGACGAGGAGGATGACAAAGTATGATGATGATGAGGAGGTGGACGAGTGGAAACCCAAGAGTCATCAACGATGTCGGAACCAACCCTCCCTCCAAGCTCCCTCTTCATAGGCCCCTACAACGGTTCATTTGCATTGATCGAACTGCCTTGCTGGAAGACAACAGTTTGAAGATCCTGAAGCGTGCCAAAACATTGTTCTCGGGATTCCAACGCCACGTATGAACCTGCTTGCTGCGTCTTGACGATCCAGAATGATGCCAGAACGCCATGTTTGGGACGTCAACACATGGAATCAACATAACTGTTGCGCCCGCATAATCCTGAATCCTTTCAAAACACAACTTTGGTTCGTTGATCATGAGAGTCCGTGAAACTCTTGCAAGTTTTTGAAACGAGTGTGCGCGGCGCTAAAGCGAGAGCCACATTTTGAAAAGGAACCGCCCTCAATCCGTGAAGCTCTTTGTAAAATGCTAGAACGAATGTGCGCGGCGCGAAGGCGAGAGCCACATTTTGAAAAGGAGCCGCCCTCAATCCGTGAAGCTCTTGTAAATTTCTAAAGCGCGGCGCGAAGGGGAGAGCCACATTTTGAAAAGGAACCGCCATCAATCCGTGAATGTCCTGCAAATTTTTAAAACGAATATGCGCGGCGCGAAGGCGAGAGCCAGATTTTGAAAACGAGCCGCTTTCAATCCGTGAAGCTCTTGCAATTCTTTAAAACGCATGTGCGCGGCGCTGAGGCGAGAGCCACATTTTGAAGGCGACCCGCCCTCCATCTGTGAAGCTGTTGTCACTGTTTAAGCTTCAGAGTCAAAAGTGGTGAGGAAGTCTCAGGCGAAACGCCCGGCCCGCCCTAAAAACTGGCCTCGGGGTGCGACAGGGAGGAGTTATCTATAAGGAGAAGGCTGGAGGATGAGGAGGAGAAGGAGGACGAGGAGCAGGAGCAGGAACAGGAGCAGGAACAGGAGCAGGAGGATGAGGAGGAGGAGGAGGAGGAGGGGGAGGAGGAGGAGGAGGACGGAGGTGACGCAGAGCCTAGGAGAGGAGGCATGGAGAGGAGCACTGCCGCCCAGAGCTGGAGGACGGGCGAGGCCCTGGGGCTTCCGCCCCGCAGGGGCCTCTCGGCGGCGGTCAGGGGCCGCCCCCGCGGCGTGCTGGCCGCGCGGAGCGCAGGGGGGCGGGGAGGCATCGAGCCCCCCTCGGGCACTCGTCTCTTCCCTCTGCGCCTCTAATGTCCCCAGCCTGAAGCCCGAGAGGAGTGTCCAGGCGTCCCCTCACTGGCGGGAGCGGGATCCGCGATCGGCCGTCCGCACCGCCGTCCTCCTTGCCCCCCCTGGGGAGGAGGGCCACCGCTCCGCAGCCCGGGGGAGGGCAGGGGCCCTGGCGCGCCCCCCCCGGGGCGGGGGGGAGGGGGGAACGGGCGGGCGGGCCGGGCGGGCGCGCTGCGGCGGCCGCCCTGGCGGCGGGCTGGACCGCGGAGCGCTTGGGACTCGCAATTGGCGGCGCGCCAAAGGACCGGTGACGGCGTCGCCGCCTCCGCCGCCGTCTTCGCGGTCGCCGTTGCCGTCGTCGTCGTCGTCGTCGTCGTCGTCGTCGTCGTCGTCGTCGTCGTCGTCGTCGTCGTGGTCGTCGTCGTGGTCGTGGTCGTGATCGTGGTCGTGATCGTGGTCGTCGTCGTCGCCGTTGTCGTGGTCGGGGTCGTCCTCGTGGTGGTGGTCGTCGTCGTGGTCGTGGTCGTCGTCGTGGTCGGGGTCGTCCTCGTGGTGGTGGTGGTGGTGGTCGTCGTCGTGGACATCGTAGCCGCTGTCGTTGGCGGCGTCGTCAGCGCCGCCGTTTTCGCGGTCGCTGTCGTTGCCTTCGTTTTCGTCGTTGTCGTCGTCGTCGTAGTCGTCGTAGTCGTCGCTATCGCCACTGTCGTCGTGGTCGCGAAGGGCAAACGAGGAAATATCTCTTATGATGGCTACTTTCTTCAAGATGCTAGCGCCATTCGAAACAGCGCTTCCTGGCGCCACCTGGCAGTGGGGAGGGACGGGGTGGGTGGGGGGGGTTTCGGGAACCAGGCCTCCCCCCCCCCCCCAGAAAGGAGGAGGGGGCGTGCAAACCCCTCCCCCCCCCGCTCCCCTCCCCGAGCCCTCCCGGGGAGTTTCGAAGCCCCCCCCCCAACCGCCGGCAGCCGCCGCCGACGACGACGACGACAAATTACATTCTTGCGCTAGGGGGGGGTGTTCGAACCCCCCCCTTCCCCCAGGCCCTCCTGGGGGGTTTCGAAGCCCCCCCCCCCCAACCGCCGGCAGCCGCCGACGACGACGACGACGACGACAACGACGCTGACGACGACGACGACGACGACGATGACGACACATTACATTTTTGCGCTAGGGGGGGTTCGAACCCCCCCCCTTCCCCCAGGCCCTCCCGGGGGGTCTCGAGCCTCTTCCCCCCCCTACTCGCCGCCGGCAAACGACGACGACGATGACGACGACGACGACGACGAGGACGACGACGACGGCGACGACGACGACGTCGTCGCTCAGACACTCTGTCAGACATTTTGTCTTCTTTGTCTGTGCTCTCCCGCTGTCAGACATGTTGTCTCGTTTATCTCTGCCTCGGCTTGGCGTTCAGGGACGCTTCGCCAACGTCCGTCCAGGACCGCACGCGCTGTCCTTTTCCTCCTGGCCACGGTTGCGAGTCGGAGACGCGCGCTTTACTGCGCTCCTGTTGAATGACAGGCCCCTGCGGTCTGTAAGACCGCCAGGGACCTCGCGCTCAGCCTTTTAGCATGCCTGCCCGCCATTTAGCCTTCGAGGGTTCCATGGAAGTGGAGGTCAACTTGGGTTGGGATGGGACTGACTTCTCTGAAGTTGTTCACTTGGTGCGCTGCATATGATTTTTGTAAGTGGTCTGCTAGCTGCAGCGCCGCCGCCGCGTGAAGATGGTTCAACGCGCGTGCAATCCAAAAATCCTCTTCCCTCCTGCCTCGTCCCTTCTCCCTCCTTCCTCCTCCCTCCTCCTTCCTCCTTCTTCCTCCCTCCTCCTCCTCCTCCTCCTCCTCGTCCTCCTCCTCCTCTTCCGCCTTCTGGCGATAATGGCTACCGCGGGGGGGGGCCCAGAAGCGTCGCGATTTTCCCCCGTGGCATCTGGGAGTGGCCGAGGAAGGCGGCGACGATAATGATGACGAAGACAGCGCAGGCGCAGACGAAAACGACGACGACGACGGCAGTGGTGGCGGCGACGGTGACGAGGGCGTCAACGACTGCGACGACGACGACGCCGCCGACGACGCTGCCGCCGACGCCGACGCCGACGGCGACAGCGACGGCGACGACGCCGACGACGGCGACGCCGCCGACGACGACGACGGCGACGACGACAGAAACGCCGACGCCGACGCCGACGACGACGTCGACGACGACAACGACGCCGCCGACGCCGACGCCGACGCCGACGCCACCGCCGACGTTGTCGACCGACGACCGACGACCGACGACCGTCGACCGACATTCGACCGCCGACGCCGACGACCGAAGACGTCTGGAGGCCTTGGGAGCCTGTGGAGGGCTTCGGAAGTCTCTCTGGATGCTGTCGGATGTCCCCGCAGAGGTTTCCGGAGGTCCCAGAGGTCTCCAGAGGCAACTGGTGGCGCAAGTCGTGACGTGTCCGGAGGGGGGGGGGGCGGGGTCGGTAATCAGTTAACGGGCGATATCGTGAAATTGTTGGAAAAACGTTCTTTTTTGATGAAGAGGGGTGGCTTGGACCAAAGGATGTGTTGCAGCATCGTTTATGGATGCGGTTCTCTTTCTCGTCCTCCTCCTCCTCCTCCTCCTCCTCCTCCCGTCGCCCTCCGCCCTCCTCTTCCTCCTCCTCCTCGTTCCGACGCCTTCCGCATTGAAATCCATTCAAAATCCCGTCCCCCGATTCCTGGGTTTTCTCATCCCAGATCCATCCCTGAGTACCCCAGGGGCCGACACGGGCCCAGTCGCTCGACTCGTAGTCGCTCGGCTCGGTTTTATATTTGTTGTTGTTGTTGTTGTTGTTGTTGTTGTTGTTGGTGTTGTTGGTGTTGGTGTTGGTGTTGGTGTTGGTGTTGGTGTCGGTGACGTTGTCGTTGTCGTTGTCGTTGTTGTTGTCGTTGTCGTTGTCGTTGTCGTTGTCGTTGTCGTTTTTTTGTTTTTTGTTTTTGTTTTTGTTTTTGTTGTTGTTGTTGTTGTTGTTGTTATTGTTGTCGTTGGCGTTGTCGTTGTTGTTGCTGTTGCTGTTGTTGTGGTTGTTGTTGTTGTTGCTGTTGCTGTTGCTGTTGCTGTTGTGGTTGTGGTTGCTGTTGCTGTTGCTGTTCTTGTTGTTGTTGTTGTTGTTGTTGCTGCTGCTGCTGCTGTTGTTGTTGTTGTTGTGGTCTTTGTTGTTGTTGTTGTTGTTGTTGTTGTTGTTGTTGTTGCTGTTGTTGTTGTTGTTGTTGTTGTTGTTGTCGTTGTTGTTGTTGTTGTTGTTGTTGTTGTTGTTGTTGTTGTTGTTGTTGTTGTTGTTGTCGTTGTTGTCGTTGTTGTTGTTGTTGTTGTTGTTGTTGTTGTTGTTGTTGTTGTTGTTGTTGTTGAATTCTCATGTCTGAAGAATAATTAATGTTGATCCCCCCCACTGGTGCATACTGTTTTTTCTCAATCAAAGTGTGCCCCTCGACGCTCGCACCCTGTTTTTTGACAGGGACAGTCTTGATGCTCAAACTGGGCCCCTGGCCCCCGTGTTACAACAACAACAGCGGCTCCCGCATGAGACTTCCTTACAATTTAGCTAGGACCCCCGCTCCCGCCCGAGACTTCCTCGCATTTTACTCAGGCATCGCGCTCTCGCTTGGGACTTCCTTAAACTTTATTCAGGAATCGCCCTCCCGGCGCTCTGGAGTCGCGCTCTCGCTGGAGACTCGCTTGCAACTGCTCAAGAATGGCCTTGCGTTGGATTTTCTTGCAATTTGCCCAAGCGCCGCGCTCCCGACACCCAGGCACCCAGGAGTCGCGCCCGTTGTGGTCCCATGTGCATGCCCTTCGTGGCCCCTCTGTCGCCATTTGTGTTCCCCTCACTGTCCTACGTGGCCCAGTTGCTACCCTCAGTGGCCCCATAGTTGCCGTCTGTGGCCCTGCATTATCTGCACTTCGTGGCCCCCGCTCGTTCGCGCTCTTCGCGGCCCCACACGCATTCCCTTCGTGTCCCCGCTGTCGCCCTTCGTGGCCTACTTCGTGCCCTTCGTGGCCCTGCTGTCGTTCTCTCTCGCTCTCGCTTTCGCTCGTCGTCGCCGTCTTCGTCGTCGTCGCCGTCGTCTTCGACGTCGTCGTCGTCGTCGTCGTCGTGGCCGGCCCCCTGTCCGTCCCTCTTGGGGTCGGGTCGACGGTCCGCGACCGCCCCGCCGATCAGCGCTGCCGCTGGCCAGGCCGACGGTCCGCGGCCGCCCCGACGCTTGCCGGGGCCCGGCCTGCAGGGAAGAAAGGTCTACCCCCCAAAAGGGGTTCGATCGAAGACGAAGAGGGCGGGTATCGAGGGTTTGGGAAATACGCGTTATTGGAGACTCGAGCATATAAGGGCGAACAGTCTTAACATTATTATTGTTGTTGTTGTTGTGGTTGTTTGTTGTTTGTTGGTTGTTGTTGTTGCGTTTGTGGAGTACCCAATCCTAAATTATAGTTATTGCTGATCTCTGGAAACGGTTCCGCGCGCTCTCGCCTTGATGCCGCTATATTTTCTGTGAAAACAAGGCTCCCGTTCGAGCGTTGGCTTGAGCCTAACTGTGGGCCCTTGGAGGCCCAGCTACGACAACAACGGCTCCCGCTCGATACATCCTCACAATTTACCCCGAGACACCCTGACTAGAGAGGCCCCCGAACTCAGGAACGGCGCTCTCGCTCGAGACTTCTCGCAATTCAATGAAGTTGGCGGAGGCCCAGCCACGACGACAAGGGCTCCTGCTCGACACTTCCTCACGATTTACTACTCTGAGAGCCCCTGGCCAAGAAGGCCCCCGAACTCAGGATCGGTGCTTTCGCTTGAGATTTTCCTGTGATTCAGGGAAGTTGGTGGAGGCCCGGACACGGCGACAATGGCTCCCGTTTGATACTCCATCGGTATTCCGAGAGCTTTTGGCCAGAGAGGCGCCCGAATTCAGGAACGGCGCTCTCGCTCGAGACTTCTTCGCACTTCAGTCAGTGGCCGACACGGAAGAGATTTCCCCGAAAGGGGGTGCAATCGAAGACGAAGTGGGCGGGGGGTATACGGAATTCAAGACAAGCGTGTCAGTAAGAGCGAACAGTCTTAAACTGATTGTTGTTGTTGGTGTTGGTGTTGGTGATGCTGCCTGCTGTTGTTGTTGTTGTTGTTGTTGTTGTTGTTGGTGTTGTAGTTATTATTGTTGTTGCTGGTGTTGTAGTTGTTGTTGTTGTTGTTGTTGTTGTTCTTGTTATTGTTCTTGTTCTTGTTATTGTTCTTGTTCTTGTTCTTGTTGTTGATGATGATGTTTTTTTGTTCATTTGTTGAATTCCTCACTTCTGAAGAATATTTACTGCTGACCCCCCCACCGGTGCACACTGTTTTTCTAAATCGAAGTGTGCCCCTCGACGCTCGCACCGTGTTTTGTAAGGGGAAGTCTTGAGGGTCAAACTGGGCCCCTGGCCCCCGGGTTACAACAACAGCGGCTCCCGCCTGATATTTCCTCACAATTTAGCTAGGACCCCCGCTCCCGCCCGAGACTTCCTCGCATTTTATTCAGGAGTCGCGCTCTCGTTTGGGACTTCCTTACAATTTATTCAGGAATCGCTCTCCCGGCGCTCTGGAGTCGCGCTCTCGCTGGAGACTTGTTTTGAATTTACTAAAGAATAGCGCCCTTGCGTTGGAATTTCTTGCAATGTACTCAAGCGCCGCGCTCCCGACACCCAGGCATCCAGGAATCGCGCTCACGCTTAGGACTCCCTCACAGATTACCTATGAATCGGGATCTCGCTGCCCTTCGTGGCCCCGTTGCAGCCCTTCTTGGCCCCCTCGCTGTGTTTCGTGGCCCCGTTGCAGCCCTTCGTGGCCCCCTCGCTGCCTTGGCCCCGTTGCAGCCCTTCATGGCCCCCTCGCTGCTGTTCGTGGCCCCGTTGCAGCCCTTCGTGGCCCCCTCGCTGCTCTTCGTGGCCCCGTCGCAGCCCTTCGTGGCCTCGTTGCAGCCCTTCGTGGCCCCCTCGCTGCCCTTCGTGGCCCCGTTGCATCCCTTCGTGACCCCTCGCTGCCTTTCGTGGCCCCAGATCTGTATGCCCTTCGTGGCCCCCGCTCGTTCGCGCCCGTGGTGGCCCCATATGCATGCCCTTCGTGTCCCCGCTGTCGCCCTTCGTGGCCCCCTCGCTGCCTTTCGTGGCCCCGTTGCTGCCCTCAGTGGCCCCGTCCTTGCCCTCCGCGGCCCAGTATGCGTACGCCCCTCGTGGCCCCCGCTCGTTCGCGCCCGTTGTGGCCCCATGTGCATGTCCTTCGTGGCCCCGCTGTCGCCGTTTGTGGCCCCCTCACTGTCCTACGTGGCCCAGTGGCTACCCTCAGTGGCCCCATCGTTGCCTTCTGTGGCCCCGCATTATCTGCCCTTCGTGGCCCCCGCTCGTTCGCGCTTTTCGTGGCCCCATACGCATTCCCTTCGTGTTCCCGCTGTCGCCCTTCGTGGCCTACTCCATGTCCTTGTGGCCCTGCTGTGGTTCTCTCTCGCTCTCGTTTTCGCTCGTCGTCGTCGTCGTTGCTGTCGTCGTCGTCGTCGTCGTGGTCGGTCCCCTATCCGTCCCTCTTGGGGTCGGGTCGACGGTCCGCGGCCGCCCCGCCGATTAGCGCTGCCGCTGGCCAGGCCGACGGTCCGCGGCCGCCCCGCCGCTTGCTGGGGCCTGGCCTGCACGGAAGAAAGTTATACCCCCCAAAAGGGGTTCCATCGAAAACGAAGAAGGCGGGTATCGAGGGTTTGGGAAATACGCGTTATTGGACACTCGGGCAGATAAGGGCGAACAGTCTTAATGTGATTGTTGTTGTTGCTGTTGCTGTTGTTGTTGCTGCTGTTGTTGTTGTTGTTGTTGTTGCTGTTGTTGTTCGGTAAGGCGTTGACACCGGCCCGGCTTGTTGTTGAGATCTTCTTCTTCCCTCAAAACTCAAGTGTTTATCCTTAAGGGCAAGCAGAGCTCCAGCGACCGAGGGCTTACCGCACGGGGCCGGAGAACGGGTTGGCACTGGGGCGGCAGCGCAAGGTGCCCCACGGGGCTGGAGACGGGGTCGGCATTTCTGACGCGTTTCCAAAGGTCTCCCAGGATTTCCGCGAAACTCTTAGGATTCCCTTGGATTTCTGAGGACTCCTCCGGACTCTTCAGGATCTCCAAGGATTCCTTCGGACCCCCTTGCAGTCCTCGAGATTCCTCAGGAACCATTCCGTGGGACTCCCGAGGATTCTTCAGCATCCTCCAGGATTCCTCAGGCTCCTTCCGAAGTCCCCAGGATTCCTCAGGATTCCCCAGGAATCCTTGGGATCCCAAATGATTCTTCAGTATCTCCCCATGGGGTTCTCAGGATTCCGCTGGGCTCTTCAGGATTCTTCAGGATATCTTCGAATTCTTCAGGATCCCCAAGGATTTCTCAGGACATTTCAGGATTCTTCAGGATCCACCACGTCTCCTCAGGACGCCTACGGACTCTTTAGGATCCCCCATGATTCCTCAGGATCCCCTCAGGGTACCCCTCAGGATTCATGGGGATTCTTTAGCGTTCTTGAGGACCCCCAAGGATTTCTCATAACCCTCAAGGATCCCCCAGGCATCTTCGGGACTCATCACGATTCCTTCGGTATCGTCAGGATTCCTCAGGGCCCTTCAGGATTCTTCAGGACTCCTCCCGAGTCCCAAGGATTCCCCAGGATCCCGCAGGAATCCTGGGGATCCCCAAATATTCTTCTGGATCTCCCCATGGGATTCTCAGGATTCCGTTGCCTCAAGATTCTTCAGGATATCTTCAAATTCTTCAGGATGCCCAGTGATTCCTCAGGACTCCTCAGGACTCCCCAGGATTCCTCAGGACTCCCCAGGACACTCCCCTTCCAAATGAGTCCGATGGATTCCTCCCCAGGATCCACAACGATTCTTCAGGAACCCCCAAGATTCCTCAGGATGCTGAAGGCCTCCTCAGGTTTCCCAAGGATTCCTCCAAATGTCCTCAGGGTACACCTCGGGGTCCCTCAGGATCCCTTAGCATTCTTCAGAATTCCACAGGATTCATCCGGATCCCCAAGGTTTCCTCTGGACTTATCAGGACTCCTCAGGATTCGTCAGGATTATCCCGGACCCCCCAGGATTCCTCAGGATTCCTCCCCGGGCTCCAGGGTTCCTCAGGATCCCACGCTAACCTTGGGACCCCAAAAGGATTCTTCAGGATCTCCTTCGGGTTTCTCAGGACTCCGCTGGGCTCTCTTCAGGAATCCTCAGGACATCCGAGGATTCCTCAGGATCCCCTAGGCTTCTTCTGGGCTCATCAGGGTTTCTTGGATTCGTTAAGATTTCTGTTGACACCTCAGGACTCCTCAGGATTCCCGAGGACTCCTCAGGTTTCCCCAGGACCCCCCTCCAAAAGAGTCCTACGTATTCCTTCTCAGGATCCACGATGATACTTCAGGATTCCCCAAGGTTGTTCAGGATGCCTGAAGACCCCGAAGGAGCGCAAAGGATTCCGCAGGATTCCCCCAGGGTGCCCCTCAGGATTCCTCAGCACTCCTTCGCATTCTTCAAGATCCCCCAGGATTCCCCAGGACCCGCAAAGATTCCTCAGCATCCCCTAGGCTTCTTCTGGGCTTTCATCAGGACTCCTCAGGATTCGCTGGGATCCTTTTGGGCCCTTCAAAATTCCTCAAGGATTCCTCCCGACCCCGCTACAATTCCTTAGGATCCTTTATGATCCCACAGGAACCCGTGGGACCCCCAAGGGTCTTCAGGATTTCCCAAGGGTTTCTCAGGATCCCGCGGGGCTCCTCAGGATTCCTCAGGACCCTGGAGGACTCCTCAGGGTTCACCAGGACCCCCTCCTCCAAAGAGTCCGATGGCTTCCTCCCCAGGATCCACACGGATGCCCCAGGATCCTCCTCAAAGGTTCTCCAGGATGCCTGAAGGCTCCTCACGACCCCACATGATTCCGCAGGATCCCCTCAAGGCACCCCTCAACCCTTCAGGATTTCTCATGACCCCTTAGCAGTCTTCAGAATTGCACAGGGATCCTGAGGACACATAAGGACTCCTTAGGATCCCCATAGGCTTCTTCTTCACTCATCAGGACTCCTCAGGATTCGTTAGGATTCCTCAGGATCCATCAAGATTCCTCCCGAGAGCCCAGGGTTCTTCAGGACCTCAGAGAAACCCTTTGGATTCCCTAAGCATTATTCAGGATTTCGCCAGTGTTGATCAGGATCTTGCGGGCCTGCTCAGGCTTCCTTGGGATATCTTAGAATTCTTCAGGGCACCCAAGGATTCATGAGGACACTTCAGGACTCCTCATGGCTCCCGAAGACTCGTCAGGATCCCCCAGACCCCCTCCCTCCCCACCAAAGGGCCTGACTAATTCCTTTCCAGGACCCACCATCATTCCTCAGGGTTCTTAGAGATTCTTCCGGATGCCTACGGACTTTTAGGATCCCCCATGATTCCTCAGGATCCCCTCGTGGGGGTACCCTTTAGGATTCTTCAGGGCACCGTCGCAGTCTTCAGGATTCCAAAGGACTCCACAGGACCGGCACGGATTCCTCAGGATCCCCTAGGCTTCTTCTGGGTTCGCATCAGGGCTCCTTAGGATTCGCCCGTATTCCCCAGGATCCTTCAGGATTCCATAGGATGCCTCCCGAGTCCCAAGGATTCCTCAGGATCCCGCAGGAACCCGTGGGACCCCAAAGGGTTCTTCAGGATTTCCCCAGTGGTGTTTCAGGATCCCGCAGGGTTCCTCAGGATTCCTCAGGATATCTTACGAATCTCCGGCGGTGAGAACGGGGGGAGCCCGTCTCGGGGTGAAACCGGGGGAAAAGCCGACTTTGGAAGACCGACTCGGGGTGAAAGCCGGGGGAGCCCGTGGCTCCAGGACTCCTTTCCCTCAGGGCCCACTTGCTCTATGCTAGCATGCTGCGCCCGCGTTTCCCTCTGAGTTCCGCGGGCCCTCGGACTCTTTGCCCTGCAGGCTCCCCCGCGCGAGGCCGAGTGCCGCAGGAGCCGTGCGAGACGCGGCTGGGAGGCACCCCGGAAAAATCCGCATCCCTCTCGACGGCGGCGGCGGCGCCGCCGCTGCCGCTGTCGTCGTCGTGAGGGTCCGTGAGGGAGTCTTGTTAGCTTTCGTCAGGAGTCGTGAGGATCCCTGAGGGTGTCTTAGCTGCACGCGGGGCCAGAGAAGGGGGTAGCGCACGGGGAGCGTTTTTTGTGGAGGGAACAGCACAGATGACGGTGCACACGGGGCCGGAGTGTACGTTTGCCCACCGCGGCGCGACACTGCCGCAGATGGCCTCTCGCAGGGCCGGAGAAGTCGTCGTCACAACGTCTCATGACGGGGCCGGAGTGTGTGCCCGTCCACCAGGGGAGTGACACCGGAGGCTCTGGCCCTGCCCGGGGCCGAAGTGTACGCCTTTCCGTTGTTGTTGTTGTTGTTGTTGTTGTTGTTGCTGTTGCTGCTGCTGCTGCTGCTGCTGCTGCTGCTGCTGTTGTTGTTGTTGTTGTTGTTGTTGTTGTTGTTGCTGTTGCTGCTGCTGCTGTTGTTGTTGTGGTTGTTGTTGTTGTTGTTGTTGTAGTTGTTGTTGTTGTTGTTGTTGGAAAAGGCGTGCGTGGGAGCCCCGGCCGCCCCCCCCCCCCCCCCAAGCAACCGAGCAACCGAGCAACCCTCTCTGGGGGTCTCCTGGGGGCGCCAAGGATTCCCTAATAGGATGTCCGAGGAAATCTAAAGGCTTCCATAGGAATTCTATAGACCTCCCATAGGAATTCTATAGACCTCCTAGGAATTCTATAGGCCCCCATCGGAATTCTATAGGCCTCCATAGGAGTTCTACAGGCCCCCATGGGAATTCTATAGGCTTCCATCGGAATTCGATGGGCCTCCAGAAGAATTCTATAGGTCCCCATAGGAATTCTATATAAGCCCCCATAGAAATTTTATCGGCCTCCACAGGAGTTTTATCGGCCTCCATAGGAATTCTATAGGCCTCCGTAGGAATTCTAACCCCCGTCGTCGTCGTCGTCGCCGTCGTCGTCGTCGTCGTCGTCGTCGTCGCCGCCGTCGTCGTCGTCGTCGTCGTCGTCGTCGTCGTCGTCGTCGGTTTCGTCGCCCCGCCACCGCGCGCCACCTGGCGTGCCCGCCTGGTGGGAGGGGCAGGGAGATAGAGGGACATTGGCGGGGCGGAGGACGAGGCCGCCAACGACGACAATGACAATGACAATGATGGTGATGATGACGACGACGATGATGATGATGAGGAGGCGGATGAGGATGCTGATGATGATGATGATGAGGATGATGATGAGGATGGTGATGATGAGGATGACGTGGATGAGGATGATGACGATTATGATGATGATGACGACGACTACGATGCTGATAGTGGTGATGATGACGACGATGATGATGATGATGGTGATGGTGATGATGAGGACGACGTGGATGAGGATGATGACGATGATGATGATGATGATGACGAGGTGGACGATGATGCTGATGATGAGTAAGACGAGGTGGACGATGAGTAAGACGAGGTGGATGATGATGATGATGATGAGTAAGATGAGGTACAGCCTGTATCGGATCTGTCCAGGATCCCATCCAGTCTGTATAGGATCTCTACAGGACCCCATACAGTCTGTATCGGATCTGTATAGGATCCTCTACAGTCTCTATCGGACCTCTACAGGATCCCATACAGTCTGTATCGGATCTGTATAGGATCCTATACAGTCTGTGTCGGATCTCTACAGGATCCCATACAGTCTGTATCGGATCTGTAGAGGATCCTATACACTCGGTATCGGATCTCTACATAATCCCATACAGTCTGTATCGGATCTCTACAATGTCCCATACAGTTTGTATCGGATCTCTACAGGATCCCATACAGTCTGTATCGGATCTCTACAGGATCCCATACATGTATCGGATATGTATAGGATCCTATACAGAGTGTATCGGATCTCTACAGGATCCTATGCAGTCTAGACCGGGTGTATCTAGGATCCTATACAGTCTGTATCGGATCTATATAGGGTCCTATACAGTCTGTGTCGGATATCTACAGGATCCTATACAGTCTTGTATCGGATCTCTACAGGATCCCATACAGTGTGTCTCGGATGTTTACAGGATCCTACACAGTCTTGTATCGGATCTCTACAGGATCCAATACAGTCTGTACCGGGTCTGTACAGGAACCTATACAATCTCTATCGGATCTATATAGGATCCTATACAGTCTGTATCGGGTCTCTACAGGTCCCATACGGTCTGTATCGGATCTGTATTGAAGCGGCGGCACGCTGGCACGCATACGTTTTTCACCCATCGGACCACGTCAAGGTCCGTAAGGGAGTCCAAGGGAGTTCCAGTTTTTTTTTGGGGGGGGGTGCTGGTTGCTGTTGCTGTTGCTGTGGGGGGGGGGGTCAGAATGCGTCCACGGGGCTCTGAGCGCAGCCTTCGCAATAAGGCGAGGGCGGGTCCAGACGGCTAGAGCTCACGGGGCTCCCACGCACGCCTTTTCCTTGTTGTTGTTGTTGAACATTATTTATTCTAAAGAATAATTATTGTTGGGCCCCCTGGTGCGCGCCCCCCCTGCGCCGCCTAGGCCGCAGCTACATTTTCATCATTTTCGTGAGGAAGCCTCAGAAAAGAGGGTGTGTACAGGATCCGGTTGTTTTGTTGTAATCCGCTTTCCCTTGCAAAAAACAATAGAAAATGACATTTCTTGTTCTAATATAATCAAATTTCAAGAATCCCTTGCAAAAAATAAGGTAAAGTGGACATTCGCGCGCGCAAGACGAAATCCTTCCAAAACCTTAGTGTTCGCAGCGATTTTAACATAAAAACATCAAAAAACCAATGGTTTTTCAACAAAAAATGTCAAAATCTCATCCCGCGCGCTCTTGCGGATTCGTAGGAAACCCAACACTTTTTAAACATTTCTGTCAAACGGGCTTTTGCGAGCAACTTTTTCGAACTTCTGCGACAACGGTTGCGCACCTGCCAGGGCCATCATCCCTGTCAAATAATACCATGCGGGACACATTCGTTTTTTCTTCGCGCGCGCACGCCGTCGTCGTCGGCCGCGGGGCCCTGAATAGTAGCCACGGTCGTCCGCATGCCACGAAGTGAAGTGTCCGAACGTCATAGGGCGGGAAGCTGGGTGTGGGTGGTGGCGAAGAGTCGTTTGGAAATTTGGTAGAGCTTGAACCGGCCCCCCCACAAAGTGGGGGTATTGCCCGCCTCCTATGAAAACCCTGGCACTGGTGAGAACGGAGTGTCCCCACGTGCTAGTAATTGTTGTTGTTGTTGTTGAACATTATTAATTCTAAAGAATAATTATTGTTGGGCCCCCTGGTGCGCGCCCCCCCTGCCGCGCCTAGGCCGCAGCCACATTTTCATCATTTTCGTGAGGAAGCCTCAGGTAAAACGAGTGTGATCCAGATCCGGTTGTTTTGTTGTAATCCGCTTTCCCTTGCAAAAAACACTATAAAATGACATTTCTTGTTCTAATATAATCAAATTTCAAGAATCCCTTGCAAAAAATAAGGTAAAGTGGACATTCGCGCGCGCAAGACGAAATCCTTCCAAAAGCTTAGTGTTCGGAGCGATTTTAACATAAAAACATCAAAAAACCAATGGTTTTTCAACAAAAAAATGTCAAAATCTCATCCCGCGCGCTCTTGCGGATTCGTAGGAAACCCAACACTTTTTAAACATTTCTGTCAAACGGGCTTTTGCGAGCAACTTTTTCGAACTTCTGCGACAACGGTTGCGCACCTGCCAGGGCCATCATCCCTGTCAAATAATACCATGCGGGACACATTCGTTTTTTCTTCGCGCGCGCACGCCGAAATCTCCAAAAACCATTGGGCTTCTTAAGAATTTTAGCACCGCGCATCATAAAATCACACGAATCGCACCGTAGGTCCTCGAAAAACACCTGCACGACTTTTCAAAATTTCTACCCGCGCCCCGAATAAGTGACCAAGTTCTGTGGGTGTGTACCCCACGCCAGTGTAGTAGCCACGGTCGTCCGCACGCCACGAAGTGAAGTGTCCCAACGTCATAGGGCGGGAAGCTGGGTTTGGGTGGTCGCGAAGAGTCGTTTGGATATTTGGTAGAGCTTGTAATGCCCCCCCACGAAGTGGGGGTATTGCCTGGTGTCGTATGAAAACCCTGGCACTGGGGAGAACACCACGCGTTCGGGTAAAATGATTGTTGTTGTTGTTGTTGTTGTTGTTGTTGTTGTTGTTGTTGTTGTTGTTGTTGTTGTTTGTTGTTGCTTTTCTTGTTGTTCTTTCTGCTTTCCGTTCCTCCTCTCTCCTGCCCTGCGCTGCGGCGACGGCCCCGAAGGGATGGGAGCCACCGCCGCCACGTGGGCCCTCGCCGCCGCCGCGTGCGTCCAGGTGGCCTCCCGCGGGGCCTGGGGGCGAGGGCTCCGCCCGACCCAGGGATGGGGACGGTGAGGGGGGGTTCCCATCCTCCTTCCGTCGCTCTTCCTCGTCCTTGTCCTTCCCATTCTCTTTCTATTTGCCCTCTCTTCGTTCTCTTCTCCTTTCTTCCTGTTTTCGCTCTCTTTCTCTTTATGTTTAGTTTCTTACTTCGGTCGCTGCCTGTTTCTGCTGTCGCTCGTCGCTCCCCAGGGGAGGAGCCCAGGGACCGACCACGACGCTGTTTCGCTTGGTTTTCGCCCTTTGTTTTGTTTTTGGTTTCGTTTGTTCCGTTTCCTTTTTTGCTTTTGCTTTACACGCCCCGTTTCGTCGTTATTCCCAACCCTCTTTGGTTGGGTATTCGTTTTGAATAGAGCACCGCGGTCGCGTCTCCCTCCTCCCGCCTTTTCCATCCTCCTTCCCTCTTTTCGCCGTCGCTGGGGGGCTGCGATCTGCGAAACTGTCGCCACTTTCGAGGGCTGCTGGTGAGTCCAGCGGAGTGAGGCACCGCGCAGACCCGAGGTAGACCTCGCCGTCCCTGGGGGGGGACTGCGATCTGCAAATCTGTCGCTACTTTCGAAGGGTGCTGGTGGGTCCAGCGGAGTGAGGCACCTCGCAGACCTGATGTAGACCTCGCCGTCCCTGGTGGGCTGCGGTCTGCGAAACTGTCGCCCCGTTGGAGGGCTGCTGGTGGGTTTGGCGGAGTGAGGCACCGCGCAGACCTGAGGTAAACCTCGCCGTCCCTGGTGGGCTGCGATCTGCGAAACTGTCGCCATTTTCGAGGGCTGCTGGTGGGTCCAGCGGAGTGAGGCACCGCGCAGACCTGAGGTAGACCTCGCCGTCCTTGGGGGGCAGCGGTCTGCGAAACTGTCGCCACTTTCGAGGGTTGCTGGTGGGTCCAGCGGAGTGAGGCACCGCGCAGACCTGAGGTGGACCTCGCCGTCCTTGGGGAGCAGCGGTCTGCGAAACTGTCGCCACTTCGAGGGCTGCTGGTGGGTTTGGCGGAGTGAGGCACCGCGCAGACCTGATGTAGACCTCGCCGTCCCTGGTGGGTTGCGATCTGCGAAACCGTCGCCATTTTCGAGGGCTGCTGGTGGGTCCAGCTGAATGAGGCACCGCGCAGACCTGAGGTAGACCTCGCCGTCCTTGGGGGGCAGCGATCTGCGAATCTGTCGACACTTTCGAGGGCTGCTGGTGGGTCCAGCGGAGTGAGGCACCGCGCAGACCCGAGGTAGACCTCGCCGTCCCTGGGGGGGGGACTGCGATCTGCAAATCTGTCACCACTTTCGAGGGCTGCTGGTGGGTCCAGCGGAGTGAGGCACTGCGCAGACCTGAGGTAGACCTCGCCGTCCCTGGTGGGCTGCGATCTGCGAAACTGTCGCCATTTTCGAGGGCTGCTGGTGGGTCTGGCGGAGTGAGGCACCGCGCAGACCTGAGGTAAACCTCGCCGTCCCTGGTGGGCTGCGATCTGCGAAACTGTCGCCACTTTCGAGGGCTGCTGGCGGGTCCAGCGGGGACTTGATGTAGACCTCGCCGTCCTTGGGGGGCTGCGATCTGCGAAACCGTCGCCACTTTCGAGGGCTGCTGGTGGGCTGGCCACTTTCGAAGGCTGCTGGTGGGTCCAGCGGAGTGAGGCACTGCGTGGACCTGAGCGGGACCTCGCCGTTCTGGGCGGCCATCTCATGTTGTTGCTGCCCCGCCGGCGTCTCAAGCCTCTCGCCCGCAGTCTCCTTTTTGACCTTGCGTCTTCCTTAGTGACTCAGGGGTTCACTTAGTTACTAATCGTTTTTCCCTTGATTGGGGACCTGCGAGCCTCCCGAATGCCGCTCGCAGAAGTATACGCGTCCATGCCACGTCGCAGCCTTCTCGTCTGATCTCCCAAGCCACTCCTGCCCCGCATTGCGCAGGGGTTGGGTACGTCGCCAGGGTAATTTTTTGTTTGACACCATTATCGTTTCAAGCGCCGTCCGACCCAGGCAATGACCGAGTGGGAGGAGTCACTATCAGAGGAGAAAAAGATACCCACACCTCTACTAATCTGTGGTTTTCCTCTATTTGAACCTTCTGGGAAGCCTTCGTCGCCACCGCTGGATTCGCCTCGAAATTCTTGTCATAACGCACCCTGGGTCCAGGGAGTAGCAGTATCGGTACCTTCTGGCGGTGGGGGCGTCCAAGAGGGGGGTGATGTGGGTGGATATCATAGCGGGGGCAATGATATCTCCCCTGGTTTCATGGCACCTCTTCTTATTTCATTACGTCCCCGCCCCCCCCCGTGGGCCGTGCACGTGCTGCTGGCCATGATTTGCGCCCCTTCCTCTTGAACGCCCCCCTCTGGGCCGATCCCGAGAGGTGAAAGGGGAGGGGAGGAGCGGGACGATGAGAGGGGGGGAGGAGTCACCAGCTCAAAATAGACGCCCAGGCCCGAGAACGCGAGGGCCAGAGCAGAACGCAGGCGCCTCGAGACTTCGGGGAGGGAGATTTTTCGGGACAGGGCTTTGCCAGGGGGGCAGCGACGGATGCAAAACACACTCCGAAATCTTTGGCCGATTTTCGAATCCTCGGTGAATCTGCGATTTTGGGATTGGGAATGCGTTTCTTCTTGGTCAATTTGGGCAGGAGGAGCGCGGAGGAGGGCAAGGATTAATGCGCTCGCGCCGTATCTGACATCATTACGAGTACTCTCCCCTCCCATCTCTTGCCACGGAGTCGAGTCCCTTCTACTCGCAGAGGCGACTGTCGAAGAGTGCATGGGTCCCAGAAGGGCAACTTCGCCTAAGAGGCGGAGATCGCGCTGGAGGAGGCAGGAGGGGGCGGCGGAGGGACGAGGAGCACTCGCGGACGGGGCAGGAGCGCGGACCGAAGACGGCGGCCAGTAAGGCGAGGCACCACGGGAAGGAGGGAGGATCGGCGGCGAGCGAGGGGGGAAGTTCGAGGTTCGAATTTCGAGGCTCGAGGTTTTCGGACGCCATCGTCGGTTCTCGGCGGTTCTCCAGCCTCGGGATGCTTACCAGCAGCTGCGCCTCGCCGAGGGCGTTCCTGGGCTGCCCTGGCCTTTGGAGGCCTCGTGTTTCTGGGGCCTCTTGCGGCCTCCTGGGGCCTCCTGGGGCCTCCTGGTGCCTCCAGGCGCTTCCTGTGGCCTCCTGTGGTTTCCTGTGGCCTCCTGGAGCATTCTGGAGCCTCCTGAGGCCTCCCGGAGCTTCCTGGGGCCTCCTGGAGCCTCTTCGGGCATCCTGTGGCCTCTTGAGCCTCTCTGTGGTCTCCTGATGCGTCCTGGGACCTGCTGTGGCATCCTGGGGGCCTCCTGGAGCCTGCTGGAGCCTCCCGTGGCATCCCGGGGAAGATCCGTGCCCACGAGTCTGGCCACCAAAACCGGCAAACCGATCCAGAAATCCTCAAACTCTGGTCCTTTTGGGGTTGAAAATCAGCGCCTCGCTCGGGAGATCCTCCAAATCTGCTCCGAAAGCGGAGGATGTTGGGCCTCAAAACAGGCACTCCGCTCGAGACATCCCCGCCATTTTGGCGCGAACGGAGGAGTGCAATACCCCTTGGGGGTGCTGAAACTCGCGCCTCGCTCGAGACATCCTCAGAATTTGCTCCGCCACCATCATCATCATCATCATCATCATCATCATCATCATCATCATCATCATCATCATCATCATCATCATCATCATCATCGTCATCGTCATCGTCATCGTCATCGTCATCCTCATCGTCATCGTCATCGTCGTCGTCGTCGTCGTCGTCGTAATCATCATCATCATCATCATCATCATCATCATCATCATCATCATCATCATCATCATCATCATCATCATCATCAGCATCATCATCATCATCAGCGCGATACATGCAATGCGATCTACGCGGTGCAGTCAGTGCAGTGCAATCTATGCGGTGCGACCGATGCGGTGCAATCTATGTCATGTGTTATAGGTGATGCAATGAATGCACGGCATAGATTGCGCTGAGTGGAATACAGGAACACTGTCTTGGATCCCTGGCGAGGGGCGGTGGCGGGAGGCACGGGTTATTTGACGCTCAATGGCTTGCCTACTTTGCACGCGCTGCTGCAAAACACCATCTTGCAGCTCACACTCGCTTTCTGGAGCGCACTCCTGAAGAGCTCCGGAACCGTTCGCCCAGGCAATGCAATATTGTTTCTGCTCTTTGTGCTTGGGGTGGCGACGCATGGCTCTGAAACACATCAGCATATAACGTTGGCGCGATCAAGTTGCCTACGTATCCCGCGCCCAACCCGCTTTTGCGAGCCAGCGCTGGGACAGATATCGTGGTTTTTCGTTCGGGCACTCAGGCGTGCATCTCTGCCTGCCGCTTGTAGTTGTGTCGGTCGCCCATGCATGTATGCTCCACAATTCGCTTATGATGGACGATAAGCAGTGCCTTGATGGCACGCTACAGCGCAGCTTCATTTGATGTGACGCATCTGCGCAAATAGGCGTCCCTCATTTCCTTGGGTGCGAACGTGTGCCCAGGATTGCTCACGGCAGAGCCTAATCGGTGCCCAGGATTGCTCACGACATGGCCTAATCGAAAGTGCCAGTTCTTAATTTGTGTCTTGATTACTTGCGCTACTTCCTGTAACGTCGCAGGCGCACGCGCGCGCATCTTTAATTGCTGTTTGTGCAGCAATGCGGTCCAATGCGGCGTGCTCTGTAGCAACGTCGTCTGTCGCTTCGTGCTGCTGCGCGCCAGAATCCATGTCTGCTTGCCCTGCAGCAGCGCGCGCCTTTGGCCAAGGCCGCGTAATCCGTGGCGACGTCGTCTGTAGCTGTCATGCTGCTGCGCAGCAGAATCATTTTTTGCGCGCTTTGTAGCAGCGGGCGCCAAACGCGTGGGGGAGCGGCCCCGAGACGTTATGTGCGATATCTAGTTCTTGAGCATTCGCGCAGGCAGAAGGCAAAGGAGCTAACGTACTCGTCGATTTGGTGTGAGCTACGTGGTGCAACCTGATTGGTGGAGGAGGGGGGTGTGAAGGACCATGGGGGCCAAGGAGAATGGGGAAGAAGAGGGCGAGGAGGAATACGAGGATGCGATTGAGAAGGAGGATGGGCCATCGTATTCACGCGTGTTGTGCAAATTATGCGGTGCAACCTATGCGGTGCGACCTATGTGGTGCAATCTATGTGGTGTGAGCTACGTGTCGCAATCTATGTGGTGCAAAACTGTGTTGTGCAAGCCATGTGGTGCCATCTAGGTTGCTACCAATGCGAAGCAATGCGAAACAGTGCAACGCAATGCAGCGCAACGCAAAGCAAACCAGCGCAAGGCAACGCAGTGCAATGCGAACCACTGCAACGCAACGCAACGCAATGCACAGCGAACCAGTGCAACGCAAGACGTTGTGCTCCAACGCGACGCAATTCGAGTCGAAGCGAAGCAACTGATGCAACCCAGTGCGAAGCAATGCGATGCAAACCAAATTCATGCAACTCAGTGCGGCTCAGTTCAAAGCAAAACAGAGCATTGTAAAGCACTGCGATGCAATGCGAATATATACAACAACGCAATGCAAATCAATGCCGTGCAATTTCGTATACCGCAAAACAAAGCCAGGCGCAGCAAACCAACGCGACACAAAGCAATGCAACTCAATGCGCTTCAAATAATGACGCGAAGCAGGGCAATGCAACGTAACCCACTGCAGGGCAATGCAACATACACGCAACACAATGCAATGTAAAGCAACGCGAAGCAGTGCCAAGACACGCAACGCAACATAATGCAGCGCAGAACAATGCGGCACGGGCATGGGCGACGCGGGTGGCGCGGGCGGCACGGGCTGCACGGGGGCGACACGGAGCGGCACGGGGGTTGCACGGGGCGGCGCGAGGGCGGCACGTGGCGGCACGGGGGCGGCACGGGGCGGCACGGGGGCGAAACACTTGCAGGCCTGGCCAGATGGTTGGACCAAGTGCGAACCCCTCAGCGTCCGTTGTTCGGGGCATATAACGCCACATAGCAGAGCCCATAACAACATAACATAATATACCAGGACATACCATACCATACCAGACCATACCAAACCGTACCATCGCACACACTACACCATAATAGTAGATGAGGGTGACGAGGAAGGGGTGAGGAAGTTGGCGCGATCGGAGCATGCACAAGCAACATTAACCCCTTTTTTGGATATGGGGAACGAGAACCCCATCATTTTGATATGGAAGCTAACACTCCATCCTTTTGATATGGGGCGTATCAGGTCATTACCATGCCATGGCTTGTCATATCATATTTTATATTGCATGCCATGTCATACATTATTATAACGTAACAAACCATACCATACCACAACACACCATCGTAGCACACCATACCATACCATACCATTTCATAGTAACACGTGCATGGCATGACATAGCATGCGGAGGGCGGTGGTGTATGTGAGGGAGTTGGCGCGGTCGGAGCCATCACTTCGATATGGGGAACCCAAACCCCATTTCTTGGATATAGGGAACAGAAACCGCATCATTTGGATATGATGAATAACATAACATACCATGATACACCATAACATACCAAATCATGGCATGCCATACCATACCATGCTTTAACCCGAGAAGGAAGAAGGGATGTGTGTGTGTGTGTGTGTGAGGGAGTCGGGCTGGTCGGAGTAATAGCAAGAACTATGTCTTTCTGATAAAGGGGGATCCCATACCAGGACAGCACATAACACATCATCATCATCATCATCATCGTCATCATCTTCTTATCATCATCAGCATCATCATGAGAAGGAGGAGGAGGAGGAAATGGAGGAGGAGGAGGAGGGAGGGAGGTGTGAAGGGTCGGCGCGTTTGGAGTAATAGTACATAATCCATCCCTTGGGTATTGGGAGTAATCATCGTCATCATCATCATCATCACCACCACCATCATCATCATCATCACCATCACCATCACCATCACCATCACCATCATCATCATCATCATCATCATCATCATCATCATCATCATCATCATCATCATCATCATCATCATCATCATCATCATCGAGTTTTGTTCGGGGCCTGTGCCCAGCGGCTCAGCAGCGGTCCCTGGCATGGGTTCCTGCCGCCAGGGCTGGCGTTGGGAGACCCGTGCACGTCGCGACGCCCGCGCTGGGGGGTCGAGGTTTCCCGAGCCCCGCGCGTTCGACCTCGAGGGGCTCGAGGGCGTCGAGGACTTCGAGGATCGTTGGATCGGAGATCTCGAGCGATCGTGGGGTCGAAGGCCTCGAGGATCGAGGACCCCCCGCCTCGGAGAGGGCCTCGCGCTCGCGCTCGGACCCCGCCCGGTCGTCCGAGCGGCGGAGGCCGCGGCGCGGCGGTCGCACTACAACGACCGACGGCAGTTGCTGTTCATTCTGAGCAGGGCTCGCTGCTTTGCGAGGTCCCCTGGCAGCGTCGTGCTAAAGAGGCGCACGTTTTTCCCCGATTCGTTGAAATTGGCGGCAGAGAGGTACGTGCGACCCGTTGGAAGACCAAATTTCGAAGTGACTCGCCAAGCGCGACGACGTGCTGCTCTTGTACCAGCAGGTCTGAGAGACCGGTTGGCTTGGCAGTTCGTTGTCTGCCACCATTGTATGTAGTGCTGTGTCCACGCGCCTCGGCGTTTGACTTTTGCGTTGCGTTGCGTTGCTCGCAGTCGGAGTCGCCGTGGGCGTTGTCCATTTGAGACGACGGCCGCCTGCCCAACAGCGGCCTTTGTCGGTTTCGGGCAACGTTATTGTTGGGCATCGTACCCACTTGTCCGTGCCCATTTTGGGCGTCCGAATGCCAAAACGTTTCGAGATCTTGTCGATGCCGATCTTGGCCCTGGTTCACGTCGGCCGTCGCCGGGTCGCGAAGATGATCAATGACAACGACGCCGACCAAGATCGACGAGGGCCAATATCAGCACGGCGCTTCCGCGTTCAGTATTGGTGATGGTCCCCGCCCCTTCCCCCCCCCACGAGCGCACCCCGAACGCGCCAACCAACGAAGTGCCACCCAGAGTTTTCGAATTGGCGCGGGCGGCGACGCCGACGAGGGCGGGCAGCAGAGCGGGCAGTTGGGCGACGCGCCGCTGCTGGCAGTGTCGGCGCGCCGCTGGGCGGGCCCTCCTTCTCCTCCCCCTTTCTCCTGTTTCTCTTCTTCCTCTTCTTCCTCCGCCTCCTCATCCGCCTCTTCCTCTTCCCCCACCTCCTCTTTCTCCTCCTCGTCTTCCTCCACGTCCTGCTCCCTCCTCCTCCTGCCCCCTCCTTCTTTCTCCCTCTTTTTCTTCCTCCTCCTTCTCCTCCTCTTTCTCTTCCTCCTCCTCCCCCCGCCTCCCTCCTCCTCCTTTTCTTCCTCCTCCTCCTCCTCTTTCTGTTTTTCCTCCGCCTCCTCCTCTTCTTCCTCCTCCTCTTCCCCGCGGACTCGCTTGTCCACCCTGGGGGAAAAAACACATTGCGAGACGACGACGTTGGCCGCCGTTGTCGCCAGCTCGCCGCCGGGCGAGGCCACCGCCAGCGAGGTCGGCATCGCCGGCACCGCGGCTGGCTCGCCGGGCGTCCTGTCGGACCTCCCCGGCCCAGGGTTCCCCGGCCCCACGGCCGAGGCGGGGCCCGCGCCGCCGCCCGCGCGTGTCTCAGCCTCCTCCTCCTCCTCCTCCTCCTCCTTCCTCCTCCTCCTCCTCCTCCTCCTCCTCCTCCTCCTCCTCCTCCTCCTCCTCCTCCTCCTCCTCCTCCCCCTCCTCCTCCTCCTCCTCCTCCTCCTCGTCCTCCTCCTCCTCCTCCTCCTTTTCCTCCTTCCAGATGCCTTCGTGGGCACCCCCTGAGAGCTCAGGGGATCTCTGACTGATGTCGCCCAGGATATGGGCAATCGGATGCCCTAGAGGCCGCAGAAGGCATACATTTACTGCCATGCCTGGCCAGGACCATCTGGGGTCCTACGATGGTGTACATAGTATGACCCTGTTGGCCTCGACGGGGAGGGCGTATCGAAGACTCTTGCGGCGAATCACCTCCGACCCCTGCTTTTTGGAAGAGCCTATGTGGCCGAATGTTGCGGCCAGAGCTCAGCCAAGCTATCGGACTACGTGTTCCCCCAGCTGTTATGGAAACCCTTGGGGGACCCGTGGGTGAGAAAGACGAAGAGGATGAGATGGAGGAACATGAGGAGTAGGAGGAGGAGGCGGAGGAGGAGGATGAGGATGATGATGATGAGGAGGAGGAGGAGGATGAGGCCTCTTGGGAGCCTCTTGGGGCACTCTTGGGGCCTCCCGGGAGCTTCCCGGGGGGCCTCTTGGAGGCCTTGAGTCTTCTTTGAGCCTTGTGGGGGCCATCGGATGCTCCTTGGAAGGCTCTTTGGCCGTTCGAGGGCGTTCCTGGCCCGTTTGACGCCGTCGCAAGCCGCCTTGCAGGCCTCTCTAGGCTGACTTGGGGCCCTCTTGGGGCACTTCAGGGCCGTCTTGGAAGCCCAAGAGGGCGTCTTGGGGGTCGTTACAGGGCCATCTCGGATGCCTCTTGGACGCTCTTGAGGCCAACTAGGTGGCCTCAAAGGCCGCCTTGGGCAGTCGGAAAGCCGAAAATAGGCTAACGTCAACATTCTTCAAACACCTGAGGGCAATCAAAGTTTTTGGCCTCTTGGGGCCGTCCTGGAAATCCTCTCAGAGGCCTCTTCGGCCGTCTTGTAGACCTCTTGGACCGTCTTGGGCGATCTTGTGGCCGTCTCGGGCCGTCTTGAAGAAGATCTCGGTCCGCCTTGGAGACGTCGTGGGGCCATCTTGGACTCTCTCGGGGCCATCGTAGCCGTCATGGAGACCATCTTGGCTGCATTGGAGGCCATCTTGGGGCCGTCTGGAGTAGGACGACCGATGATCTGGGAAATTTACTGTTCCTTCTGGGGCGGACAACCAACGGGAAACCTCTTTTACGCAGTGCTGGTGCATTAGGCCAAAGGCCCCTGGGAACCCTTTAAAAGGACTATCAACTACCTCACGTTTCGCACGCCGTGCACTCCTGTGGCAAGCCAACAGGGGCGCAGCGGATGACGGAAGGCGCGCAGAGCGTGTGATCACTCAGCCGGAAAACATTACACTACAGGGAGCTTGAGGAGGTTGGCATGTGAGGCCCCAGGGGAGGTAGTAAGCAAAGTGGTGATTTCGCTTGGGACATCCTCAATCGGCTCAAGACGGCCCAACATAGCCCAAACAGATGGCTTCAACACGCCCTACTTTCGCCCAACAGCTGTAGATGTTGCTAGGGATTTCCCCACATGCGTGAGATGTTGTCGACATCGTTCTTGCCTAACATGGAATTCTGCTAAGGACATCCTCACAACAATAGCATGTCGTTGTCGTCAGCTTGGTCTTGGTCTTGCCCTGAATGACGATTTCGGTAAGGACACCCTCACATAAATGAGATGTTGTCGACGTCGCGCTTGCCCAACATGACAATTACGCTAGGGACAACCTCACACAAATGAGATACTGTCGACGTCGTCGTGGTCCCGGTCTTGCCCACATTGCGATTTCGCTGTCTTGGTAACGCTCGCCGCTACCGCTGACGCCGAACGCAGAACCAGGAAAACGCGACATTCGGATAGCGGGCGGTCCAAACGGTCCAAGAGCGCCCTCGAGACTACCGAAAATGGCGGTGTCGCCAGGGACATCCTGAAACAAATGGTCAATCTCCAACATCGAATGTTTAACATACTGCTTGTATCATCGCTTTGAAATCTATCATGCAGGGCCTCAAGGCAGCTCGAGATGGCCCGAAGACAGCCCAAGAGTCTCCCAAAACGGTCCAAGAGGGACCCCATATTCCCCAAGGATGCGACAAGGGCGAGGGGACGAGCAGACGTACGAGGAGGAAAAACGGACAAGCCAGCGATCTCGCGCCAGCAGAAAGTAAGCAGTGTTTTCGTTCCCGTGCCACGCATGTCTAGCCAAAATGGCAACTGCTGATGCTTCGCGTATCCCCACCAGCCCACTCGCCCACTCGCGGCAAGTACACGAAGTACAACATGGCCACGGTGGTCGCCTACCCGGTCCATCACCTCTGAACTGCGGAGTGTGCGTTTCTCATTCTCGCTCCGTTCGTCTTTCTTCTTCCGCTTTCTTCGTGCCGCTCTCTCCCGCCCTGCTTCGTTTTCGCCGCCCCGCGCAGCCGCTGTGTTGTGCAGTGGCCTTGCTCGTAGCTCGACCTTTTCTGACGCCGCGCGGGTGCCCGCTCGCGGTCGCGACCGAAAAAGTACCCCCACCAGCCTGTAGCTGTTTTCACCCTGGCCTTCTCCCGCGCCCGGCCACAGCCTGGCCTGGTATCCCGGGTGATCTGCCCCCCCCTTCGTGACGTCACTCGACTCACGCATGCCGCGCCGCTAGCACTTGGCGTAGGGAATTCTCAGCCTTCAGCTGCTCGCCGCGCCGCCCCTTTTGGCGCCGTCTGGCCCCCCCTGGCCGCCGCCGCCCTGCCGCCGACCACAGCCTGGTTGCAGCTCCCGGGCTTGCGCTTTCAGTCCTTGGCGTCTGTTGGTGTCCGTGCTGGCTCCTTTGAGCCTGGTGTGGTAACCCTGGCGTCCCGGAGACTTCCACGTCGACCAGCTCCAGCTAGCATGCTCGCGTGTTCCTGGCCCCTGGTCCCCAGACACTGCCACAGCCTGGCCGTGTTTGCAGCTGCCGGCTTGTGCACCCCCCACGTGGATTGCTCATGAGTGGTTCAGCCTTCTCTCTTAACCACCTGAGGTTGCCACTGTTGGCATGCGACGCATGTACGCTGGGCTGCTTGCACAACCCCACGCTATGCCGTGATTCTATAGGCTTACGCCACATCCGCCGACCCCTTGAATGAGTCGGGCTCATTATGCCTGGGATTCTGTCGCCGCGAATCAACATGACTGTTGCGTCCTGGCAACCTCTGGGGCTTCACCACCGCGAATCAACGTGATTGCTGTGTGCTGATAGTCCGGAGTCGCACCAGAACACCATTTCTGGGACTGCAGCCGTTAGAATCTTTGGAATTGCTAAACAATTGTATGACGACTGTGCGCGGCGCTATGGCGAGAGCCACATTTTGAAGACCACCCGCCCTCCATCTTTGAAACCGTTGCGAGCTTTGAAGACGAATGTGAGCGGCGCACGGCAGCGGTTGCATATTTCAACTTCAGGGTCGTAAATCGTGAGGAGGTCTCCTGCGAAACGCCTGGCCCGCCCTACCGACTCGTCGTGAGGTGCAACAGGCAGGATGTAGTTAGAAGGAAAGATATGGATGAGGAGGAGCAGGAAAAAACAGAGGAAAAGGAAGAGGAACAACAGCAAAAGGGAACATGTTGACCTGGTCTCGCAGCCCTCCAGATCCGTGCAGGACACGTCTGCCCCTCCCCCGAAAGCATGTTGTCACCTGGACGGTGAAATCTGCCATGGCTTCCGGTGCACCTCGGCATGGTTATCTCGGAGACGCAGAGAAAACACCGCGGAGATTGTGCGAGTGAAAAAAGCCAGTAATGCGAGTGAACGCAGGGGAAGCGAACCGCAAGAGGAAAGCGAAGGCGGAAACGATCCTGCTGACGTGCGCGGCTCGCGGAGATTCATCCGCAGACGCGAAACACTTAAAGAAAACACGAGCCGAAAAACACCGAAAGACTGAACAGAAGCGTGTGGTATGCGCGGATTGCGCGCGCCTGGGTTTCACGGCGCGCAGTTGATAGGCGTATCAGTGCCGCGGCCCGTGGCAGAAGAAATTGCCGAAGTCGGCGTTCTCCGTGGTCAGTAGCCACGTCGTTCGCGACGAAAAAATGGGCACCCTGAAGTGCAAGGCGTGCAAATGATGCATATGCGGATGGCCAGTTGTGGAATCGAATCAACAGTGGCGCTACACGCGGTGAGCTCGGTGGAGAGAGGACGAAACCAAGGAAATGGAGAAAACTGAGAAGGAGGGGGTGGATGTGGCGGAGGAGGAGGAGGAGGAGGAGGAGGAGGAGGAGGAGGAGGAGGAGGAGGAGGAGGAGGAGGAGGAGGAGGAGGAGAGGAGGAGGAGGAGGAGGAGGAGGAGGAGGAGGAGGAGGAGGAGGAGGAGGAGGAGGCGGGGAGAGCCAGGAAAAGGGTCAGGCGCAGGAGGAGGTGGAGGAAAAGGCAGAGGAACATAAGTAAAAGGGAACATTTTGACCTGGTCTCGCAACTGTCCAGATCCGCGCAGGACAATTCTGCTTTTCCCCCGAAAGCATGTTGTCACCCGGACGGTGAAATCTGCCATGGTTTCCGGTCCATCCCGGCATGGTTTTCGGATGGCGGGTGGGGCAGGTATCGGTCAAAACACCACAGGAGTGGTTATCGAAAACGCCTACGGCTAATCGCCGCCTCCCCCTGCCTTTTTGGAAGCGCCTATGTGGCCGAACGCTGAGGCCAGACCTGCCAAGCTATCGGACCATATGTTCCCCGAATCGGTTTGGAAAGCCTTCAGGGAACACGTGGGCATCTTGAAGGTCATCTTGGCCGCCTGGAGCCATTTTGACCCTTTCGGGTCTTCTTGGAGGACGTCTTGGAGGGCTCTTGGGCCGTCTTGGGGGCCATCTTGAGCGTCTGAGGCCTCTTGGGGCCGTCTTGGGGGCACTTGGGCCGTGTCGGGCCGTCGGAAGGCCGAGCAAATTATCCCGGCAAAGCAACCTAACAGCGATGATTTGTCTCTGACCTGGATTGGCCCCCCGCAGTGTAGCTCACCGCCTGCAGCAGCGTGCCTGTCTCTGCTGCCTTTTAGCGGTCAAGAAACCCCTCATGGTCGATCCGGGTCTCGCAAGAGCTGCTTACCAATTTCTCGCTTCCTCCCTGAAGTTGTTCATGCTGGCCCGCGGCCCGCCCGATTGTCCTGCGTGCGTGTGTGCTGTGGACACCTGCGGCGCCGAGCCGCTCTCCCGCGACGCGGTCCTGCCTGAGCTGACGCGGTCGCTGGACGTCATCCAGGACGCTTATCAGGAGTGCTCGAGTGCAAGAGCTCATCTTCGAGGTACCTGCGACAGCTCGTAGGAGGAAGTTTGCTCGAAGTTCTCGCTGACGCTTCCGTTCATCTTGGGTTGTGTGGTGGGTTCACTCCTCACCTTGCCGGGGTCGTGTGCAGTATCCCTTACCCGCCGCTCCGCGGCTTCAGGTCATCGTGAGGTGGCACGCCAGGCTCCTCTGGTTGACGCTCCCGCTGATCACCCAGCGCCTCCTGCTTTCACACGGTCAGCAGCGACTCCGTCCTCTCTGAGGGCCCATGTCTAAGACCTTGGACATGCCTGAGCGCCAGGTGCTGAGCAGTTTCTGGGACGACCCGAACGGTCTACGGTACCACGGACGGGTCTTGCTCTTTGCCACTCCCACTCCGGGGAAATGGATCGTTGGGACACCCGACTTCGATGTTCAGCTAGCCGACTTGTCAGAGCATCGCGTCATTCCCCTCGGCCGCGACGAGGATCTGCCCAGACGGCTCTTGGCCGAGACCTACTTCTTCGACGTGCCGATCGAGCCGGAGTCGCTGGCCCGCATGCGTCGCGCGGGCCGCGACCTCCTCGAGGTCTTCGGGCTGGTTGGCGCCGCTGGCGCACTATCGCAGGGGGGCCGCGGGCGTGTCGCGGATCCCGCGCACGACGCCTTCGGCGACGAGATCCCCGAGGGCGTGATCGGCGACGGCGATCAGATGGTCATCCGCGAGAACACGGCGCTCGTGCGCATCGACGAGGTGTGGGTCGCCGCTGCCCTGGTCGAGGAGGCCGAGCTCGCCGAGTGGCAGCGCTTGAAGGCCAGTGGGCCAGGGCGCGACCCTCGCCCCCTCGGCGACGAGCGCATCGGCGGCCAGCCGCACATGAGCTTCCCGACCATCGCCAAGCTGTCGCGCCCAGTGAGCCGCCCAGGGTGGCCTTTCCAGGGCAAAGCGGCGGCGCCGGAGCTCCAGCGTGCTCTGACGACCGCCAACCGCGACTTCACCAGCCACCACCTCGACTGGCGGACCAAGTCAGGGGTGAACCATCGCGGGGTGGTCTGCCGGGTCCATCGGCGCCTCTGCGAGGCGCTGTCGACCCTCTACTCGTGCGATCAGGTCGACCCCGCGAACGTGGCGGGTGCCGAGTACCTCAGCCGATGGCTGTTCGAGGTCGAGACGGCGGTCCGCCGCAGCCCGAAGGTGCCCGACTTCGCGAACCTGGAGGGCATCTTCGCGGCGCCCCTCGGCGAGGAGGGGCGCGCCTTGCTCCCCGAGTTCGGCAGCTTCGTGTCGGGCCTCCAGCGGGGCGAGGCGCAGCGCCTCAAGCAGATGCGCCTCTGGCACGAGGAGACGGGCCACCTGGCGCGAGGCGGCGGAGGAGGCGGCAGCAGGGGCTCAGCGAGGAGGCAGGCCGCGGCCGGGGCCGTGGGCGCGGCGGAGGCCGTGGCCGCGGCGCCGAGGCCGCCCGCGACGGCGGCTAGCCCCCGCGGGGGCCGCGGCGGCGAGGTCCAGAGGGGAGGGGGTTGCTCGGCTCCATCCCCGACGACGTTTGCCTCGCCGCCGCCTTCGCCGAGCTCGACGGGGGCGCCGAGCTGATCGAGGTGACTATCGTGCACTTCGTGGCCGTGCTCACGGTGGTCCTTTTCCCCTTCCGGTGCTTCGCCGGCGGGGGTTCGTGCGCGGCTGCCGCGCCATGCAGCCTTCGTGCGAAAGATGGTGCGGGGGGGCGCTTCGCTCCCTCAACGCACTCGATGCCCCGTCTCGGGCCTTGAGGGCCCACCGTGCTCCGACGGGGCGGCGCCCGACCTTGGCGCAGCGTTCCATCCTTCGCAGGACTTGGGCCAAGGTGTCGCGTTTCCCCTCTCGGCCAGCTTTGACGCCGAGCGACTCCTTCTACGGCCTCCTGAAGTCCACGGAGATGTGCTCAGACCAGCTTCAGCACCTGCGACCTTACGACCCGTCGAAGCTTCGGGTCCTCAGGGGTTTGGTCACGCCGCGGCCGCTCCGTGATAGGCTGCCGCCAGCTGGCGTCCAAGCCCTCGACAGCGCTGACCGCGTGATCTACCGCGCCGCCTCGGAGATCGACGCGCTGACAGATCAGGGGCTTATCGCTCCAGTGCGCCCTTGCTGGGGCCCTCGCCTCCGCCATGACAGGGCGGCTCGCAAGGACTTCATCATGCGCCTGCACGCCGTGGGTTTGGCAGGGTTCAGGCTGGGCATCCGTGCCCGGATCGGGGCTTTCTTCGTCGCGAAGAAGGGCGGCATGCTGCGCCTAGTCCTCGACGGTCGTGAAGCTTCGAGCCTGCGCCGACGGCCTCCTCATTCTGCTCTCGGCTCTGCGGGGGCGCTGGGTGGCCTCGACCTCTCACCTTCGGCGCTGCGTAGAGCGGGCCTCGCTGACGCCGAGGTCGACCCGCGTGGCGCTGGCGTGGACCTGCGCGACGGGTTCTACCAGTTCGTCGACGACGACCTCGCGGACTGGTTCGGCTTCGACTGCCCAGGGCCCGCAGGCTATTTTGGCGACCCCGACGTTTATTTCACGGACACTCGCACTTTCGGCCAGGTCTCTAGTGACACGAAGATTTTTCCAGTCTTCAGGGGTCTGCCGATGGGCTGGAGTTGGCCCCTCTGGTTCTGCCAACTTGTGACCGAGTCCGCGGAGACGGAGGCTGTCACTCGCCTTGCTGGGCCCCCATGCCCGTGTGTGATCTCGGACAAGAGGCCCGCGCCGCCCTCTGCCATGGGGCGGCCTCTGGTGTCGCCCTACGTGGGCAACGCCAACCTCTTCGGCGTCTGCGCGGAGGACGTCGGCGCAGCCCTCGACGAGGTTTGTGCGGAGCTGGATCGCCTGAACCTCGCCTACCACGAGATGGTCGAGCCGACCCGTCTCTACGAGTCTGTCGGAGTGGTCTCCGATGGGCAGGCGCGGAAGCTCAGGCACACCGACAAGAGGGCCTGGAAGCTCTACTTGGGTCTCCAGCACCTCATAGGCGTAGGGGGCGCTACAGGTTACGCGCTCCGCATCATCTACGGGCACCTCGTGAACTTTTTCATGCTGATGCGGCCCGCCTTGGCGGTGCTCGACCTGGGCTACCACTTCACCGCGGAGCACCGCGAGAGGTTCGCTAAGTTTCAGCCGACCTGGTGGACGAGATCCGTGTCGCCAAGGGCCTGATCTTCCTGGTGGAGGTGGACCTCGGGGCGCCGTGGGCCCCGGTCACCTACTGCAGCGACGCCAGCACCTACGGCTACGCGCTGCGCGGGGCCTGCCTGTCGGACGCCGAGCTGCTCGACGCCTTCAGCGTGCGGGAGCGCTGGCGCTTCCTGGACGTAGAGCCCGCCTTCCTGCCTGGTGCGGCCGACGGTCTACCCTCCGCCGTCGCCGCCGAGGCCACAGCTGCCCTCGCGGCGGGGCTTGTGGGCGACCCCGCTTTTGATTTTGACGACGAGAATCGCGGGGGCGCCTGTCTGGACCGTCGGCCCGCGCGTACGGCCGCGCTCGAGCTCGACGGGATGGTGGCTCCCGTGGCCGACGCCGTCGTCGACCGCCATCTCTGGGCTCTTATCTTCCGAGGTGCCTGGAGGTACGCGGCCCCTATCCACGTGAAGGAGGCGCGCGCGCAGCTGCTTGGCCTGATCAGGGCCTCGCGGAGCACCAGGATGCATGGCCACCGCGTGGACAGCATGGGCGACAACGTGGCCACCCTCCTCAGCTTCGAGAAGGGCCGCGCCCGTGACTTTGCCCTCGGACAGCTCTGTCGGGCCGCTGCCGCGAGGCAGATCTCCGCCGACGTCCAGCGGCGGCAGCGGTACGTCGAGACGGGCCGCAACCCGACCGACTACGACTCCAGAGCGGCCGACCGCGGGGAGGTGCAGCCCGGGCAGCCGCTGTGGAGGCCGCCCGCCGCCCTGGCCGCCATCGAGGCCAGCCTGGGGCCGCCGCCGCCAGCCGAGGGCCTGCCGGCTGCCCGACCTGCCGCGGGCTCTGCCAGCGGTCTGACCGCGCACGGCGCCCAGCGGCGCCTTGCTCGCGTGGCAGGCCTGCGTGCCCGCCGCGGCCGCCGCTGCCTGTCAGAGGTCGTGCCAGCGTCGCAGCCGCCACAATCGTTTGATATCCCGGGGGTTACCAAAGGGGCAGCCTCAGAGACGGCGGAGGTCATCGCCGCGCCTGAGGCAGAAGCCAAAAAGCCCTTGCTCACAGCCTCTCGTCCTTGTGCTTCCCGTCGCCCCAAAGCTTTCTGCGAGATCTTCGCGGGCTGCGCCCGGCTCACCGCCGCCCTCAGGGACTTGGGCCTCTTGCTGACGACCCCTGTGGACCTGGGGAACGGCTCGCATTTCGACATCCTGGACTACAGGGTCTTTAATGTCTTGGCGTCTTGGATCTGGTTTAGGAAGCTCTGGTGGGTGCACTTTGGGACTCCATGTATCGCGTGTAGCCAGGCTACTGGGGCTGCTCGCTCTCAACATCGCCGTCGAGGGCTCCAGCTAGCCCGTTGCACTTTAGATCTCATGAGGCTCTGCAGGGGCTTCAACGTGCACTGGTGTCTCGAGAACCCCGCGTCCTCCATGCTGTTCACATGGGCTCCCTTAGCGTCGTTTATCTCTTCAGTCGAGTCTGTCAAGATCCTCATTCACTATTGCCAGTGCGGTTGCACATATAAGAAGCCTACATTCGTTGTTTCAGATCAGCTTTATTTATTTGTCATTGGACGTGTATGCTCTGGAGGCCACGCTCATGAGATCCTCGAGGGCAAAGTCTCCGTGGCCATCGATGGTGCAATCCGAAGTCGGTGGAAGACCTCCTTGGCGGGGTCGTACCCACCGGCTCTGTGCCGGGCCTGGGCCAAGGCGCTGGGTGCCGTTGCGCCCTCCTCGGCCTGGCGCTGGCATGGCGATCCACGGGTCTCCGGCGACTGGGGGGCTCACTTGGCGGCCGCTGTCGGGCGGCCCACCAGCGACCTCGTCAGGCCGTGGCCGCGCTGCCCGAGGGGCCCCCCGCCCGAGTGGCCTCCCGAGGCCCCCCAGTGGGGCGCCCGCTGGGCTCAGGCGCGAGCCAGTCGCAGGGGCCCGCAGGCGGCGGAACTTCGTCGAGCCGGCGGTCCTGGCGGCCAGGAGGCGCGCCCGCGCCGAGCAGCAGCCAAGACCCGACCTCCAGACGCGTCGAGTCAGGCCCATCACAGCCAGCAGGTACCTCGACTCCTACACGAAGTTCAAGGTTTGGGCTCAACAGCAGGGCCGTCCTCTCGCGACTCACGACCTCGTCGATCGAGCAATGGGGGACTACCTCGACGCGCTCTACTTCGACGGCAGGGCGTTGGCCGAGGGCCGCTGCGCGGTGCACGGGGCCATCCACTGCCTGCGCTACCCGCGGCGGACCCCCGCCACGCTGCCGCTCGGCCGGGGCGCGCTCGCCGGCTGGAGCCAGGCCGGGCCAGAGCGGGTCCGCGACCCGCTGCCGTGGGAGGCCGCTGTCCTGATCGCCGACCACATGATCCAGCAGGGGCCCCTCGGCGAGGCCGCCGCGGGAGCGCTCGTCGCCAGCTTCGACGGGTATCTGCGGCCGTCCAGCGCGCTGAGGATCAATGGCGCCGACGTGCGCGTCGCCGCGGGCGGGGTGGCCAAGGGGTGCCCTCGCGTGACGGTCACCATCGCGCCGCTCCGCGCCGACGACGGAGCCGAGCCCCGCCCGCGGCTCAAGAACAGCGAGCGCGACATGGCGCTGATCTTCCGAGACCAGGCGAGCTTCAAGGCAGGACGGAGCTTCGTGGCCGACCTCCTCGTGAAGCTGAAGGGCCAGCGCCGGCCGCGTCGCCAGCTCCTTCCCGTTGACGCTGGCCCAGTGCGAGAGGTACTTCAACGCCGCGGTCGCGGCCCTTCACCTGCGCCGCCTAGATGTGACTCTTCACTGCGCCCGCCGCGGCGGCCCGTCAGTAGACGCCGCGAGGGGCCTCCGCAGCATCCCCGACATTCAGAAGCGAGGGACGTGGCGGGCCGCGTCCTCAGTCAGGCGCTATGAGAAGGCAGGCGCTTTGATGCGACAGCTAGAGAAGGTGCCGCGCGCTCAGCTTCAGTCCTTCCCATTTAAGTTCACACGGTTGAAAGCTCGCTTGCTTCGTTAAATATTTGGCCTCGTTTCTGTCGGCGCTCTCCCTCTCCGCCCTTCAGTCCATCATATGGGGTATGGGGTGTGCCATCAGTCAGTGTGTTGTGCAGTTGGGCTCCAGTCTGAGTATCTTTTAGTGTGCACTTATGCCGGCAGAGTTTCAGGTGATACTGATGTCATTGTATCTTCTGCTCGTGCACGCTCGCAGAATCGACCTTGCCTCAGGTAAGCCTTGCGGAGTAAATGGCGCAGCCTCTCTGTCAGTTCTGGTGAGCGGTGTCGTCTGCCTCGAGTCTTCGGGCCATGATTTGTCTCTGACCTGGATTGGCCCCCCGCAGTGTAACTCACCGCCTGCAGCAGCGTGCCTGTCTCTGCTGCCTCTTAGCGGCTCACCCTCCCGCGTCCTCCCAACTGGGCATGCCATCAGTCAGTGTGTTGTGCAGCTGGGCTCCAGTCTGAGTATCTTTTAGTGTGCACTTCTGCCGGCAGAGTTTCAGGTGATTACTGATGTCATTGTATCTTCTGCTCGTGCACGCTCGCAGAATCGACCTTGCCTCAGGTAAGCCTTGCGGAGTAAATGGCGCAGCCTCTCTGTCAGTTCTGGTGAGCGGTGTCGTCTGCCTCGAGTCTTTGGGCCATGTGTATAAGCATATCTGGAAACATTCCCCATAAGATGCAGGTGGGAATCCAGTTGTAGAATTCTGTTTTTTTTTTTTTTTTTTTTTTTTTTTTTTTTTTTTTTTTTTTTTTTTTTTTTTTTTTTTTTTTTTTTTTTTTTTTTTTTTTTTTTTCTCGCAGTCGCATTCGCATTCGCAATGACAGTCGCAGTGGCGACGGCCTTAGGACCCAATGGAATCCTAAGTATTCCTAGGGATTCCTAAGGCATCCTTAGGCATCCTTAGGAATCCGTAGGAATCCTTAGGCAACCTTAGGAATCCTGATTCCTAGAGATTCCCAAGGATTCCGAAGGATTCCTGAGGCATCCTGAGGATTCCTCAGTATGCTTAACTATGCCTACGGATTCCTAAGGATGCCTACGGGTTCCTAAGGATTCCTAGGGAGTCCTGAGGATTCCTACGGATGCCTCAGCCTGCTTCAGTTTCAGCCTCAGCCTCAGCCTGCCTCGGCTTGCCTCAGCCTCAGCCTCAGCCTGCCTCGGCCTCAGCCTCAGCCTGCCTCAGCCTCAGCCTCAGCCTGCCTCGGCCTCAGCCTGCGTCAGCCTCAGCCTCAGCCTGCCTCAGCCTCAGCCTGCCTCAGCCTCAGCCTCGGCCTCAGCCTCAGCCTCAGCCTCTGCGACGCATGCACGTTGGGCTGCTTGCGCAGCTCCACGCTATGCCGTGATTTGCTCGGGTGGCTCGTTTACCTTTGGCGCCAAGCGCGACAAGGTACAATCCGTTCGCCGTCCCAGTGGTCTCGCCCGTGGAATGGTTGCACTTCAGCCGCCTGGCACACCTGGCACCTCTTGCAGCTCTGCCTTCAGTCCCTGGCGTCGCTCCTCGGCGGCAGTTCTGGCGGCCGTTCGTTCGCGCGCTTAGGTAACTAGATTTGGTTTGTAGCCCGGGCCGACTTCGGACGTCGCCTGCGCTTCCGCTTGCGGCCGCGAAACAAGATCCCCACCAGCCCCGCGACGCTGCTCGCCTCTCTGTTTTGTCCCTTAGTTTTGGAGCGTGGCCCGCCCTAGCTTGCTCGGCGTTCGACCTGCTTCGCGCGCCCGCGGACCAAAACAAATATCCCCACCAACCCATCCAGAAACGATGTCCAGGGGAGTTGAGGTGATCAGGGAAGTGGGGGGCCATGCAGACTAACAAAAGGCAGGGGAAGCCGTCCGAGGTGGGGGAGGGAGAGGAGCGAGGAGGGAGGAGGGGGGGGCGAGGATGGAGGAGGGAGGAGGGAGGACGGAGGAGGGAGGAAGGAGGAGGAGGAGGAGGAGGAGGATGAGAAGGAGGAGGATGAGGAGGAAGTGGACGAGGAGGAGGAGGAGGATGATGAGGAGGAGGAGGACGAGGACGAGGAGGAGGAGGAGGAGCAGGAACAGGAACGGACTATCCCATGTAGTGGTTCAGGAATTAACGGGCACGATTGAGCTGTTCATCTCGGGTAAGAGGTTTCGGCCACAACCCATCATTGATTCGGGATTAGTATTCTCGGCGATGGGGGTCAAGTTTTTGAGAACATGGTTTCGACAGCTCACGCATAACCTAGAGGCATGAGCATAGAAACCACAAGCCTGACACAACCAAACATTATGGGCCCTCTGGAGCCTCATGGTGTGTGTGTGTGTGTGTGTGTCTCGTGAGCCCACCCCCCCGCGATGTGGAGCTGCCCCCCCAAGGGAAGGGCCAAGTACTTCTCATTAACAGGGGCCGGGGTGAAACAAGGAGACCCATGCCACTCCTTCAGAGTGGCCGCAGTGGCCGAACCGAAACACTTTGACATCTTTTACGGGACTCATCGAGCTGACGCGTGGACGAGAAGGCGGCGACGAGGGCAGGGGCAGGAGGGCGAGGGGGAGGGCGAGAGGGTTCCGACCTCCTGCCTCCTCCACCCTGCTCCTCGGCCTGCATGGCGTCCAAAGACTCTCGCAGCAGGCGGTGGCGCACCAGCTGGGCGCGCTTCTCCTCGACAGTCACCTTGTGCTGAATCGCCTCAGGAACCTGTGCGCGGGCCGGCGCCTCGCCCGCGAGCTCATCAGCAACCGCGTTTCCAGCAACGAGGGCCGAAGGGATGGCACGATCGATCATGTCAGCACCAGAAAGATGAGAATTGGCGAATAACCTAGTGACTTCACCTGCCCGCTGCATCAGAAGGCTCGAACTTCTCAATCAAAGGTCGGCGTCAGCACCGCCATGCGCCTCACATTTTCTGCCAAAGAACCCCCTTCAACACCGACTCATTATCGGTCACGTAGCATATATGTCCGACGGTCGTGCGAAGAGCCAGCTCAAACGCCAGCAACTCCGCGAGGCACTGATTGGCGGACGCCTGGCAGTCCCCAAACGCCGACGCGCGAATACTCGGCGGAAAAAATTACAATCGAATGGGACAAGAGCAAGGCCGACCTGCCGAACTCTGCTTTCACCAGAAGTTGCCCCCCCCCCGAGGCATCTCCGAAGACCAGGGGCGGGTCCCCAGGTTCTCCACGGCCCAAGGATCCAGCGCTCAAATCGTTGCAACACGACATCCACCAGCTTTCCGTACCAGGCGGCTGCGGCAGCGCAGTGGCAGAGATTGGAAGAAGGCCACGTAGCCAAAACGACGGGGGAGCATGTGCTTGAGTGTAAGCTTCGCCAATCAAATCTTGTGATTGCTCGTAGGCCGCACCTCCAAGATTATCTTCGCCCCCCCATGCACGGTGAAACGCCGTTTCAGGACATTCACGACACCTGGGGCAGAAATCGTCGACGCTGGCATCGAGCTCGGCTTTGATACGGGCTCTAGGCCAAATCCCACCAACCGCAATCGTTGTCACCAGCTCGCTCAAGCGCTCCCCCTGCGAGACCAGTTTTAGCTGGGATACGAGTCGACGCAACGACGTGTTGTCGACCCCATCCTGGACACCATCTCCACACCAGTGCTCCGCAGCGCCGCGCCACAGCTTAGACTGGATAGATGCCGTGACATCCCGAACGACAGGCTCAGGTGAGTCCAAAATGATGTTACCCGAAAGACCCTCCTCAGCAAGCCTCCAGGCCTCAAGATCTCCAGGGAAGTCAGACGGGGCTCTCCAATGATCAGGCTCCACAGGGTCCCAGCCCGCCTCCAGCAAATAAAGCATGACCGCCCCCATGGGCCCGCGGACATGGCGCGAGCGATGTTGTGGAGCGACTTGCCGAAACTTTTGCAGCAACAGAGACCACGCTTTGCGCGCCCCTGACAGAAGGGCTGGCCGTGTGATCCATTGCCTCATACAGAACTCGAAACAGAGACGAGGAACATGCACAGCTGGGTCTCCCATGGAGGACCTGAGGTCCAACAGCGTCGTGAGGCAACGACCCTTTTTGCCAGAACCACATACGGCCCCCATTTGACGGCGGCAACGGGTCATTGCAGAGCCAAATCCACCATGGATTTGATGCGCAGAAAGTTGGGCCGCAAGTGTGCCAGCTCTCCCATGCTTGGCCGTAACAGCATACTTGCGAGTCGCGCGTGCAAGTCGCAATACTCGAGAAAGCATTGCCACTCCTTTCACCCCGCGACGTGTACGATTGCCTCGTGCATGCCTCCGCCCACCCCCCAAGTCTGTCCCCACGTAACCCGCCTGTGCGACAGCAGTAACAGGATATCCAGCTTTAGTCAGCCGACTGGCAATGAACTTGGCATCAGGAATATGGGAGCATATAGTCACCGATTTCGGTGACACGCGAAGCTGCGCGCTGGTGAGACCCTGGGAAGTGCCCAAAAGCCCGCGATATAGATGCTTACGGATACTCCCTCTGGATCCCACCGCCCGTTGAGACAAAAAACTGTGTTTATGCGAAGCAGGATAAAAAAACAACGCCATTCAACGCGCAAGCTTCGTTCCTGACCTGAGTCACTGGATGATGGAACGTGACGGGCAGAAAGTCTCAGCGCAGGATCCACTCTTACCTAAAGTGTGGGGGCACGCGCAGGGCAACAACTCAAGATGCAGAATCGTGAGCGGAAAGCCCAGCATAAGGGCTGTCCCAATAAGCACCACCCAATCCATTCAATCGTAAAATCCTTCAACGTCTGATAAGCCTTTCCCCGCTGGTAAGCCCAAAGCCCCCGTCACCCCACCCTCCAAAACTCCTTGAGAACGCCTCCTGCAAGGCCCCATTGCCTTTGACAGCAGCGTCTCAGCTTGGCTCATTGGCCGGGCTCCATGCTTGCACGAGCGGCTCCCTGGCTTTCGACCAGACACCTGTGAACATTGTCAGAACTCCGATCGCCCTGTCCCCTGTAGTCTTCTTAGGCAACAACAGTATCCCGAGGGCCAGAGAAATCTGAGAGGGCCAAACCAGAGTTTTCTCAACCGCCGCATAAGAAACACGGAGATCTTCAAGAGCCAAATCGGATACACGTTCAAAATCCACCGGCGTGAGTACGTCAACCCCAGAATATGTTCGGGGCTTCGTCGCGTGGGCATCCGCGCGGATATCCGCTATCCCCAATGGCTCTAAAGGCTCCAGGAGAGCAGCTGCCCGCACGTCTTCAAACGCCTTGCAGACTGAATCTTCATCCAAAGGGCGTGGGGTCCACAGCTGGACGAATGGTTTTGCTTTCTCATCCACCATGTCAATAGGATTGCAAAACGCAGCCGGGTCGGTGGCCAACTCATCGCCGACAACAGGATCGGCACGAATAGATCGATGCAGTGGTCCCTCAGCCTCTTTGGTAGTTAACCAGTCTTTGAAATCGTCGAGCGATGCGCGCAGAGCTCGCCGCCTGGAACGCGCTGCTATGCACTGCGCAGACTTGACAAACTTCTGCAACATGACGGCTGAAACCGAAGCACCCCGTCGTAAGAGCTGGCGCCGCGCTGCCCAGGATGGCTCCGACCCCAACCTGATCCCCGTGCGGGCCCAATCAGGGGCCTCGTCCAATAGGTGACGGAGGGCGACTCTCAACTGCTCTCGCTGGACAACCCCATTCCCCCTCGACCTGCGTCCCTGAATGTGCTCCAAAACGACCGAAAGCTGTTCCCACCGAGACGCAACAATATTGCAAAATGGAGTGATGCGTGCTTTATTGGGCGCCCGAGCTTTCTGAGAAACAAATCCATACCTTGAGAACGAAATATGCAATGTCGTGATGATTGGACGCCGCTGTCTCCGCAGCCTTGACCCAAGAACCATGAAGAGCTGAAACTGGGCCTACGGAGCCAGATCCGAGCCGCGCGGCTACCGAGGAAGCAAAGGCAGGGGCAGGCGGCGGCGGTGGCGGGGGCCCAACCTGAGCGCGAGCATTCACCCGTGCTTCGTCGGACACGTGAAGCGCATATTCTGTTCGGCCTCTCCATCAACAATACTTGAGGGGGGCGGCTCGACGCAATCGGTGTGTGTGTGTGTGTGTGTGTGTGTGTGTGTGTGTGTGTGTGGGGTCTACTGTAAGGTTCTGAGACGGCGATGTGCGATCTTCACTAACAGGGCCCCAAGCGACAGACGGGGCATACTATGGCACGTGAAATCGCCCGCCCAAGATGGGCGCGCCGTCAAGGCCAGGCTGGCCATGCCCAGAGTCGTCGGGAAGACGCGGGGAATTGCCCCCCGACGGAGCCGACGCATCCAGTCCTCCTGGCGATTCCGAGGTGTGAGCATCGAACAAGTTAAGCTCCTGCGCCCAAGGATCCTCCTCCGACGGCGCCTCGGACAGGGCATCGAGATCCGCAGGGGCGCTGACTTCGCGCGCTGCCCTGCACTCGCTGTCCTCGCGAGCCCGAGCGCCCCCCAAAAGTTGTGAATCGTACTTGGGTCACCGCTCAGCAAAGGCCTCTGCTTCGAGCCTTCGTTGAGCCTTGGCTGCCTTAGACTTGGGCCCCTCGGTGGGGCGAGTGGTGGGCCTGGCGACCCGCGGCGGCTTAGTCGGAAGCTGAGGGGCCAGCTGGACTAATTGTACCTGGCGATCTCATCTGAATTCTGAGACCGCAGTGAGTTTTCCACGGGACCTTAAAACCTGTGAAATGGAAAGAAAAAGCGGGGTGTTGGCCGCGTTGATGACTGCGAAATCTGTATTAGGGCCAGACTTCCCGCGTCGCAGGTACACTCTCTACCGGGATGCACAGGCTGCCCCCCGACACGAGAGAGACAAAACACTTTGCCGAGAGTGGCCGCATGCATATTCAAATCCCCCACAAGTAACCGGGGAAGTTTCAGCGCGGCCAAAAAACAAGGCTCCCAGTTTGGCCAACCTCTGGAGGTTCGATCTGGCCATGCCCGCCGAAGTGCAGGCGTGAAAAGAAACCGCGACGTGCGAATGCCCAGACATGGATATGCACCGCGGCGAAACCGTCTACAGCAACCTGACCGTCATACTGGAACTCTTGCACCCGATCGAGCTGATGGACTAACGAGTGTGCTTGCCTATGGCCAGGCATGGAAATCCACTCCCCCCCTTCAGTCTCGCGGCCCTGGCCCTGAAGTGTGACGGCGCGACCTGTCGTCCGAGCTGGGTTCGCATGCAACCTAAGATTGGGTCGAGCCTTCTTCAACCAAGGATTCGAATTGGCACGTGAACATGAGTCTCAGCGAAAGCTATGACATCTGCAATCCCGTCCTTGAAGCCGGTCAGGGTGTAGTCCCAGACCTCGTCGCCCATGGAAGTGATATTCCCGAACAACGCAGCAGATAACTCTGGCAACTCGGGGCGGGCTCGCGGCTCGGAGGCCGCGCTGTGGGACCTGGCGGTCCCTATTCACGATGCGGCCGCATCGGCTTTTGGTGCTGGCTGCTCCGCCTGCCGCTGCGACTGGAACTGCGCGGCCGAGACCTTCTCCGCCTCGCTTGCAATCTTGGCCTCCTGCTCCGCCTGCTGCTGCTTGGCCTCCTCCGCCGAAGGTGCCTCTGCAGCTGGCGCTGGCGACGGGGCGGCTGGTGCTGCTGGTGGACCACTGCCTGCTGCCAGTCCACCATCTTCGCCACGGCGCTTCTTGGCCAGGCGCTCGGCGATGGCCGCCCTGGTGGATTTGGCCCGCTCGACAATCTGCGATGCCTCATCCGCCTTGCTGGTGATGGAAGCCTTCTGCGCCTGCAGCTCAGCCAAACACTTACGTGAGGTGTCGCGTTCGGTCTCTTCACATTCGAGCTGATCTAAGTTGTTGAACAGCTCCTCGTCCCAGACGACCTCGAACGGTTTCTTCTCCACAGCTGGAGCTGCCTCCGCCCGTGAAGAAGGCGACGCCCCTTCGAGCGTCGCCACCGCTGCTACCGCCTGAGACCTCGTCAAACTGGCCTCGGCCACCAACTTGGCGAGCTTGGCCTCCTTCTCCCTAGCTGCTGAAAGGTTCTTCTCCAATCTCAATACTGACGTGACCGCCTGCTGATGGCGGTTCTTGGCATCTCTCCAAGCTCCATCGGCCTGCTGCGTGGCCTGCACAACATTGGTGGCCCCAGGGGGACCTTGCTGCACTTGGAGCTTCTCGAGCTGCTGCTGAACGCCAATTCCGAAGATCTGGATCTTGCGCTGTCTGGAGCGCTGCCTGAAGGTGAGATGCTGCTGCTGCTTGAGCTTTCTGGTTGCCCACTGAACCGCGAGGTGAGCCCCCAGGAGCCGAAAGCCGCGAGCCGCCGTCTCCGCTGCCACGACCGCCATGCTCATCAGCAAAGTGAACTACTGACTTGCGTAACGCGCTCTTGAGAGGATTCTGGCCCTCGTCTGCGGAGCTTGGCGGCTTCTTCTTACTTTTGTAGAAAGTTACCTTCTTTGCCACAAACACATGTCTGGCCTCGTTCAATCAGCTTGTCAGTATATTCCTGTCGCCCACAGTGCTGACAAGTCGACCAGAGACGGCTCATGACTGGTCCTCGGCCTCAGTCCACCAAAGCGGGAGGGCTGGGCTGCACCCTCGACTGTGGCTTTCCCTCAAGCGCCACGGGACGGCACTGAGGCGGCGCGAACACGCGGCCTCTCCGCGGGGGAAGAGGGCCTGGTGCTCGGGCCGAGATGGCTTGAGGGAGGAGGAGGAGGAGGAGGAGGAGGAGGAGGAGGAGGAAAAGGAGGAGGAGGAGGAGGAGAAACTTAGGCATATAACGAGGATGATGATGATTATGATGATGATGATGATGATGATGATGATGATGATGATGATGATGATGATGATGAGGAGGAGGAGGAGGAGGAGGAGGAGGAGGAGAGGGGAGGAGGAGGAAGAGGAAGAGGGGGAGGAGGAGGAGGAGGGGGAGGAGGAGGAGGAGAAAAGGACGAACATGAGAGCCTCCTCGGGTGTTTCTTGGGATTTTTTTGAAGTCTCTTAGGATGTCAGGGGGGTATCTTGGGTGCCTCGGGGATCTTCTTGAAGCCTCCTGAGGGCCTATTGGAGACTCTTGGAGGCATCTTGGGCGCCTCTTGGGGCCGTCTGGGCGCATCTTGCGGCCCCCTTGGGGTGCTCTGTCTTGGGAACGCTCTTCGGGCCAGCTTGGACATCGGCCTCAAAAAGGAGGGTTCCCTAATTACCGTCGCCATTCTAGAGTGCCTAAGTCGCCTTTTTGGGCCCCTTTTTGGGCGCTCTTGGGGCGCTCTTGGGGCGCTCTTGGGCGCCGTCTTGGGGCTCTCTTGGCCACAAGACGTGTGCTCTGGCATCCGACGTGTGAAGATGCGTGTGCTCTGGTATCCGGCGTCGTGAATATCATTGCGTCGTGAGAGACTCATGCGCGGAGCTCTCGACCCAGCCTTCATGCTTGATTCCTCGGGCTGGATCGATCCGTGGGGGGCCCGAAGCTGACCCCAAAAGCGCAAGTAGTCGTGCTTCATTTTTGTGTCTAGACTTTGTTGTAATGCCCAGGTCACCGACGTTGTGTTTTTTTCACGACGTGTTCCTCAGTGCTTTCGACCCCGTCCCGTGGACCGGTCTCTCGTCGCGGGTCCTTTTTCGCAGTCCCCCAGGCCCGAAATCGGCGTGTCCCAGGGCCCAAAATTAAGAGGAAGCGGCCGTAGTAATTTTTCACGACGCTGGAGGTCTGAGTGCTCCTCCCGAGCTGTCGTCCGCAGGTGACGCCCTGTACACCACCATGCCTGGCCATGCCAATCCCTTGGTCACCCTAGGCTCCAGGACCCACGGTGGTGTACGGAACCGCCTGGCCTCGGCCATGCTGGCGTATAAACTTTGTTCGCGTGTTGCCAGAGCTGCCCCCATCCCAAAGCGTCCCAGGGGCCCCGAGGAGGCCCCCAGAGAGCACCTCTCACGAGGTCCAACATGGAGCGAAAAGCTGGGTACCTCTCGTGCCAGGGCCACCTCCCTTTATGATGACCAGAAAAGATTCGAACACCAAAAATGTACCGACACCAGAGGGTTTTGCGTGTTGGGCCCTGCGAGGCGATATTCGGTCGACACATCGCCAGCGTGTCGGGCAGACACTGTGTTGGTACTTCTCTGGGTGCTCGAAATTCGTTCTGGGATGCAGTCCTCACGTACGATGGGAAGAACACAAACCTTCCTGGCAACCCCCGACATGCCAGGGCCCGCGAAGGCCAGGCGCGCCGGTGCCCCTTCCTGTGCGCATCGGTCCGGTGCAGCCTGCCACTGCTGGTCCCCGCCCCCCAGCGCCGCCCCCGCCGCGCGCCTGGCCCTGCTCTGAGAGGGCCCAGCTTCCTCCTCCCTCCCGCCGTCGCCGGGCGCCTCCTCCTCCTGCTCCTCCTCCTGCATGGTGGTTTAATTCGCATTCGTACACCTACCAACGCCCCATCGCCGGCGCAGTGACTTTGCCCAGCCGCCGACGAAAAAGTGCGCATCGGTTCCCCAGGGCTCGCCGCCGCGGCCGTCGCCCGCGGCCTGCCCCAGGCGACGAACGCCAGCTGGCCGAGCGGCCACCAGCCAAAGAGACTGGAGGCACCCCGGGCGGGGCCGCCCAGGAGCCGGGGAGGAGACCAGGGCACAGGCGCGATCGCGCAACAAAAAAATGAGGACGGGAGGTTTTTGCACGTTTTCGGCCCCAGGGGGCCTGTACGGGGCTTCGGGGCCGTCAAAAAACGATTCAAGATGAAAAACCGGTCCAGGGGAAATGGTCGGAACTTCCAGGGGCTTCGTATTGAAGACATTAGGACGTCGCATGTGTGGGGGGGAAGCTGCCAGGAGGGCTGGCGGGAGCGAGGGGCTGGGACGAGGTGTCTCTTCGCAGTGCTCCGGCGCCTCGCGCTCGCACTGCCCCTCGTCTACCCTTTTGCCCCCCGTCACCTGCCGGTCGTCCTCTGGGGCCTCCTCGTCCTCGTTCCCGTCTTCTTTTCCTACTGTTTTTCCGGGCGCCCTGGTCGCTCTACTTTAATGGAGGCTGGGGCAAAAGGCGAAAGATAGCGAACATTTGTCCGCGGCCGTTTGTGCTCAAGCGGCCGGCTGCCAAGTTATGACTGCGCCTCATCGTGAGGCACACCGCTTTCCCTTGAGACCGAGAACATATTCGCTTGACATGGCCCGTCGTTCCCGCGACGATCTCCCACTCCTGGGTCTGTCGTTACTACGGTACAACAGAGTTGAATATGGGCTTCGCCTCAGGCGAAGCATATGGTTGGGCCTCCCACCCCCCTTCCAAACTTGGTAGCGGAGCTGGCCTATGGTGGTCACCATCCGCGGCACTATTTGGTTGACAACTGACATGGTGGAACATCAGGGTGTATTGGGTTTGCGCGGAGGAATGTACATATCTACGCGCAACCGCAAGGACACTTGCAGTGCTACTTCCGTTCACGTGGAAGTCTCCCACATGAGTCCTACCTCTCTGCGCTACTACACTCCTGAAATCCACCCTCTTAATCTACTTGGAGAGTTCTTCGAAGACGCGGTGCGTGGCAACATGCGATGCGATGCTGTACCGCCTCCACTGCAACGTAGGCTAACGACGACGTCGCATCATAAACCACTGCCCCAAACATCCGACCACGACCTAAGAGGCCACTGGGTTGGTATTGCCATATTTGGCCTCCTATGGGTCGCTATCGGATGTGCTGTTGGGCGCGTGCGCCGTGGCGGAGACGACGCGCGTACTACCGGCCCCCACTGGGGCCCTGCCGGTAACGTACTTTTCCGCGAAATCGTTCGCGAGGTACACGCTTGGATCAACGTGGCCACAGGCACCATGACCCCTTCCCAACAGGCCGCGGCACTACGGCGTGGTTTGGGAGGATTCGCAAGGACCATAGCCAAAAAAATACCCCCCGCAGTCATTAACTTTGGCGTGAATAGTGGTGGTCGCCACACCGATGGCGTCACCTACATCATGTTCTTCCGCAGTGCGAAGTTTGAAAATCTAGAGGAGGAGCGCCAACATAACTCGGGAACGGCTCTCATCGACTTCGCGTCTATGCGGGAGAGCGGATCGACCAGACGCTAGCCCGCTTGGAGATAGCACGCTTTGAGGTCGAGACCGCAGGCTTCACCATTCCCGACTTCCAGATCCTGACATTTATCTTGTTCAGAGCCCTGGGTGTTGGTACATCGCGCGCGCAGCAACTACTACAACCACTAAGCCACCAAATGCCCTGGACTCAGCAGCTGTTTGATTTCCTGCAGAAGCGCGTGAGGTCTCATGCCTTCATTGCTGAGCGAACCCCTGGCGACGTTGGTGGTGTATTTGGCCGCGGTCATCGTGCCGAAGCCTTTCGTGCCGACACTGGTGCAGGGCAACCTGCTAACAACGTCTGGAACGACGATCCACTACCCACTGAGGCCACCAATTTTCTAAACCAACAGGGTGGCCAGCCTGCGTGGTCGCAAGACTCTTGGGCTGGCTATCAGGGGTCGTCAGCAACGGCGGCCGCTGCCCAATCAACCGCCGCGTAGGCTCTGCGGGCCCCCCCGCTGGGTCGGAGTCTGACTCCGGTACCGACGCCGACGCCTCGCCGGGCGAGGGGGCTGGCGCCCTGGACTACCCCGACATGCCTTGTATCTTACCGAAGGACAACAGGCGCAGTGGTTATCCCTAGGGCACCAGAAACGCCAAAGGCGAAGGAGATGCTTCATGAAGAAACTAGTTATTCTGGCACGACGTGCGGTCCGACGGGCGTTTGCGTCAAAGGGCATGGGTAGAGGTAAAGGTCAAGTTAGCCCGCTCGAGCGAGCCAATGGGCCCCGCCCGCTCCCGCCCGCCCCTCCGCAACATGCGAGGCAAGTGCGTCGCGCCCGACGCCCGTCGCTCGTCTGATGTCGCGGGCGGCTAGACGTTCAGCGCGCGACGCGAGCTGCGTCCTATTTCCGCCGCGTGTTGAGCAGCGTCAACGAGAGACAAGACCGCGCGCGATGTGCGCTGCGCCTTGCGCCGGCGCCTCGCGTTGCGTCGTCGGCGCGCGAAGTGCGCCGTGTGTCGTTCCAGCCGCGCGCGTTGCGCCGCCAATCGTTTCGCCCCCGCCGCGCATGGGGGAGGGGGGGGCGGGGTGGGGGTGGATGGGGGGGGGGTCTGAGGAGGAAATGGAGAATGCCTCTCGGGAATTCGCGGGGCGCCCCCTCCCCGCAGCGCGATTCGCAGCGCCGGCGAGGAGAAAATGACAGGGGCGTTGTAGTGTTTTTGACAGGTAGGACGGGGGGGCCCGCCTGGGGTTGGCCCGGCGTCCGCGCGCGATGTGCGCCGCGCCCCATTCCTGTTGTATTTTTCCGCCGCGTCGACGACAGGGGAGTCCATGTTGACGAGAAAAAACGTTGACCACGTATAGTTTTTTTGATGGGTAGGGCTCGCCCGCCCGCTTCCGGAGACCCAAGCGACGTTCATTCCGCCGCATTCCTGTTGCGCTTTTCGCAGCTCGACGACGTGTTGGCGAGAGAAATGATTTTTATTTTTTTTCAAAAAATTACGGCGGGGGCGGCGGGCTTGCTATCGGCCGGCCAGGTGGGGGCGCGAGGGCGTTTAATCATAGGAAGTGAGGGTGAAGACAAACGACGGAGATTACGCGGCAGAGTTTTTCTGGCACTCTTGGTATCCCGTAAGGGGCCGCTATATGAGGGGGCGTGCCCGGGGGCAGGTAGAGGCCACGGGCGCGCCTCAGGAGAAGGCAGGGGGCGCCGGGGGAACCCGAAAGACGCCGGCGGGAAAGCCATGGAATGTGATATCTGCCATAGCACGTGACGTTGTCGTCGTGAATGCCCCCGAGGCGATGGGGGGGGCAGGGGTCTAGCGATGCGTTTGGCTCAAACCGATTTCGACGTTCAGCGTGTCGATTGGGAGATGAAGTATTCCGACATTCAGTATTCCGAGCCCGAAGACGACCCCGCTGCCGCTGCCCACTTCATAGCCGCGAGGTATCTGAGCGCCAGCGTGTCCCTCCAGAGCTAATCCGACGTGCTCTCCGACGAGATCTACGTTGGCCACGACGAGATCAATCTTGCGGACTGGTCGGGCATTATCGTGGGGCAACCTGCACGTGTTGAGTTCGCCGAGGATTGCGGCGTGCCCGCCGATTCGGACCGCGATGTGGCGGGGGCACCTGCGGACTCTGATGCGACGGTGCCAGCCGCGGAGGAGGAGCTCCAACTGATGCTCCGACCGCAGGTCATTGGGCACCCTGCGATGGGGGAACCTTGCGACGACGATCCTTTGCGGGGCAACCCGCGTGATGCCGGTGACCTCTCCGAGCGTGTCCACTGCGAGCGCGGGCGTGAGGACGGCTCTCATTTCGCGTTCGTACTGCGCGATCGGTCTAGAAGCCGCCCAGTTGGTAGGCGAGTGCGTCGCACTGATGATGGCGATGAAGATTGGCAAGCTGAGGGCCATCGTCCACGACGTCGTGGGCGGAGTCGCTCGCGCATGCATTCGCGCGCCCGTTCTAGTGGCACGGCGCCCGCGAATGCCTGATCGGAGGAATCCAGCGACTCCGCCCAGAAAGGGGCGTTCGCGGGGAAATCCGCCTCAGGACGGCGATGGCCCCGGTGAACCCAATGGCCCTCGCCGACGCCGACTTGTCAGTCGCGAGGGCCATGCGCTTGCCCGCCGTGATGCGTCGGCAGCAGACGCGCAGTAGTGGCTTGGCCGAGGTTGCACCGAGCGCGCCATGCGCCGCTGGTTTTCGCAGCGCCAGGTGTCGCGGGATGATCGCGGCAAAATTGCCCATTCCAGCAAAGGGTGTGGTTCCGAGACGGCCGCCGCGTTGGACAAGAGGGACGGAAAAAAGGACCATCATTATGGACCGACAAGAGTATCGAGGACAGGTCTGCGGCCTCGAGCATTTGGCGGATCGCGGACCAAACTGTCCGATGGTGCGTCCTTCAGGGGGCCCCACTTTTGAGCTGGCCCCGTGGGTCTGGTCCCATGGGGGCGGTCTTGGGCGCAGGGTAGATCCAACCTGCAATCTTCTTGGAGCATGTTAGTCCAGATCTAACTATCAACCATTCACTGATCATGAGGCAGGGTGTGTTGAGCAACAGTGGAAGGACCTCGATGAAGATCATCGCCTCGAGCGGTTCAGTCGAGGACTCTGCCTCTTCTTCTCGCGAGGGTGATTGCAAATCCTAGGTCGACAAGGAGGGTGGCAATGCTGTCCGCGCGCCAGCAGTTGACCCCGCCGATCCTGCTGAGTCGGGGTGCACTTGCGAGACCGACATCAGCGATGCAACTTCTGCAGAAATAGACATCTCTGCCGAGGTAGCGGAGGGCGTGGCCCTGGCACCAGGTGCGACAGTTGCGTGCGATAGCAGTGAGATTGGATGGATAACCTGCAAGGTGTCCGGCAAGCTGTTCGATGGGCGATATCAGTTGGATTGTAAAAACGGGGCTAAGATTCAGGGCGCGGCACTCTGCGGGCCAAGAGATAGGCCCCGCAAGACATACCCTTTCCCGGGGGCGCGGGGTGACCCGCCGCATCCGCCAGTGCGGGGGCGCCCGCTGAGGAATCGCGCAAGGCCCCGATGCCCCCGGAGAAAAGGAAGCTTTCCGAACAAGAAGTTGATTTGTCTCGATCATCAAGCCCGACAAAGTCGAGGCCACCAGCCACAGCGCCACCCAAGCAGAAGAAGGGAACCGGCTCAGCCGAGGCCGACCCTGGAAGCAATCAGTCACAGTCACGCAGAGCCGCGGGTGAACCTGCCCGCAGACAGCGCCCCAGGGGGCCAGCAGTGGCTGCCGCGGCGTCGGCGTTCCAGGGCGGCAGCGCGCCCAAGCCGAAGCAACCAGTGGCCCTTCGCGGCCCCGCGCCTGGCTGGCTCCATGGGGGGGCTGGCTGGGCGCCGTCGTTGGACGGTGCTCCTGAGACAAGCTCCTCGCAGCCAGATGAAGACGAGCCGGATCCCCAGGCGACGTCCAAGGCCTCAGGAATTGTTCCGAAGATTACCGGATGCCAATTTTTTATAACATTCGTGAAAAGCATGAGAGGTCATCGGGGGTGGGAGCTCATTCGCAGCGCCCGCTGATGCTTTGGTCTCGGCGGAGACGCCTGCGGCATCGGCATCTGCATCGGCGGGGCAACCTGCTCCCATCCTTGAATTAAGCGAGGGAATCAGGCGCTACTGGGGGACTTTGGGCACTCCTTTGCAGATTATGGTCAACCCAGCATATCGACCCAATGCTGACGACGGTCCAAGCCGCTGCAGAGTAGACTATGCAAAACAGGCGCGAAGCATGTCCTCAACATGCTGCGGACATAGCCTGTCCTTTGCTATGGCGCTGGGGGTGAATACCTATCGCAGACGCTGTGCCATGATAGTGTTCGTGCGGACTTATCGAACGGTAAGGGCCAGCGTCATTGCTAGGAGTGGCTCACTACAGCCACTCGGCACAAGCAGTTTTACAGAGATGGTTTCTCTCATCGTTTTTACGGACTACGTCACCTCGTTCGACGTGCTCGCCGGTTGGGTGGACCTCAGTGACTTCCTGGAGAAATGGCAGCCGAGGAATAACGAAGACTGGCATGATCATCACTTGGCGTCCATCAAGAGATGCCTCCGAGGTAGACATTGGGCATGCCGAGCACTGGCTGTGCTTAAAATTTGCGAGATGGTCGACAACTCCAGTATGCAAAAAACCGACTTCAGGTGAAGAAGCCTAGATGCACCGGGGAAGCCCGCCCGACGCACTTCCCGCGGCCCAGCGACGGACGCGGCAGCCCATCCATCAGAGGTCCAGAATCATTGTGCTCTCGAGTGACAGACCTGAATGGACAGGGAGCACCCCGCCACTTCATGCGCGGGACCAGATGGGCGCACGCCCCGCGCATATTGAGCGTGGGTCTGTCCTGCCGGAGCTGAGACAATCCTGAGAAAAACTCGGGCAGGCGAGTGATACATGGATGCCCATATTTGCTTGGAGATGGGCGGATCCAGTCAGTCCTGAGAATTGACTCCAAACTTTTGATCTTAGTGGGCCTCAAGAGTTTGATTCGCGACAACATCCCGGTCTGGCGGTCCGCCAGCGATATCATCATGGCGTCGGGTGTCGACGGGCGCATTCTGGTGAGTTCTTTCGCCCAACTTATCGGCATCGAGCACGACAGATGCGAATGCGCGCGCGACCGAGTCTGACAATAATGGGCCCGCTTTCATCTTGCGCGTGCCCGCGCCGACCTCGCCGACAGCGGAGGTGCATCGCGCCTCGATATTCATGATACAAGAGGCATACCTGCCAGGGACACCTGCAGACGGCTTGGGTGGATCATTGGTTCAGGCTCGCAGTGCGGATGCGCGTGGCGCGACGTCCAGTGGAGTTGCGCCGGATGACGGGCTCCATGCGAACGACCCGTGGCGCAGCCGGGCACGAAAGATACTTATGCCCGCGTGGCAACCCGCTGCGTTCGATCCCGCGAGCAGGGCCGCGACCCATTTTGTATTCCACAGCGTGCCGGGGGCGCAAACAGCTTGCAGGCCGGGCTCCAAAGCATTTGGTTGGACCCACAGCTCTACCAAGCCTCGCGGGCCACATCGCCCTTTGCATCTCCGCGCGCCGCTGCGTCGCAGACTGCGCCGACGTGGCGGCCTACTATCGCGGGCCAGGAGGTTGCCCAGAGGACCGACAGGTTATTGGGGCAGCAGTGGGGGATGCATAGGCAGGTGCGAGAGGCCATGGAGGGCATGCGGCGGGGCGGAGGAGACCTTCCAAACGCCGACTGGACTCCGCCTTGGGAGTGCGTGCCCGATGCTAATCCATCGCCGAACCATCCAAACAGGCATGGGTGCATACAGGCGATTTTTGCCATCCGACCCATGATCCGACGGCTGCCGAGAGGCCAGTGGCACCGCGCATGTATTCACCCATGTTTCATGTTTACCATGCGCAGACGACGGGGGTCCCTGGGGTCGGTGGCCGACCCGAAAACCCGCGCGCACGGGGGGCAGCAGGCGATTCCTACAGGTCCCAGCTAACACGGGGAGCTGGGCACGAGGCTGGCATCCCTGGCCAGGTGCCCATATGGGTACCATGCAGCCCCCATGGGCCAAGAAGTGAACCCACTCGGTCCAGAGCTGGTTGTACCTGCATCGATGGGGGGGCTGCGTCCTGAAATATTGGCCCTCCATGAGGCGCGGCAGGCCGACCTCTCAATGCAACTTGCTTGCCAGCAGCATGACCGGGCGCGGCGAGCACGCCGCGTGATGAATTGTGCGGGGGCGCCCGCTGCTCCTCCAGCTGCGGGGCAACCCGCTGTGGGCCATTCAGCAATGCTTGCGATGGGAGCAATGCCCGTGGGGCCACCAATGGCACCCGCAGTCCTGCCTGGCCGCTACGAGACGGGAGAAGCCACACTTGAGCGGCAGGCGCGCATCAGGCCGTCGGTAGCGCCACTGATCATCGGTGGCGGCGATTTCACAATGTGTGCCATATGCCTCGAAGAGTTTGCATGCCGAGACAAGGTGTGGGGGATCCAATGTGGTCATATCTGCCCTGCGCAGTGTTGGGGCCGTGTAGCGCGCGCGTGGATCGACGGCTGGAAGGTGCCCCAAGTGAGGCGCCATGTGCCATCTGCAGAGGCGTGGGCCTCATCGCAGCTGGGGTTCATTATGCCCAAGCCGGGGGGCGCAGCGCAGCGGAGTGACGCGGGGAAATCTCCGCGGGGCAAATGAACTCAGAGACCTTCGTGAAGAGCTGAGACGCGTCGCCGTCATGATGACAGGTGCTACAGCTACTGCAGCGGCGCCCGCTGCACCTGCGGGGCAACCTGCTGCGCCTCCATGCGTATGGCCAAACCCAGCGGCAACGGCGCCAGTGGCAGACGCGCAGATGCCGCTGGTAGCCGAGTCAGCGGCCATTGCCCGGTGGGTGCTGGATCAAAGGCGCCGTTCGGGCATGCGCGGCGCAGCGCTGTCCGCTGTGCCGGATATATTCGGTGAGCGACATGAGTTAGCCCTTGCAGCGAATAGCGGAACCATGCTTAAGGGAATATTGCCTATATTGCTGGACAATGGCAGCGGCGTAAACATCGTTGGCTTGATAATTGCGCAGACATTCGGGAGAGTTTCATGCTCGCATGATTGCGAAATCAAGAAGTTGGCTCTGCAGAAGATATTGTGCGTGAGCGGAGTGGGCAATGGAGCCGCCGTTTGCAAGAAGTCATTGCGTTGCAAAATCGCCTGCGAATATGCAGGCGACTCCTCGGGGACACCCGCCATTGCCAGGTTAGACACTTACTCGGCCAATGTGGCAGGGGTATGGCGAGAATCTGCCCGCAATCCTGGGGCTGAGAAGCGTGGCGAACATGCGCGCCATCCTGTTCCTTGAGCAGGGTCGCGAAAAGATGGTCATCCCAGGTGCAGACATGTGCAGGCTCCTCCTTGGTAAGGGTGCCGGGGTGCTGGATCTGATGAAGACGCCATCGGGGCACCTTGCGATCAAGGTTGAGAGTGCGGGGTAGCCACGGAGGCCGATGGTTCGACAGCTTGTGCCATCGCGGCCAACCCTCAGTGCGAGGAGGCGCCCGTGCTCATCAAGGAGACCACTGATTGCTTGGCCGATTGCGGGGCAACCTGCTTCCAGCAGCGCGGGGGTGCCTGCCCCTGCCGACGCCCGCGCGGGCGTGTCCCAGGACATCGAGGGCATCGGCTTCTCCATTAATGGGGGGGCGTTCTGATGCGCGATCCAGCCTATGGTAGACAACGCCTGTAAGACGTGGTGTCGCAGGAACACGGTGTATGGTGGCAGACCCGCTCCAGCCGATCAGGACTTCGCTATGAGAAACTTTCAGGCGAAGGTCTACCAGGCCTACGAGGAGGGCGTCGAGTGGGTGCCGCCCGACATTGGCGCGGGGCAGCCTGCCGCTGCGGGGCAACCTCCCGCGCCGAGCGACACTGCCGAGAGGCGTGGCATCTTTGCCTCGAGCAGCGGCTCCGGGGTCCATGGCACGGGCATTCGGGCGCCCCCGTCGCTTGAAAATGAGTGACGGGGGCAGGCGCGCGCCAGGGCCACTCGCGCTTGCCCAGGCAGGCCGAACACTGAGGTGGTGTCTTCAGGCGCGGGGGCACCTGCATTCTTTCCCCGGGCGCCGGCTGTGTGCGCCTGGGGCAGCGGCGGGCCCGGCTGTGCGGCTGCTGCAGACGAGGATCGCTCACCTCATCGATGTCATTCTCGTGCCCTTGTCCTTGAAGATATACGAACATCTTGCGCTGAACTCCGAGCTCGGGGGTGCATGTGCGACCGCATTGCACACGCAGAGGTTATGACCTCTATTGGTACGCAGTACTTGGGTGGCTTACTCTCGGGTGATTACCAAGTACTGTGGGTATCAACGCCCGCTGGCTGGCATGTGCGACTGCCTGGAGAGCGGGCGGGGCCACGTGGCCAACGTATCCAGCATCTCATGGTCAAAGCTCGGGCTTTATGTCTATTGTGCTTATAGGGCCTCCAGGGTGCTTCTGGGAGTGGATCCCATGCGCGAGACTATTCAAGATTTAGGCTCGCAGATCATGCGAATGCGATATTGTCACTTTGGTCTGAAGTTCGGCCGTTCGAGTCGTGTGCCGGGCGGTTCGCGCATGCAGGTGGCAACCACCTGCGCGCGCATTCCCGCCATGAAATGCGCGCGCCGAGTCACGGGGGGAGCTGCTCAACAAGCAGAGCATCAGCCAGAGGGCGGAATGGCGAAACAAAGCGATCGCTATCATGACTGCAAGGCTGATTAACCAAAGTAGCCATGACAAAATACAGAGAGATCATGCAGGTGCTGTGCGCCTTAGCGTACGCGCTGGAGTGGATAAAGGAGTGTGGACTTGCGTCCCCTCTCCTAAGAATTGCCCTCAATGGGAGCATATGGTACGCTGGGTGACGATGGGCCTTGGCGACCATATTTTCATACAGGACATCGTTGTTCAAGATCAACCTGTCGGGTGCAATTTCAATCCGCCGTTGCCAAACGGTGTGGCGAACATTCGTACTCGACTGTGCTGGGAGCCTCCGGCGCCAGTCTTACTCGGAAGCGAGGGGCAGCGACCGCGCCCAAGGCGGGTTACGACCGTCGATGGCGATCGTCTTCCTCCCCCTTCGATTGAGCGTGGCCGCGCTCTACCCCCATTCCCGAATTTGCGACGCTTACTTCACCCGGTAAGGAACAACATCAGACAGCACTACCTACCGATGCCCGGATACAGCAGAAAGATAAGCAGAAGCCTTATGAAGAAGCAGGCATCAAACCACGCAAAATACCGAAATGGTCGAAGACGGCAACGACGATTGTGGCGAGGACCTGAAGGGCCTCGGGTGCGGAGCATACTACGCTGACGTTTCCCTAGACACCGACAGTGACCAAGATGAAGAAACCTTCATTGCACTTACCAGCGGGGCTTCTTGCGGATGCACGTGCGGATCGGTTCTCCATAATTCCAACCTTGTGTCACGGACGAAACAACAAGGTAGACATGCAGTAACTGTGTGGAGGTAATGGGGGCATATCGCAGTTAGCCTTCAGTCGAGGTTTATCCTCATGGGGGAAACCTCGACAAACGTCCTTACGTTGACCCTGGAAACAAGGAAGTCCAGGATGCCGCGCCGACCTCGCCGACAGCAGAGATGCATCGCGCCTCGGTAGTCATGATACAAGAGGTATACCTACCGGGGACACCTGCAGACGGCTTGGGTGGATCAGTGGTTCAGGCTCGCAGTGCGGATGTGCGTGTCATGACATCCAGTGGAGTTGCGCCGAATGACGGGCTCCATGCGAACGACCCATGGCGCAGCCCGGCACGAAAGATACTTATGCCCGCGTGGCAACCCGCTGTATTCGTGCCCGCGAGCAGGGCCGCGACCCATTTGGTACTCCACAGAGTGCTGGGGGCGCAAACAGCTTGCACGCCGGACTCCAAAGCATTTGGTTGGATCCACAGCTCTACCAAGCCTCGCAGGCCACATCGCCCTTTGCATGTCCACGTGCCGCTGCGTCGCAGACTGCGCCGACGTGGCTGGCTGCTATTGTAGGCCAGGAGGTTGCCCAGAGGACCGACAGCTTATCGGGGCAGCAGTGGGGGATGCATAGGCAGGTGCGAGAGGCCATGGAGGGCGTGAGGCGGGGCGGAGGAGACCTTCCAAACGCCGACTGGACTCCGCCTTGGGAGTGCGTGCCTGATGCTAATCCATCGCCGAACCATCCAAACAGGCATGGGTACTTACAGGCGTTTTTTGGCCATCCGACCCATGATCCGACGGCTGCCGAGAGGCCAGTGGCACCGCGCATGTATTCATTTATGTTTCTTGATCACCATGCGCAGACGACGGGGGTCCCCGGGGTCGGTGGCCGACCCGAAAACCCGTGCGCACGGGGGACAGCGGGCGATTTCTACAGGTCCCAGCTAACACGGGGAGCTGGATACGAGGCTGGCATCCCTGGCCAGGTGCCCTATGGGTACCATGCAGCCCCCCATGGACCAAGAAGTGGGCCCACTCGGTCCAGAGCTGGTTGTACCTGCGTCGATGGGGAGAGCTGCGTCCTGAAATATTGGCCTTCCATGAGGCGCGGCAGGCCGACCTCTCAATGCAACTCGCTCGCCAGCAGCATGGCCAGGCGCGACAAGCACGCCGCGTGATGAATCGTGCGGGGGCGCTCGCTGCTCCTCCAGCTGCGGGGCGACCCGCTGTAGGCCATTCAGCAATGCTTGCTATGGGAGCAATGCCTGTTGGGCCACCACTGGCATCTGCGTTCCCGCCTAGCCGCTACGAGATGGGAGAAACCACGCTTGAGCGGCAGGCGCGCATCAGGCCGTCGGTAGCGCCACCGATCATCAGTGGCGGCGATTTCACAAAGTGTGTCATATGCCTCGAAGAGTTTGCATGCCAAGACAAGGTGTGGGGGATCCAATGTGGTCATATCTGCCCTGCGCAGTGTTGTGGCCGTGTAGCGCGCGCACGCGTGGATCGGCAGCTGGAAGGTGCCCCAAGTGAGGCACCATGTGCAATCTGCAGATGCGTGGGCCTCATCGCAGCTGGGTTTCATTTTGCCCTTGCCTGGGGGCACAGCGCAGCGGATCGACGTGGGGAAATTCTCCGCGGGGCAAATGAACTCAGATATCTTCTTAAAGAGCTGAGACGCGTCGCCTTCATGATGACAGGTGCTGCAGCTACTGCAGGGGCGCCCGCTGCACCTGCGGGGCAACCTGCTGCGCCTCCATGCGTGTGGCCAAACCCAGCGGCAACGGCGCCAGTTGCAGACGTGCAGATGCCGCTGGTAGCCGAGTCAGCGGCCATTGCAGGTGCGCTTGCTGCAACGACGTCAGCAGGGCCCCCTGCTAATGATGCGTGGCTGAGACGCATGGGGAGATCCACCGCGCCATGTGGCAGGGCGCGGGGAAACCTGCTGCGCTCGCGCAGAAGCGAGAGCCCAGTGATTGTGCGCAGCGGTGCCAGTGCCATATCTGAGCGCGACATGCTGCGCGCAGTGCTGCTGACCAACGCAGATGGCCAGATAGTCGTGCGTGCCGACGAGGGCACCTTTGAGAACGTGCCGTTTATGCAGCAGCATCCCTTTCGATATTATGTGTCCTCCTCTGAATGGATTCTTCAGCAGCATCCCGTCGCAGAGGAGGACGCCAGGGGGTACGTGAACGTCTTTACCTCGATGACAAGGGGCCAGCGGGTGCTGGATCAAAGGCGCCTCTCGGGCAGGCGCGGCACAGCGCTGTCCGCTGTGCCGGGTATATTCGGTGAGCGACATGAGTTAACCCTAGCAGCGAACAGTGGAACCATGCTTGATGGAATGTGGTCTATATTGCTGGACATCGGCAGCAACGTAAACATCGATGGCTGGATAATTGCGCAGACATGCGAGAGAGTTTCGCGCTCGCATGGTCACGATATCAAGAAGCTGGATCAGCATAATATTGTGCGTGAGCGGAGTGGGCAATGGAGCCGCCGTTTGCAAGAAGTCATTTCTGTGCAAAATGGCTTGCGGATGTGCAGGCGACTCCGCGGGGACACCCGCTATTGCCAAGTTAGACACTTACTCGGCCAATGTGGCAGAGGGGTATGGCGAGAATATGCCCGCAATCCTGGGGCTGAGAAGCGTGGCCAACATGCGCGCCATCCTGTTCCTTGAACGGGGGCATGAACAGATGGTCATCCCAGGTGCAGACATGTGCAGGCTCCTCTTTGGTAAGGGTGCCGGGGTGCTGGATCTGATGAAGACACCGTCGGGGCACCTTGCGATCAAGGTTGAGAGTGCGGGGTAGCAACGGAGGCTGATGGTTCGACAGCTTGCGCCGTCGGGGCCACCCCTCAGTGCGAGGAGGCGCCCGTGCTCATCAAGGAGACCGCTGATTACTGGGCCGATTGCGGGGCAACCTGCTTCTAGCAGCGCGGGGGTGCCTGCCCCTGCCGACGCCCGCGCGGGCGTGGTGTCCCAGGACATCAAGGGCATCGGCTTTTCCATGATTGGGGGGGCGTTCTGATGCGTGATCCAGCTTATGTAGACAACACCTGTAGGACGTGGCATCGCAGGAACACGGTGCATGGTGGCAGACCCACGCCAGCCGATCAGGATTTCGCTGTGGGAAACTTGCAGGCGAAGGTCTATCAGGCCATCGACGAGGAGGGCGGCGAGTGGGCGCCACCCGACAACCGCGCGGGGCAGCCTGCCGCTGCGGGGCAACCCGCCGCGCCGAGCGACACTGCCGAGAGGCGTGGCACTTTTGCCTCGAGCAGCGGCTCAGGGGCCCATGGCACGGGCATTCGGGCGCCCCCATCGCTTGAGAATGAGTGACGGGGGCGGGCCCGCGCCACGGCCACTCGCGCTTGCCCAGGCAGGCCGAACGTTGAGGTGCTGTCTTCAGGCGCGGGGGCACCTGCATTCTTCCCCAAGCGCCGGCTGTGTGCGCCCGGGGCAGCGGCGGGCCCCGCTGCGCGGCTGCCGCAGACGAGGATCGTTCACCTCATCAATGTCACTCTCCTGCCCTCGTCATTGAAGATATACGAACATCTTGCGCTGAACTCCGAGCTCGGGGGTACATGTGCGTGCGCATTGCACGCGCAGGGGTGATGACCTCTACTGGTACACAGTACTTGGGTGGCTTACTCTCGGGGGATTGCCAACTACTGTGGGCGTAGACGCCCGCTGACTGGTATGTGCGACTGCCTGGAAAGCGGGCGGGGCCACGTGGCCAACATATCCAACATCTCATGGTCAAAGCTCGGGCTTTACGTGTGTCTATTGTACTTATGGGACCTCCAGGCTGCTTCTGGGGAGTGGATCCCATGCGCGAGACCATTGAAGATTTAGGCTCGCAGATCATGCAAGTGCGATGTTGTCACTATGGTCTGAAGTTCGACCGTTCGAGTCGTCTACCGGGCGGTTCGTGTATGCATTGAGCCCGCCCGAACTGTTGCAAGTGGTGTCCCACCCCCCTTTTGGTGATTCAGCCTTCCGTTAATCCTTCCCGCTAATTGCCTTGTATTCCCTTTAATTGTGTTGTGATTTCCCTTTAATTGTCTTGTTTTACCGATAATTGTCTTGTATGGGCCATATGGTTTCTACCATACAAGCCACACAAAGCATGGTCCCGAGGCTGATAATGGGCCCCGTGGCCCATGGGGAGCGGCTTAAAGCTGTTTAGCCAAATGGGTGCGTTCGCATGCAGCATTAGGCATAAGGCATACATGCCCCCCCCGCCCCCCTCTGATATCAGCACGCCCCTCACACGTTTCGCGCCCTGGGGAGTTCCTGTGGGCCTGTGGGACCTCCACCTCCTTCCTCCCCCCGTCCGTGGCCAGTGGAGATGATGAGAGGAGAGATGAGGAAAGGCTGAGGGAGTCGGATCCTTTCTACTTTCTACGTTGCCGACGTGGCGCTGGCGACCGTCTCCTTGGCCGATGCGGCCCCCCTATTTGGAACACCCCTCATGCGCTTCATGGCCCCATCGGGAGCTCCACCGAAGGCCCCAGTGGCAGCGTTCGCATGGCGGCCCCGCGCCCATTTTGGCACACCGATCACACGTTTCGCGGCCCTACAGGGAGCTCCACCGTGGGCCCCTCTTGGCACACCACTCACACGTTGCGTGGCCCCGTAGGGGGCTTCACTGAAGACCCCAGTGGCAGCGTTCGCATGGCGGCCCCGCGCCCATTTGTGGTACACCCCTCACACGCTCCGTGGCCCCATACGGAGCTCCACCGAAGGCCCCAGTGGCGACGTTCGCATACGTCCCTCGACCATTTCGGCACGCCCCTCACGCGTGGCGACGTTCGCATGCCGGCCCCGCTTCATGTCGGCACACCCCTCACCATTTTCGTGGCCCCATTTAGAGCACCACCGAAGGCCCAATGGTTGCGCCCGCATGCGTTCCCGCCCCATTTCGGAACACCCTTCACACGCTTCATTGCACCATAAGGAGATCCGCCGAAGGTGAGACCCACGCTGGCGATACTCACAACTGCAGATGGTTGGGCCCTTCGCCAGGAGCTGGCCTGCGCCATGCAGGGCGGCGGGCCTTCCTCGGGCGCCGTCCGGAGGACGAGGCGCCGCGCCGCTGTGGTGGCATGGGCGTTGGGCCCAAGGAGGCCCGAGATTCTGGGCGTTGGGCCCAAGGGGCCCAGGGGCCAGTCACCTCACGTGCCCAGGGCGCTGCGCCATGCAGGGCGGCGGACCTTCCTCGAGGCATGCATTATTTTGGGGTGAGGGGTGGGTGGGTAAAAGGGAGAACGCGAATACGACGACGACGACGATGATGCGACGACGATTCTGGCGGGGTTGGCCCGCTCTGATGCGCCGTGCCCGGTGCCCCGTGCCCGTGCCCCGCCCTCCTCCAGACTCCTGCCGCGCACTTGCATCCATTGCCTGCGCGGCCCATCCCCCATCCCTGTCAATGCAGCAATGCAAGTGCGTCGACGAACGGGGCCGACGATGGACGGGCAACAGACGACGTCCACTTGCTGTTACAAGCTCGCCCTCTCGTCCCTCATCCTTTTCGCCATCGCGCCATTTCTCTGCGTATCCTAGGTCCTAGGTTACCCGGTCCCATTCTCTTCGGCGCGTAGATAGTCGCGCTTTGCGCGTCGCGGCCTGGGCTAGAGAGCTGCCCATCTCCAGGATGTCGGCGCGAGGGGGCGAAGAGCACCGCGCGTCGCGCATCGCGGTTCGCGACGCGCGAAGTCAGGTGACCAGGTGACCTCGGCATCCTTTTGCTCCTGTCGCACTCCTCCCCCGCCTCCTCCTCGCCTCGCCCGATGTCGTTTTGCTTAGGCGCTTAGGGAGGTGCGCCCTCCGCGCCGCGTTGGCCCGATGTGACATCCGATGTGGGCCCCGTCGGTCTTCGACGAGGGCTTCTTCGGGGCGCCGAGCGGCGCCGATGGCGTCGCGGCGCAGCCCGCCGCGCGGGACCTCAATCGACAATCGGATTTCGAGGAGCCGTTGTCTCAATTGGCCCTCTTCTCGTCGTCGTCTGTTGCCGCGCTGGCTGTTGACGACGATGCTCAGAGGAGGGCCAGTTGAGATAACAGAATAACGGCACTTGACCTTCGGACCTTCGGGGGGCCCCTCGTCGCCACGGCTCGGCGCAGCTCGGTCTTCAGTTTTCAGTCTGCAGATGTTGATTAGGTCTCTGTCTCAAATTGGCCCTCCCCTGGTCATTGGTCATCGTTGCCGCGCTGGCTGTTGACGGCGATGCTCAGAGGAGGGCCAGTGGAGACAAGTTGACCTTCGGACCTTCGGGGGCCCCCGTCGTCGCCACTGCTGGCCGCAGCTCGGAGAAGGTGGAGGGAGGGATGAGGAAGAAGGAAGGATGAAGGAGGATGAGGAAGGAGGTGGAAGGAATAATGATGAGGAAGGAGGGGGAAGGAGGAGACGAAGGAGGGGGACGTGTCTGGGGAGGGGGGGAGGAGGGAGGGAGGGGGGCAGGCGGGACCATGGAACGAGGCTAGCATTTTCGATTGCGCCCTCGACCGCCGAGAAGCAACTTGCCCCCCCCCCCCATTGCTTGCGCCATGGGCCATCGGCTAATGGGCTATAGGCCACGCTACGTCCAGGGGCGTCCACGCTGCAAGAGGGTCTTGCATCCTAACCATGCGCCCGTACTATTGTTTTGGATTTGGGAATTCTGGGGCTCGGAAGGGCCCCGGAAGGGAGAAGGGGGGGGCAGGGTTCCACCTTTGCACCGGGCTTCAGCACGTGACGTGGCACGAAACGTGTGAGCGTGTGAGGGGTGTGCCGAAACGAGCGGGGTCCGTCGTCGTCAGTCGCAGCGTGAGGGGTGTTCCGAAACGTAGGAGGGGGGCGCGCCGAATCGAGCGTTCGCCCGCGCCCCCAGGAGGCCCAGGACGCAGAGGCAGTGGCCCCGCGGCGGCGAGTCAGGCAGCGGGACGACCAGCGCGTCCCCATCTGGCGGATCAAGAGGAGGCTGACTCGGCGGGCGGGGCGGCTCGAGCGCGAGCTGGGGCAGGTCGGCAAGAGGTATTCACTGGCCCCAGGAATGCGTGCCACCCCGCCCCCTCCCCCCGACGCCTCCGAGGACAATATATAATACATATATATATATGATATATATACATATACACTATATATAGTATACCCCTATACATTGCATTGCTGCACGTTACATCAGAATCATGCTATCCAGTATGTGGATGCATGAGGGGCGGTGGGGCGACGGGGGGAGGGGAGAGGTGTTGGCACGTATTCTTCGGCCCTGGGAGGTACTCCACCTTGTCGCAGGGGTGGAACCGCAAGATGGGCTTGCGGTTCGGCGACCAGGTGATGCCGGGGGTCATCAGGAGACGGAGGTCGGCGCGCTCCTTGCACACGTTGTCGCTCAAGGGCACCGCGGGCGACGTCGACGGCGCCGACCCGAAGGCCCGGCAGGGGTGAGGGGGGGAGGAGCAGGTGGGAGGAGGAGGAGGGGGGGGAGGGGGCAGTGGAGGAGGGGACCATCCGCGTAACCGCTGCGAACTTTTACGTAAGACGAGTGTCCGCGGCGCAAAAGGCGAGAGCCACATTTTGAGCCACTGGGTTGTGGATCCGCCAGGAATGGCGAGGACGAGGGGGAGGAGGAGGGCACGGTGTACCATCGGGCCGCGTCAGGTTAAAGGTGAGGGCGTCTGGGGTTAGACGACGCCGTTGCTCGTCCTGGGGAGCCTTCGTCGCCGCGGCTGGACTCGCCCCGAGATTCTGGGCGTTGGGCCCAAGGGGCCCAGGGGCCAGTCACCTCACATGCCCAGGGCGCCTGCGCCATGCAGGGCGGCGGGCCTTCCTCGGGCGCCGTCCGGAGGACGAGGCGCCGCGCCGCTGTGGTGGCATGGGCGTTGGGCCCAAGGAGGCCCGAGATTCTGGGCGTTGGGCCCAAGGGGCCCAGGGGCCAGTCACCTCACGTGCCCAGGGCGCTGCGCCATGCAGGGCGGCGGACCTTCCTCGAGGCATGCATTATTTTGGGGTGAGGGGTGGGTGGGTAAAAGGGAGAACGCGAATACGACGACGACGACGATGATGCGACGACGATTCTGGCGGGGTTGGCCCGCTCTGATGCGCCGTGCCCGGTGCCCCATGCCCGTGCCCCGCCCTCCTCCAGACTCCTGCCGCGCACTTGCATCCATTGCCTGCGCGGCCCATCCCCCATCCCTGTCAATGCAGCAATGCAACTTGACTCGCAGTGCGTCGACGAACGGGGCCGACGATGGACGGGCAACAGACGACGAACGACGACGATCGCATCGACGATCGCGGGCCCCTGTGGGGGGGCGCGGGCCCGAGGCACCCACGGGTCTTGAATCCTTCACGCCCGAGGGCCCATGGGCATTGCATCCTTGCCGCCCGTTCTGGGGTTTTAATCTTGCCGCCGCTCGCGGGCGCCGGACGGCGCTGCCTCCCTGGGCCGTCGTGGCCCCCCAAGGGTATTGCATCCTTAGTCGCCCCGCCCGATCCCCCGTCTGCTCCTCCGCCTCCTCCCCCCGATCCCCCCATCGCAACCGTTTCGGCTCTGGCGCGGTGGCGCCGCGCCAGGGCGTCGCAGCGCGGGCGCGATGCCGACGCAGGCGGAGCGCCGCGCGGCGGCGAAGGCGAAGGCGAAGGCGGAGGCGAAGGCCAAGGCCCGCGCCGGCGCCGGCGCCCAGCCCGACGCCCAGCCTGACGCCCAGGCCGACGCCCAGCCCGACGCCGCGCCCGACGCCCAGCCCGACGACATCTTCACGGAGTTCCAGGGGCCGCCGGAGGACGCGATCGCCTACGTGACGATCTGGATGGACCCGCCGCGATCTCGGGAGGGAAGAAGATAGAAGAAGGGCGTCATCATGCCATCGGGCCGATGGCACTCGGCATGATGATGGCGCCCTTCCTCTATCTTCTTCCCTCCCGATCGTCGGACAGCATCACGGCGTTCTTGTCGTCGGAGCAGCAGCTGCTCGACGTGGTGGAGCGCTTCGGGCGCGCGGGCATCCCCATCGAGGTGCCCTCTTTCCTCCTGCTCTCCGTGTTTCCTTCCTCCTCCTCCTTCTCCTCCTCTTCTCCCTCTCTTCCCCTGGACAGCTCCCCGTCCTTCTCCCCGTCCTTCTCCCCGTCCTTCTCTCCCTCCTCCTCCTCCTCGTCCTCCTCCTCTCCTCCCTCCTCCTCCCTCCTTCTCGTCTCCCATCCCCATCCCCTCCTCCCATCTCCTACTCCTCCCCCTCGCCCTCCCCAGGTTACTCGCATCCGGGACATCCGCGCAGCGTCGGACTGAGCGGTTCGATTGGATGAAGCCGCCTGGCGATCCCCGCTCGCAGCGTTCATGGTGAGCGATGGCGATTCGATCTGATGAAGCCGCACTTGCAAAACGTTCATCGTGAGCGATTCGTTCTGATGAAGCCGCTGATCAGTGCGCGTTCATGGTGAGCGATTCGATCCGATGAAGCCGCACTTGCAGTGAGCCAGTGAGCGTTCATGGTGAGCGATTTGATTTGATGAAGCCGCACTTGCAAAACGTTCATGGTGAGCGATTCGTTCCTGGAAGCTCGGTGCCTCGCCTCCTCTCGGGGGTTGATAGACCTCCTACCCTGACGCGTCGATTAGCGAATCGGCCGTTTTCGGTTCTCGAGAGGGCGTCGCGGCCGTCATGTTTGCGGGTCCAGGCCCGTCGGGTTCGGTCCCAGGTCGTTTTCGCTAAAGAGAGTTTGTTAAAGGGAGGTCTGTCCACCGCCGGTCCTCCTCTTCATCCCCCATCCTTGTCCGAGGGGGTGGAAGGCCCGCGCGCTCCCCCGCTCCTGTCAGACCCCCATCGCTGGCCGTGCCCTCAGGGCGCGGCTGGCTGGAGGGGTCTGGTGGATCGGGGGGGGCGACCGTGTCTCGGGCACGGTCGCCGGCGCCCGGGCCGTCCACCCCAGACGACGGACGACGACGAGCGTCCCCGGGTCTTGCATCCATAGCGTCGCCCGTCCAAGGGTCTCGCATCCTCGGCGCCCACGGGTCTTGCATCCTGAGCCCGAGGGGCTTTGCATCCTTGCGCCATTGCATCCATCCTTGCTAGTACCTCCTCGTCCGCCACCGCGCGGGCGCAAGCACGAGCACGCTCGCGCACGCACGCAGGTGATGATCAGGAGCATGCGGGAGGATTCCAGGGGAGATCCCCGGGAAGGAGGGCGAGGAGGTGGAGGAGGTGCAGTGGAGGGGGGATGAGTTACGCATCCTTACCCTGCGTCCACCCGCGACCCACCGGCGACCCACCCGCGACCGTCCAAGGTTCAAGGGTCTTGCACCCTCAGCGTCCAAGGGTCTGGCGTCACGTCGGAAGGGGGGCGGATGGGGTCGGACAGCATCGCCGTGGCCATGGCCGGTCTTGGCTCAGCACTGGGCAGTCTCCCTGAGCTGCCTCGAGCAGACGGGGTGCCAGTACACGTCGGCGCCCTCGCCCGCGCCCGCGCCGATTCGAGGAACGACGCGCGTGGCCATGCACGATCGGCAGTGCTTGCTGACTTTTGGATCGGCTCTGGGCCGATCCAAAAGTCAGCGCGCACTGCCGTCGTCGTCGTCGTCGTCGTCTTCGTCGTTGACGTCGTCGTCGTCGTCGCGGTCGTCGTCGCCGTCGCCATTCACGTCGATCTTCGAACCTCGAACCTCGAGGATCGACGATCGAGGTTCCAGAGTTTCTGGCCCCCGAGGGCCCCTCCTCGTCGCCAGGGCTGGACGCAGCGCGAATAAACTGGTCGGGACGTCGTGCATGGCCACGTTTGTCGTTGGTCGTTGGCGACCATGAGTCTCCACATCGCCCCGCCGCGCTCGCCGGCCGAAGCGCAGCGGAGGAGCTGGGAGTACGAGAGGGCGACGCCGGCGGCGAAGGCGGAGGCGAAGAAGAAGCAGGACGAGGCGTCGAGGGCGTGGAGCGAGGCCTGGGCGATGTTCATTGACGATGCTTACGAGCACGAGAAGGACAGGGTGGAGCAGGAGGGGGGGGAGGCCCGGCTCGGCTCGGCGGCGAGCGAGGGGGGGGGTGAGAAGGAGAAGGCTGTCTCAGAAGGCCGCGGGACTTCTCAGAAGCCCGGGGGGCTTCTGAGAGGTTTCCTTGGTCGGTTTCGAAGACAGGGGAAACTTCTCAGCTTCTCAGGAGGCCGGCGGACTTCTCAGAAGCCTCGGAAGGCCCGCCCTTTCTCATATGCCCCCCCCGCGCCCGCCGCCGATCGGCGACAAGAGGCTGTGGTTCTACGAGGACACGCTGCGGGAGCGCAAGCGCCTTCGGCGCCTTCGCAAGATGTAGCCGGGCCTCTGATTCCCGCCGACGACTGTTCTCCCGGACGGGCGTCGACTGCCACTTCCCCCTTGTGGCCTTGTTTCGGAAACGCCCCATCCCTTCCCCTCCTCCCCAGGGGCGGCCAAACCGACCCTTAGGAAACCATCCCCTTCCGTGACGCCCCCCTCGCGCCGCTCCGCGACGTAGGCATGCGGCCGGAGGGGCGCCTGGAGGGCGAGGCGAAGGGGATGTCACGGAAGGGGATGGTTTCCTAGGGGTCGGTTTGGCCGCGCCCGATCCTCCTCCTCGTCCGTTTCTCCCCCCTCCCCCTTCTCCTCCTCCCTATTCTTATCCTGGATATCCTCCCTATTCCTCCTCTTCGTCTGGGCATTTATTCATCTTCTGCCTCCCGTCCTCTCTATCCCACTATCGCTCTACCTCTGGATCGCTCCGTCGCTCTATCGATCTGCGTCGCTCTATCTATCGCGATACGACGAACGACGACGAACGACGACAGTGGCCCCCGACGGCGACGACGACGACGACGACGCACGACGACGAGGAACGCTTCGATGGAAAACCGAGCCCAGGTCCCAGGGCTGACTGCCCCGCCGCGGGCGTTCAAGGTTGAACGACGACGACGAACGACGACGGACGACGTCGAGGAGTCTAAGAGAGCTCCCAGGGGCGCACGCGCGCGCGCGACTGTGAACGCATTAATTGCCAGCGTGATTTGAAGTGGCGCTGAGAAAGCAGGCTAACGACCAGCGCCATCAAGCAATGCAGCATGCATACACAACGCGCGCACACACACACTCACACACGCGCGCAGCACCCTTGCGTCCTTGCACGCGCACTCACGCACACCACACTGGGCAATGCCTCAAGAGTTCGGCACCCTTGCGCCCTTGTACACGCGGCACCCTTGCGTCCTTGTACACGCGCGCACACGCGCGCGCGCACGCGCGCCACACCAGGCACTGTCTGTGCGGGCGCTGGGACTGTGAGGTTTGGCGTGTTCGGCTGGTTGCGTCAGCGTCGCCACGGCTGGTCTCGACTTGGAAAGCTGGGTTTCCCTTCCTGGGCCCCGTTGGGCCTGAGGGTAGCTGGTTGGCACGCCGACCCGCGGTCCTCTCCCGGTCTTCAGGGGCCGGGCGGTTTCCCGAGCCCGTGCAGCCGCGTGGCGAAACCTCCGCTGCGCCCCTGGCCCGAGCCATTCAAGGCCCAAGCCATTTTGGTTTGGCCGTTGGGCCGAGCTTGGCCCTGAGGATGGAGTTCCCCGCGCCCGGTTCGGCGATGCTGGAGACCGACCTCGGCTTGGCGCCAGCTCTGCTAGAGCAGATGCGGGTGGAGGGCTTGGTTGGCTACGCGGCTGTCCTCGCCGAGCTCGGCGTCGCGAAGAACGTGGACATCTTGGGAGGAGGAAAACTGTGCAGATCCAGCTCTCTTGGCCCTCCTCCTCCTCCTCCCCGCTCATCCTCGAGAAAATCGAGGAAGGAGGGGGGAGGAGGATGGATGGCCAAGAGAGCTGGATCTGCACAGTTCTCCTCCTCCCACATCTGCTACCTCACCGAGCTTGACCTCATCAGATGCTCGGTCCCCCCGGAGCAGGCGCGGGCGCTGCTGCTGCTGGCCGCTCCGCCCCGGCCCGCGGTCGACAGCGCCGCTCCAGGGTCGCCCGTCGACGCGCCCGTCGACATGCTGAACAGCCCCCTGAACGGCCCCCCGGGGGTTGCCAAGGCGCCCCTGGCCCAAGGTGTCCCCAGGATTTCCAGGGGGGCCCCCGCGGCCTCCAGGGCATCCCTTACCCTTGCGAGCCCCAGAGGGCCCCAGGGGGTCCAAAACGGCGCGGCAAGCCGGAGACACCCTGGGGCCAGGGACACTTGGCAACCCCCGAACAGCCCGGATCAATTGTCGGAGGCCACCCGCAGCCGCAGTCGGAGCCCGAAAGCCGCGGCCGCAGCCGCAGCGGCGCCGCCAGCCGTTGCGGCGAGGAGGCCGGCGACGCCGCCGCGGAGGTTGGAGGGGTTCGAAGTGGCACCACCACCGCCAGGGGGGCACGGCATTCGATGGCGAGGACGACGAGGACGACGACGACGTGCATACAGATGCGAGATGCGATGCCGGCGACGACCAGGGCGGCGAGCTGGGGGGGGGCTCGTGGGAGGGCCCCCAAGGCCCAAGGCCCAATTGGCCCAAGGGGGCGCAGAGATGGAGTCGGGGGTACGGGTTCCTCTTGGAGCCATCTTGGGTTGGGGCCCGCTCGGAGGAGACGCAAGGGGAACTGGCGCGGAAAACCCTGGAGCCCCTAGCGGGGCAAGGGGCCCCCAGGCCCATAGGATGGCCCTAGCACTCTGGTCGTCGTCGCCGGCGTCGCGGGCGTCGTCGTATGCACGTGCCCCCCTGGTGGTCTGGTTGGTGGCGCCGCGGTCGCAGGGGCCCATGGCTCGATGGGCGCTGGTTCAGGGTCCTGCAGTTCGCGGAGGGCGCTCGCAAGTACCCGCACAGCCACGTGTGGGTGCGCTACTGGGACCGCCGGTACCAGAGGCCGGTCGCGTGGTTCGCATGAGCAGGCTGCAGATCTTTTACATCGTTACATCGATGTCCCATCCGGCCACGCATTGACAATCGGCACGTCCAGCAACGCCTTACGACAGCCGCCAAGATATTTTCCGTCGATGGCCCATCCGGCCGCGCATGCAGCAGCATGCAGCATGCAGCATCGCTTACACAGCCGCCGTGATACACGCTGGGCTGGTGCATGCCCCAAGTATCAACCTTGCGGCGTGCACGGATAGCCCGGATAGCGAGGGCGCCTGGCGGAGAAAAACCTAAACCGAATCCAGTGGCGCTGCCGCGCGATTCCGACGTGCTACATAGGCATAGGCGGTGGGGCGTTCGGGCACCCCTGCATCCTTGCCTTGCACCTGGGCGTCGCTGGGTCACAGAACTGGGCACCCGCCGCCGCGTGCGCGGAGACGGATTCACGCCGTTAAAATCCGCCTCGGTCCCCGGGCACGCGGGCGTAGTGCATCATCTTGGCATCTTAGGGTCTTGGGGTCTTGGCCGCTTGGGGTCCTAGGGTAGTATTCGCTCCGGCTGTCCGCCGCCCCGCCGCCCCAATGCCGCGCCAATGCCCCGACGATCCGCTTGAGGGGTGCGTCGAAATGGGCGCGGGGCGAGGAGAGGTGGCGGGGGGGTAGGGGACGCGGGGCGATCAGCAGCGGAGGGGGAGGACTGTAGGAGGAGGAGGAGGAGGAGGAGGAGGTGGGGAGGTAGGGGGAGGGGCCGGGATGAGGGCTAAATGATAAAAGGATAAAGGATAAAGGATCAGAGGACGAGGGCGAGGGGCGATGTCGATGAAGGAGGAGGCGCAGGAGGAGGGGAGGAGGGGTAGGAGGAGCAGGGTGAGAGAGCGCCGTGCCAGGCCTCCGACTCCTTGAGGGTGAACTCGTGGTCGCTGCCGCACAGCATCCGGATGGCGTTCGGCGGCATTGGCCGCGTCGTCGTCGGCCGCGCTGGAGTTGCAGCGCGCAATGACGGCGTCAGCATGGGCTTGTCCGGCGACGGCGGCCACCACCTCGAGTGCGCCATCACGTGTGCAGGCGCGGCTTATCCGATGAATGGAGTGAGGAGTAGGATGACGAGTAGGATGAGGCATGAGGTGCGTGAGGTATGAGGTATGAGGTATGGATTGACGGGCGGCGTGAGAAGGTGGATGAGCGGATGGGGGGCGGGGGGAGGAGGGGGCCGTGGAGAGGGTTTGGAGTGGGGAGTTGGATGAGGCATGAGGTATGATAGCCAGCGTCTTCGGAGCCATCATGCGGCATCTCAGGCTATCTTGAGCCATCTTGGAGCTCATCTTGGGCTCTCCGAGGCGCCCTTGGAATCATCCTGGGCCATGGCGCTCTGACCGCTTGCCGCGCCCCCCGTCCAGGTCCAGGGGAGGGGGTAGGGGGAGGGGTAAACCCCTCCCCGAAGGGGAAGTAGGAGGTTGGAAGAGGAAACGCCCTAGACTGCCTACGCCCAGAGGGCTGGATCCGGGATTGGATATGATCTGGATGATGAGGCGATCGACCTTGAGGTTCGCCCCTGCCCCCCCGGGGCAGTGAGGGGCTGGGGGGTTGTTGCTCACGTTTCCGATGGCCCATGGCCCCCCAGGCATCTACCTGGACGCGCAGGAGCGCGCCATCACCGCGGCGTTGATGGACCTCCGCTTCGAGCAGAGGTCGCTCTTCATTCGCCTGTGCGCAGGGGGCTGCGCCCGCCGCCTCTGGCATCCTGGGCATCCTACATCCCGCGTCCCCTGACGCCTTTATCCCGTCTCCTGTATCCCTTATCTCCCGTTCTCCCGCTGCACACCACACCTCCCGTACCCCTGATCCTTTTATCCATGCAACATATCCAACATCCCACCTTTATCCCTTAACCAACATCCCACGTCTCATTCCTCACATCCCACATCCCTTTTTCCCTTTTCCCCCGGCCCCTTGCCCCCTCTCGCATCTTTACCGATTCACCTCGCCCTTCTTGGCTGGGGTCGGCGGCTCGTACGACTGCACGCCCATCCGGATTCGGTTCGGCGCGATGGCCCAGCACATGAGGGGGTGTTCTAGATATTCGAGACGCTCCGCGTACCCCCCATCACCCATCGCCCGCGAGCCCCTCAGAGCCGACGGGAGAAGAGAGAAGGTCGGGAGTCTGAGGTCTCGGGGCCCCCTTGGGGCTTTGTTGGGGCGTCCTCTGGAGGCCATCTTGCCATCTTGGATCCTTGATATATGATATATGATATAATGCTATGATGTATTGCTATATTGCTGGCGGTCGTTTTCGCGAACGCCCAAGGTGGCACATCACTGTTTCACCATGTCGTTTTTGCGAGTGCCCAGGGTGGCACATTTCGAGCTTGCAGCGGGAGTTTCGGCCACGCCGCGTCGCGTTCGGTCGAGGGGCCCGCTCCCCCTGGCGCCCTAGGGCCTACAGGGCCGGTCGGGCTTGCATCAGGTCGAGGACGGCAGGTGGAAAATGATCCCGCTCGAGGAGTACCAGCAGCTGCGCAGAGTTGCCCCGCAGGTGAGCGGGCGACAACGCTAACAGCGCCCCTCCCCTCTTGGCGGGCTCGGGCGAGGAGGAGGATGAAGGAGGATGATTTTTTTTTTTTTGCGACCATGAAATGCCCAGACCCACCTTCGACGCAACTTCCGGACCCACCCTCGACCGCGAAATGTCCAGAGCCACCCTCGACCACAAAATGTCCAGACCCGCCCTCGTCCAGAGCCAGGCCGCCTATATGGTGCCCAGTGCCCAGAGTCAGGCTGCTTTGTGTTTGGCGGAGGGCAAGGGGCATGGGGGATGAGGATCATCAGTCGGATGATCCAGACAGGTGGGAGTAGCGGAGTTGCTGGCGCAGCGCATGACCGTGGCTTGGTGGAGTGGCACGGTGCTGACGCAACGCAAGATCATTGTCCCGCCGCGCTTCGTCGAGAATGGTAGGGCGTCCACGCTTTACAGGGCAGTTGACAGCGGGTGCGGGCAGCTCGACTTGAATGGGATCGCCGAGCTGTGCGAGACGTTGCCCTGGGTCTTCCTGGCCGAGAACCCCGACAACGCGAAGCCCAACCGCCGGAAGATGTGGGCTACCCATGCTCGTCTGCCGAAGAATTGCCTCTACGTGCCCATTGGGTGTTGCGTGCACTCGTGCTATCGCGTCGTAGAGGCGGCGACTCCCAAGGCGGGTAAATTCTAAAAGCTTCGCTCACCGTGCCAGCCCATCCAGAAAAGAAGTTGGGGTGATCAGGGAAGTGCGGGAGGAAAGAGGGGGGTGGCCCCACCGTGCCATGGATGGAGGAGGAGAAGGAGGAGGCTGGATGGATGGATGGATGGGGTGCTCGAGGGTGGGTCTTGAAGTTTCGTCGATGGTGGGTCTGGAGATTTCATGGTCGACGGTGGGTCAGGACATTTCGAGGTCGCCAGTGGGTTTTGTCATTTCGTGGTCGAGGGTAGGTCGGGCCGCTGCTCAGAAGTCGGGCTGCCACGGCCTCGCTCCAGCTCAAATTCCTTCCACTCACTCAGTTCCGCGCGGGACCGCCCGACGATGCGCGAGATGCTGCCCCCAAGAGGCTCCCAGAGGGCTCCCAAGAGATCCCAGAAATCGCTCCATTGAGATGCCGCGGCATCTTGCTGCCCGAGACCTCCAGGAAGCCCCCGAGAGCTCCAGGGTGCCCCCGAGAAGCCCCAACGAGGCGTCCAGGCAGCCCCAAGTTGCCCCCAAGAAACCCCAAGAGGCCCACAGAGGGCTCCCAAGATATCCCAGAAATCGCCCCCGAGCGAGATGCCGCGGCATCTTAATCCTGGAGGCCTCCAGGTCCAGGAGGGGAAGGGGGGGTAGGGGGGTCGGGGGAGGGGGAGAAAGCTCCCTAAACCACCTACGCCCAGAGGGCTGGTGGGATTCACTCTAAGCGGTGATCTGTATGCATTGGTGTACGTGTGCCACATCTACAGCCACGTGAACCAGCTCTACAAAGCACTCTTGGCTGTTATCGAGAAGGAGCTCGATATCGTCCACGAGTGGGAGGTCACGGATCAGCAGCGCGAGGAGTGGGAGACATATTCCAGGGCGTTGGTGGGGCACACCGTGATGCGGCACACGCTTCACACAAGGGCGCGACTGGAGGATTTCGGCGATGGTGATGATGCGTTCAAGCTCGGCAAGAGAGAGCTCAGCGAACGGGGGTCCGTGGAGACATTCTAGACGCTTCGCGTACCCCCGCCAGCCAATCCAGAAACGATGCCGCCCCAGGAAAGCTGACGGAAGGCTGGAAGAAGAGACGCACATAGTGCAACAGAGCGGGCAACAACGGTGAATTAGGAGATGTGTTGTGGCGAAGGTTGCAAGTGTTGTTGCTGGTGCTCTTGCTCCTGCTGGCACTGCTGCTACTAGTAGACTAGTGCTGCTGTAGTGTTACTGCCGTTGCTGTCGGCGCCGCTGGTTCTCGAGGGGCGGGGGGGAGAAGAGGGGGGAGGGAGGGGCAGGAAGAGGCGGATAAGGATTTTCTTCGAGGGCCCACGGGCAGCACATCGCCGGCAACGCGACGAAAACTACCCGCAGTTTTGATTCCAAGCGCCGGGGAAGAGAGAGCAAACACTGTCCACAGTTTTGAGTCCAAGCGCCGGCGAGGGGCAGAGGGCCTTAGGCCGATCCTGCTCCTGGGGGCCTCTTGGGGCCATCTTGTGGCCATGTTGGGGCAATTTGGGGGCCTCTCGGGGCCTCCCGGGCGCCTCTTGGGGCCATCTTGGAGGAGATCGATCAAAGAAGAGGGTGGAGCCAATTAGCTTCGCCCCTCTACAGCCTCTAAAATCGCCTCCTGGACCCATCTTGGGGCGCTCTTGGGGCTGTCTTGGGGCCCTCTTGGAGCCATCTCGAAGCCTCGGATGGCCCGGATGGCCATCGGAAGCGAATAGGTGAGAAGGCAAACATCATTGGTTTCCATTAGGTTTTTGAAGGATTTTTTGTTTCTTGGAGGCGCCCTTGGGGAGCTATTTGGCTTCTTGGAGCCGTCTTGGGGCGGTCCTGGGGCATATTGGAGCATCTTCGGGGGTATATTGAGGCATCTTGGGCTATCTTGAGTCGTCTTGGACTCTTGGAGGTCATCTTGGTTTCTCTGAGGCGCTCTTGGAGCCGCGTTGGGCCATCTTGGACGCTCCAACGCGTCGCGCCCCCCCCCCCCGCCCAGGTCCAGGGGCGGGGGCGGGGGGAGGGGCAAACCCCTCCCCGAAGGGGAAGAAGGAGGTTGGAATCGGAAATGCCCTAAACCACCTGCGCCCAGAGGGCTGGTCGGTTTGCTCTCGGTGTGCAACGGGGACCTGACGTCGTCCAGGGTGACGCACATCTGCGGTGGTCGCTCGTGTTGCAGCTCGCGATCCGAGACGACAGAGAAGGTCGTGGCTGCCCTGATGGAGAACAACTTCTTGTTGAGTAAGGGCGGTTTGCCATCCGAGAGCAGGTGGGGTAGCGTGTCCAACACGAACAGTTTGGCAGCGTTTGGCCTGATGTTCCATGATGGCCTATTGCGGCGCGTGTGGAAGCGAGCGTACCCGACATGGGAGTCGGGGTCTGCCGGCTTGGACCTGGAGGATCCGGAGAACAGCGAGGATTCTTCACGCTTCGCGTATCCCCACCAGACCATCCCAAAACAGTGGCCAGGCGAGTTGCCCTCAGGCATGTGAAGCAGCATTCGGCCCAGCAGCGATCCGCATCCGACATTGTAAATTGTTCGAGAGAGGAAGAGGAGGAGGCGGAGGGGGAGGAGGAGGAAGAGGAAAAGGATAAGGGAGAAGGGGAATATGACCTGGATGCGGGACGAGGGAAGAAGTACCGACGACGGAAACGACGACGACGACTACGACGACGACGACGACAGCATCGTGCCATCGAGGCCTTGCCGGTCTTTCGCTCAGGGTGCCTCTTGGAGGCCTCTCGGGGCAGTATTGGAGCCATCTTCGAAGCTTGGGCGGCCTCTGGGGGCGCTCTTGGGCCTCTCTTGGGCCCTCCGCGGGGCCTCTTGGACCCCTCTTGAGAGAGTTGGGAGCCGTCTTGGGGCCATCTTGGAGCCATCGGGCGGAGAGGGTGGGGTTCTTGAGTGCGCCGTTTATTTGAGCCTCTCATGGGGCCTTTTTCTGGGTCATCTTGGAGCCATCCATCTTAAATTACCCAAGAGCCCGTCGGAAGCGAAAAGGCGAGAAGGCAAACGCACATAGCAAACCGCACGGTCTTTGCAGGGTTTTGGCTTCTTGGCAGCCTCTACGGGGGGCACGGAGAGCACTTAGAGCCCTCTCGGGGCGGTCTTGAGGCCTCTTTGGAGGCCATCTTGAGACATCTTGAATCTTCGCCCTGCGGGCGTCTCAAAGGGCTCAAGAGGTGGCCCAATGGGGCGCGTATAACGGCCCGGCGCGGTGCGTATAATGCCCCGGCGGTCGAGGCTGGAGCACGGCGCATTATACGGCGGTGGAGGGGGGCTCCAGGACCCAGGGGGCGGGCGGGGAGAGGGGCTTATGATAGGTTAGAATAATGAGCTCCTTAGACCACTCACGCCCTAAAGGGCTGGTGGGATTTCCATTTGACGTTGCGCCGCAAGGTGTACAGGGTCGAGAAGTTCTTGACTGAGAGGGGCGAGCGAGCTTGCATCATGTCCGTCGTGGCGGAGCCGCTGGACTGGTTGTGGCATCGGCTCCAGTACTTAGACGAGACTGGGTCGTCTCTGCTGGACATCGGTTCTCTGGATCGCAACCCGTTCAGGAAGGCGCAGGTGCAGCTCGGGAAGTTGCTGTCGCTGCCGTTCGACCAGACGGCCATGTCCTTGCTGTGGCTGAGGTGTCCAGGGACCGCAATGCGGACGCGTGCCCTGCGCCGCTTGTCCCCGCCAGCCTATCCAGATACGATATACGATTTACGATGTGATATGCGTCGTCGTCGTCGTCGTCGTCATCGTCGGGGGGCCCCTCGCCGCTCGGCCGGCTGGCAGCGGAGGCAGACAGCGGCGACGGCGGCGGCGGCGGCGACGGCGACGGCGAAAATAACCAAGTGGGCCAGGAGTTGGAGGAAGGGCCTCCTTGGACTCTACACCTTAACGTCGGACCCCTTGGCCCGTTGCCCCTCGGTCCGCTTGCAGCGGGCGCATGTTCGACGGAGTCTAAACGGTCGCGAGGCCCTGTGGCACTCTAAACTTTCAAATTCTCAGCGGCCGCAAGGCTTTGTGGCAGTTCAAACGGTTGCGAGGCCCCGTGGCGGCCCGTGGCCTTTAGCAATCTAAACGGTCGCGAGGCCTTACGGTACTCCCAACGAGGCCCCGTGGAGGGGATGTTTGGTGAGGTTGAGGAGGTCCACGGGTAGTAGGAAAAGGAGGCAGACAGAGGTTAGTTTTGCGTGTTATCATGCCTTAGGTGGAAGGATGAGTCGCCCGCCCTCAAGTTGAAGCACTTGGAGGACACGCGGGTAGCTTTGCTGGGCATCTCTGCGCAGATATATTGGCGCTTCGAAGTTCCGTTTGGTTCGTGGCCGTATCGATTGCTCCCAATTGGGGACCCGCACGCATCGGCTTCGACCAAGCGAGCGGTTGCAGAGGCCCTTTTCCGCGAGCCTGGTTGTTGCCTTGATACCGCATGTTCTCGGAAGCTCAGGGACGCCTACACCGACTCGGCAGCATTTCTTGCGGACGACGAGGTGAGAGATCTGATCATGAGTTGGGCTGTAACTGGCACTGTCTGCAGCATGGATATCGAGAGGATTTTTGCTTCGATCCGGCTGTCCGTGCCAGAGGGCGCGCCCTTTGCGGAGCGGGTGGTTGCGAACGGCACGCTCGCCCAGGTGCAGCGCTTACACCGCGAGCATGGGGGCATCGATGCCAACACCTTCCGACGCAGTGACGCTGTGAAGATGGACATGCCCACGGTCGCGAACGTGGAGACGGCGATTAGGAGGCCGCTAAAGGCCAGAGGAAACATCTTGTTCATGAGGCGGGCCATTGAGGCGGAGAGGGCTGCTCTCCCTGACGGGCGCACTAAATTTACTAAGCACGAGTTGCAGGCTATCAGGAAGGCTGCGTCCAAGGAGTACACGAAGCTTTCGCAGCAGACTCAGATGGTCCTGGCCGAGGAGGCGAAGAACGACGCCAACGCCAGGGCGGCGGCGGACGAGACGTTGGATGCAGCACCCCCAGAGACGCCCTTCAACGCCAATCCACTCTGGGGCTGCGCGAGCGTGGATTGCCCGCTCTCCGTCGACGTGGCTCGTGACGCGGTCCTCTTGAAGACGGGCAAGGCCAAGGTTGCCCTCCCTTTCGCCTCCTCCCTATCCTTACTATCCTCCGTCCTCCCCCATCCCACCCCCCCCTCCACATTCATCTCATATCGCATATCGCCGATCGCCGATCGCCGATCGCCTTTATCCTTCATCCCGCCTCTTGGGAGGGCGGGGGAGGAGGAGCGGCATGGATGTTGGAGGGTGGTGGATGGATCATGGGGGATCGCAGGGCCTGTTTTGGCCCGCTCTTGCTGGCGCCCTTGCCCAGGTTGGCGGGCTTCGCTCGTACAGCGGCCCGTTCAGGAAGCCCATGCGTGACAGGTTGATGGTCCGGGATCAGAACGACATCCCCGCCTCAGAGCAGGTTCGTCATTACCATACCTGCGCCGTGGGGCACCCTGGGGTCTGTAGGGATGCCGACGCCGAGATCTACAAGATGGGGGGCTTCCTTCTCAGCGCGCTCAACTCGTTCGTCGTGTCGCAGGGCCGAGTCGCTGAGGGCCAGGGCTTGTCGCTCAGCGCTCGCAGGAACGGCGTGGACGATCCTCTTCTGCAGATGTGGTTGGTCGTTGCCTACAAAAGGAAGGGGGACCCGCTCCTGTTTGTGTGCGCTTCTCTGCGTGCCGTTGATGGCGCCGCTGACGTGTTCGACATTGTCACTGCTGATTCCACCATTCCGATGCTTGTGGGGCACTCCATTGTTGGGAGCCTTCTTCGCCTTCGCCCTGATCAGGTGCTCGCGGCATCGATGGAGTTGGCGTCGCTTCCGGGCTTCCTGCTGCGCGTGAGGGTCAAGAGCATCGGCGACGCCGTCGATGTCTTCAGCAAGGAGAAGACCGAGGCCAAGGCGAAGACCATGGAGGCCAAGAAGGATCATAAAGGATGCATGGGCCCGAACTCCTGCTCCCCCCGCGCCCCCTGCACCGATTGCTGGGTCTGCTTGGGCGTCGCCGTCGTCGAGGGTTGCGATCTCCAGCCCATCCACTGAGCGCCAGCCCATCCAGATACCCCCTCAAGCATCGATCCATGAGTGATCTGGATGCTTTCGCCACCGCGTCTCCTAACCTGACCTCACCAGGAAACGGCTCCAAACGGACCATGGTCCGTTTGGCGTTCCCTGGGGTCGGGTTGGGCTGGCGCGGACGAACGGGGCAGGAAGAGCTTTCGACGCTAGTGGTGGATGAGCTAACGCGTGCTGTTTTCGGGGCCGTCTTGGGATCTTGGGTATAGTGGTATAGTATTGGGCCTTGGGCATTGTGGCTTGGGGGCCCCTCTTGGGTCTTCGGAGCTCGTCGCGCCCCGGGGCCATCTCGGGGTCGCATTGGATGCTCCTTCGCCAGATGCGGAGCTGGATCGCATGATGGAGCAGGGCTTCGCCGCTCTCGGGGGCGGCGTCGGCGTCGGCAAGAAGGGGCACGGCCCTGGTTGCGAGGGAGTCTCGGCTGCGGGATCGATCTTCCCGACGGTTTCGAAGTCGAAGGTCGACAAGGAGGGCGCCGCGGGCCCCGCTGGGGGCTGCCCCGCGCCGCCGCCCCCGCCGCCGCCGTGGGCCCCTGTGGAGGTGGGCGAGGGCGCCGAGGAAGAGGCCATGGCCAGCGACCCAGATGACATAGTGGGGGGTGGCGTTGTTGCTAAGGCCAAGGGCGCAGGCCTCGCTAAGAAGGCCAAGGCGAGTTACGAGGAATATGAGGTCAAGTCCGAGGATGGCTCCACGGTCGTCGGACAGCTTGTGTACAACAAAAACAGTGGCTCCATAGACGCGCACTGCGCACGCCACAAGGTAGGCGCCACGAAGTGCCATATGAACCGCACCCTGAGGGCCTCGGAGACCTCCGGCAAACTTGCGCAGGGCCGGCCCCTCGGTTTGCTAGTGGCGTGGCTATGGGGCGGGGGCCACGCCGATTGTCGCGAGAAGAAGCAGCACGCCGACCTCCGGACTGGCAAGGGGGAGTTCGCTTATTTAGTCGCTCAGGATAAGCGTTCTCGTGCCAGGGAGCGGGTAGAGTCCGATCCCGCTTTTAAGAACTGGCACGCCCGCACGAAGTGGAAGGAGCGCGATCGGCGGCCGGGGGAGCCGGCAGAGCCTCCAGGTCTTGCGTGACGCATAGCCGCATCGGCGACGCATAGCGCACGCACAGCCGCCTCCCTCGGCCCGCAGTGCCTTGCCTGCCGTCAGCCCCGTCGCCCTGTTTGCCGCCAGCCTCGTCGCTGCTTGTCGCCTGCATCGGCCCGCGTGATCGCACGGCCCGTTGCTCGCGCCACGCGCTGCCCACGTGACCGCGCGTCGCAGGGCAATTCGCACGTCTTCAGAACATCAGACATCGCCATCGCGATTGCCGTCTTGCCGTCATCCATTCCTCCGTTTGCGATTGCGATTGTTGTCTTGCCGTCTTGCCGTGAAGGCACGACAGCGAGGCCGTCGGGTTGGCGATCTCGGCTGCTCGGGCGCTTGTCGGGCTGGCGGTATCAGGCCTCCTCTTCCTCCTGCCCTGAGCCTCGCTGCTGCTTCCTCTTCCTGTGTCCTGACCCTTGCGCTGCTGCGCTGCTGCTGTCTCTCCGGCCCCGTCGGCCTCCTGGGCCCCCCCTGGACGCATCTTTGAATGTGGCCTCGTAGGGGCCTCCTGGCACCCGAACCAGACCATTTCCGCTTGTCGTCTTCCCCTTGCCCCTTGCCTGCCTCCCTCCTCCTCGCATCGCTCTTTCGAGTCATTCGCGCATACTGCGTGCTTGCTTGCTGCCGCCTGCCGTCCTGAATGAAACGGCGGGGTGGCGCTCTCAGACAGTGACATGCCCCCTGGTGTGGTTGTTCCATCTTGGACCGTCGCTGTTCTGGTCGAGTAGCCGGGTCGGCCATCCCCCGGAGCCCCGACCGAAGCCGGCCGTTTTCGCCTCCATTGCGTTGCGGGATGGCGCCGAGGAGGCCGACCGCGAGGGACGCCGCGGGGACTGCCCCCTTGGTCTTTGGGGCCACAAAGCCAAAGCGCAAGAAGGAGGAGGCCCCAGTGCCCGAGGCGAAGAGGTCTGCCCCCCACCGCACGCAGGCCGATGCGGGCGGCGCGGGCGATCGGGCGATGACAGCGCCCGCCAGCGGGGAATCGTCCCAGGCCCCCACCTCAGACGAAGGAGGGCGAGCGGCGGTGATGGCGACGGCGCCCGCCAGTGGGGCGTCGCACCAGCAGCCCACGGCGGACCAGCAGAAGGCCGAGGACACGGTGATCGAGGCAGCGGAGGAGCTGCAGGCGGTCGAGCAGCCCCAGATCACGGAGCCAGAGGCGGTCGAGAAGCCCGAGGACACGGCGATGGCAGCGGAGGAGCCCGAGGCGGTCGAGAAGCCCCAGAACACGGAGCCAGAGGCGGTCGAGAAGCCCGAGGACACGGCGATGGCAGCGGAGGAGCCCGAGGCGGTCGAGAAGCCCGAGGACATGCCGGTGGCGAAGCCCGAGGACATGGCGATGGAGCCCGAGGCGGTCGAGAAGCCCGAGGACATCGTGCCGGTGGCGGGGGAGCCCAAGGCGGTCGAGACGCCCGAGGCGGTCAAGGAGGCCGAGGCGGTCGAGAAGCCCGAGGCGGTCGAGAAGCCCGAGGTGCCCGTTGCCGCCGTGGCGGCGGCTGTCGGAGCCGAGCCATTGGACCCTGCCAGTGCCGCCGATGCCATCGCGCAGGCCTGTGACAACCGCGCTCTGCGCGCTGGAGGTTTACTCGTCGCCCCGGGGCCGCAGGCGGTCGAGAAGCCCGATGACTCGGTGACCTCGGTCGACAAGCCCGATGACTCGGTGACCTTGGCGGTCGGGAAGAACGACGGTCGAGAAGACTCCGCGGGGGCGACTCCGACGGCGACCGCGACCGTGGAGGCGACTCAGGCGGTCGACAAGCCCGCGGAGGCGACGCAGGCGGTCGAGAAGCCCAAGGCTTCGTTGACCGCGCCCGTGGAGGCGACGAAGATGGTCGACAAGCCCGCTGACGTGGCGGTGACCTCGCACACGCAGGAGCAGGGGCCCGAGGTGGTCAACGAGCTCACCGCAAGGGGGCAGCCCGTGGCCCAGAAGGCGCCGAGCGTTGGTGGGCAATGGCCCATCCCCCATCCATCCATTGATCCCCCATCACCACGTCTTGGCAGCCCTTCTCCCTTCTCAGGGTTTCTTTCGGGTTGACGCTCCCTCCATTCCTCCCCCCCTTCCCCTCTTCCGCCCCTTCCTAGACCACCACCTCATCCGCCTCCCCCTCCTCGTCCCCCTCCTCTTCGCAGTCGTGCGCATTTGCATCCCGCGCCTCAGGCGCAGCTGGGCGCTGGGCCGTTCGTCTTGCCGACGGCGGCGGCCGCGCCGCTGGACTCGTCCGTGGATTCGCTGCTCGGCGACGGCTCTTTGGCCCTCGGCGGGGACATAGACATTGATGCTGGCTTCGAGGGGCTGGTCGGCGCGCCTGGTCCCGCTCCGGTGCCCTGGGCCCCCCCTCAAGGCGTCCCAGAGCGCCCTGCGAGGTCCAGGGAGGTTCTGGGAGCTCTCGGGAGGTCCCGGGAGGTCCGTTCAGGTCGCGGGAGGTCCCGAGAGATCTCGGGAGGTCCCGATTTAACGGGAATTATCGTCCAGGAATTAGCGGCAAAGGTTCCCCGGGTGGTCCCGGGTGGTGGGGCCCCGGGTGGTGGGGGCCTTCCCGCTAATTATTCCCTGTGTTTTTACAGGGTTTCATTCTCGGGAAATTAGAGGGAAAAGTTCCCGGGTGGTGGGCCCCGGGTGGTCCCCGGGTCGTCCGTTAATTCTGGGCGTTAATCCCCGAACCCTTGGACGGTAATTCCCAGCCATGAAAATCAGATGGGGCGACGGGCAGGGGGGCCCGGATTGCTCTCCTGCAGTTGCGCCTCGCCGAGAGCCTTCCACGGGCGTCAGAGTCGCCCCGGACGGCCGCTCGAGGCCCGAGGGGGATCCAGGCCCCGCCGACCCCGCCCCCCTCGAGCGCAAGGCTGACGATTGCTTCGAGGCGGACCCTGAGATGTTGCTAGATGCCGACGCGGACGCGAAGCCTCCGCCGCTCGTGGACGCCATCCGCGCGTGGCACAAGGCGCTTGGGATTTCGGATTGCGTCTCAGGGGGCCGTGCTACCAGGGCAGCGTCAGCACAGTCCTCGATTGGTGGTTTCAGGACCCTCCTCAGGTGCTCCATGACTCCCATGACCCTTCAGGTCCCTCCAGGTGGCCTCAGAAGGCTTTCAGGCTGTCAATGGGCTCCAGGAAGGTTGAGGAGGCCCCAGGAGGCCTGAGGAGGCCCTCAGACGGCCCTCAGGAGGCCCGAGGAGGCCTCAAGAGGCCACACGAGGCTTCAGAAGGCCCTCAGGATACCCGAGAACGCCCGAAGACGCCCCAGGAGGCTTCAGGAGACCCCCAGGAGGCGCCAGGAGGCTTCAGACATCACCAGGAGGCCAATGAGGGCCCTCAGAATTCCACTGGTGCCCCGGGATGCCCCGGGAGAGGAGGAGGCGGAGGAGGAGGGAGAGGTGGCCCATCAAATTGCCCTTATCGGATTTTTGCCAGATTCTGTTCGCGCAAGGAAGGAGGAATGCGGAGGCGGAGGGAGGAGGAGAAGGAGGCGGAGGAGGTAGAGTCGCGACCCAACAACTAAGGACTACAGTGTGCTACAGGGCCCAGCGCGCCCATTCGCCATTCCACAACTTGAGGGCCCACGATTTGCACAACAACTTAAGGGCCCGAGAATTTTACACGTATTGGGCCCGCGCCCATGGGCCTGACTTGTGGCCGGGGGTCCACGGCGCCAGAACTTTGTGGTTGAACGGAGTGTCGGGGTACGTTGTGCACTTCTTGGGCCCTTCTTGCGATCCCGCGACGCCATCCTTTGTCTCGCAGGCGTTCTCCCCCAGAGAGACGCGGACCATGCAGGAGCAGCTCCACTTCCTCGCGAGCGGCGGCCCGATCACCGTGGGGACCGCGTGCTCGGGGACCGAGATCATCATGGTCGTGCTGGAGCAGTTGGTGAAGTACTGGTCGGAGGACGCCAGGGTCGGTTTCCCAAATTCCCCCTTCTCCCATGCCGCAGTAGCAGAATCCAAAGTGGTCATTGCCGGCGTCCAAAACGCCCCTCCAAGACGGCTTCCCAGGCCCCCCCCCCAGCGACGATGACGATGACGATGGGGCGCGTTCTGACCGACAGAATTTCAAATCGGATCCAGCCGCGGCCGCGAGGGCGCCCCCAGAAGCCACGAAAGGGCATGAAACAACACAACATAATCTCGATCCTCGATCCTCGCTCCTCGACCCTCGACTCTCGATCCTCGATCCTCGATCCTCGACCCTCGACACTCGATCCTCGATCCTCGATCCTCGCCCCTCGATCCTCGACTTCGTCCTCCTCGTCGTCGTCGTCGTCGTCGTCGTCGTCGTCGTCGTCGTCGTCGTCGCCGTCTGTGCCGTCGGCGCCGCCGCCGCTGCCGCCGCCGTCGCCGAGGTTGGCGCCGAGGTTCGAAACTCGAACCTCGAAGATCGAGGCTTCCTGGCCCTCGGGGGCCCTGCTCGCCGCCGCGGCTGGAAGCGAATCGAAAAACTGGTGCGTCTGGGCCCCTGGAGGAGGCCGGGGACCCCTCTTGATCGTCGTAAGTCGTAAGCGTCGTCGTCGTCGCCTCGCCTGAGCCGCGGCGGTGGCGAGATGGGGGTGCGTGCCTCGCCGAAGTCTCGCAGAGACGGGCGTAACCAAGGTATGGTTAGTCTGGTCTGGTCTGTTGCGAAGATTTGGCATGGCATGAGTCTGGTCTGGTCTGGTTGGTCTGGTCTGGCTGGTCCAGTTGGTCTGGCTTGTCTGGTTCGCTGGTCTGGTCCGTTTACGCCAGCCAGCCCTTCCGGGGTCCAGGGTCCATTGGCCGGGGTCCTCGCGGGGCCGTCTCGCGGCCCATCTTGGCGGCAATCGGCCCGACGACGACCGCGACCTCCTTCCTCAGCCCACCGAGCTGGCGGCGGCGCCGGCCGCGCGGGCGTCGCCCGCCTGCGGCGCGGGGGGAATGGCAAAGGGGCGGGACAGGAGGAAAGGGTACCCCCTCCCATCCGGAACACTAGACGCTTCGCGTATCCCTTCCCCCTGCCCCCTCCTTCCCCCTCCGCCCCTTCCCACCCCTTCCTCCGCCCCCCCTCCCGCGCCCGCCCATTTCGGCACGCGCCTTACACGTTTCGTGCCCTCTCCATTTCGGCACACGCCTCACGCGTTTCGTGCCCTCCCCATTTCGGCACACGCCTCGCACGTTTCGTGCCCTCTCCATTTCGGCACGCCCCTCGCGCGTTTCGTGCCCTCCCCATTTCGGCACGCGCCTCACACGTTTCGTGCCCTCTCCATTTCAGCGCACCCCTCACGCGTTTCGTGCCCTCTAGATTTCGGCACACCCCTCGCACGTTTTTCGCGCCCTTTCCGTAGCCATCGGACTCAAGACTCAAGGTCGTCGTCGTCGTCGTCGCCGCGGATGGCGTCGGCGCCGTCGCCGTTGCCGTCGCCGTTACCGTCCTCAGTGTCCTCAGTGACGGATCCGCGGACGACGCCGCCGCTGGACCCGACGTCCCCGCCGGACCCGACGTCCCCGGTGGAGATACCCGTCCCCGCCAGCCCCTCCAGGCCGATGTCGCCGATGTCCGACGCCATCTCGAGCGCGACGGAGCAGCCGGTCCCGAGCTCCTTGCCCGAGATTGCGAGCCCGTCATGTGGCCCGCCGAGCCCTGCTGGCAGCGCGGCGCCGGCTGGCGGCGCGGTCGCGGCGCCGGCTGGCGGCGCGGTCGAGGACAACTCGTCGGACGACTGGGGCTGCTGGACGGCTGGCGGGCTCTGTGGCGGCGCGGCGCGCGACGAGGACAACTCGTCGGACGACTGGGGCTGCTGGACGGCTGGCGGGCTCCGCGGCGGAGCTGGCGGCGGACGACGACGACGACGACGACGACGACGACGACGACGACGACGACGACGACGACGACGACGACAGAGGCGATGCTGGAGGCGGCGGCGTCGACGACGACGACGACGACGACGACGACGACGACAGAGGCGATGCTGGAGGCGGCGGCGGCGCTAGCGGACGCGGACGCGGACGCGGCGATGCTGGCGGACGCGGACGCGGCGATGCTGGCGGACGCGGAGGCGGCGGCGGCGCCGATGCTGGAGGCGGAGGCGGCGCTAGCGGACGCGGACGCGGCGATGCTGGCGGAGCTAGCGGCGGCGGCAGAGACAGGGTGGACGAAAGGTGGTTCCAGGACCCGTCCTTTGTGAGCGACCTGCTCGCCTCGATGCCGGGCGTGGACATGCGCGACGCCCGCATCCAGGCCGCTGTCCAGGCCGCGGGGGAGCTGCAGCGGGAGGCGGACCGGCTAGCGCGGCTCGACGCGGATGAGCTGGAGCTGGAGGCGGCGCTGATGACCGCCGCGGCCGAGTACCTCGCGGTGGATCTGGAGCTGGAGGAGGAGGAGAGGCGGAGGGCGGCGGAGCAGCCGACGCCGGGGGGCGCCTGGCAGGCAGCGGCGGACGGGGCCGCCTACGGGCGATGGATGGCGAGGAACGGGAGGGTCGAGGAAGCCGAGGCGTGTGCCTTCGGGCCGGCGCGCCTAGCCTATGACCAAGAAATGCGCATGATGGAGCACGAGCGCAACTTGGCGTGGCTGGACTCCCTACGAGGGGAGCGCTGAGGTTATGAAAATGGTGCACGGTGGTGATGATGATGATGATGGAGCGCGTTCTGGCCAACATGACGATGACGATGAGCGGCGACGCCGACGATGACGATGACGATGGGGCGCGTTCTGACCAACAGAATTTCAAATCGGATCCAGCCGCCCCCGCGAGGGCGCCCCCAGAAGCCACGAAACAACACAACAAAATCTCGATCCTCGATCCTCGCTCCTCGACCCTCGACTCTCGATCCTCGATCCTCGATCCTCGACCCTCGACACTCGATCCTCGATCCTCGATCCTCGACCCTCGATCCTCGACTTCGTCCTCGTCGTCGTCGTCGTCGTAATCGTCGTCGTCGTCGCCGAGGTTCGAAACTCGAACCTCGAAGATCGAGGTTTCCTGGCCCTCGGGGGCCCTGCTCGCCGCCGCGGCTGGAAGCGAATCGAAAAACTGGTGCGTCTGGGCCCCTGGAGGAGGCCGGGGCCCCCTCTTGATCGTCGTAAGTCGTAAGCGTCGTCGTCGTCGCCTCGCCTGAGCCGCGGCGGTGGCGAGATGGGGGTGCGTGCCTCGCCGAAGTCTCGCAGAGACGGGCGTAACCAAGGTATGGTTAGTCTGGTCTGGTCTGTTGCGAAGATTTGGCATGATGGCATGGCTAGTCTGATCTGGTCTGGTTGGTCTGGTCTGGCTGGTCCAGTTGGTCTGGCTTGTCTGGTTCGCTGGTCTGGTCCGTTTACGCCAGCCAGCCCTTCCGGGGTCCATTGGCCGGGGTCCTCGCGGGTTGGAATGGCCCCTCCGGCTGGCTCCGGGCCTGTGGTTGCCGGCGGTCTCTCTGTGGAAGTCGGCGGGGATTTCGGGGGCTTGGCCAGCGCTTGGCGGAAACCGTGTCGTGACGCGCCCCTGGACTCCAGTTCTCGCGCTAGGCATCAGTCCTCATGGGCTCATGGGTCATGGGCCCAGGGGCTCACCACTCTCGTTTTTCGTTATTCGAACCCTCGTGCCGTCGTTAGGTGCCCCCGTATCATCGTTATTCTGCTACCAGACCAGGGTAGGCTACCAGGCATGGGTTCGGGGGCTCACGTGCCGTCGCTCGCCTCCGTCGTCCTCTCCCCTGCTTCGCTCCCTCCACCTGCAAGGAGTTCGGGGTGGAGATGCAGATCCAGCACGCGTTCGCGTGCGACAATGACGAGGCCGTCCAGAAATTCATCATGCTGAATCATTCGCCCGGAGTTATTATTGCTGCAACAGAGTCGCTGGGAGAGAAGGTTACGCCGGTCATCAACAAGGAGGTCGTGTCGTTCGCGATCCCGACTTTGGACATCTTCATAGCGGGCTTCATCTGCAAGGGCCGGAGCAAGAAGAACAATAACCGGGAGGGGCCCAATGCAGTCAGGGAGCGCTTGGGAAGCACTGGGAGCTCCTTCGACGAGATAGGCAGGCACATCGAAGAGCACAAGCCGCGGGCTGTTATTCTGGAAAACGTGGTGGCTCAGGGGGACCACAAGGGCACAAGGGGGCAGGGGCGGAGGGGGCGGAGGATGGGGGATGGGCGGGATGGGATTGGGGGATATGGATATGGGCCAAGGGATGGGATGAGGATGGGCCGGGGACAGGCGGGGGATGGTCAGCAGGAGGAGGATGAGATTGAGGAGGAGTGGGAGTGGCGCTCATGGCTCATGCATGGCTATCATATGGGCCATATGGGCTCGGGGGCCCCTGGGCCCTCCATGGGCCCGTGGATCGATTAGTAGGGCGACCCTGCCAAATGAAGGGTGCCCTTGTGGCCTCTCTATCTCGCCCCACGCCCTCTGCGTGTCCTCTGGTTGTTCGGGGCCACGTTGCCCTCGGAAGAGTATCGTGTCCTCTCGGATGTCCTGCCCAATCAACTCCGCCTGCATGGAGGAAGCGCTATGGCGCTATGGGTACGGGGGTTTATGGGTCTATGAGTCTACGAGGTACAATGAGATGAGATGAGGGTCTACGGGCAGGGGGGTAGGAGGTTGAGGCGTAAGCCGGGGGCGGGTGCCCGCACTGCCGCATTGCCGCAGGTTGACCTGCTCCAGAGGGATGATGATGGCCAATGCGACGCGGACTTCATCGTGACTTGGTTCGAAGGCATCGGCTACGTCGCCAGGTGGTACAGGATCGAGGCGCGCCACTACGGTTCTTGCCCTCGGCGCGAGCGCTTGTATTGGCTTGCTTGGAAGAACGGCTGTCGTCGCTTCGCCGACGAGGCCGACTCGCTCCTCCAGACAATGGCCAACTCCTGCCGCGACGGCGACACCATGACCCTCGAGCGCTATCTCCTCCCCACGGAGCTCCGCACGTGCTACGCCAAGAGTCCGAGCGAGCCCAAGAAGGAGCACAAGTACAAGGACGACCATTTGTTCTACTACGGGCTCATCAACCAGGATTGGCCGCCCTGCAGGGGCATGTTCGGAGGCTCTCTCGACCACATGGAGCAGCGGCCCTACGAGTGCGTCGTCTTCGCGTGCCTTGCGTTCCCCACGTTCGCCACCACCTCTGATGACACCAAGGTCTTCGAGTATATCGACGTGAACGAGAGTTTGTCCCGTCTAGTAGGTCCGAAGGGTACTAAGAACCCGTGGTCGACCACAGTCCCGACTATATGTACCAAGGGCGTCTATGTTATGAGGTGGAAAGACGTGGACGTCCAGACGGAGCAGGAGGTCGCGCTATATCGCCAGTTGGACGGCATGGAGATGATGCAGATGATTGGCTACGACCGCTCGTTCATGAGGGCGCCTCCACAGATTGGGGGTAGCGAGGCCATCTTCCCCGACCACGGGACGACGACCAAACTGGCGGGGAACGCGTTCTCCGCCTTCGCGTGCGGGCCAGCCTCGATCGGTCTCATCAGAAATCTGCGCAGGGAGGCCGCGCCTGGCGACAGGTCGGATTGATTCGAAGAGGTGTCTGGTTCGCCGGCGGCGTTGCGGCGCTCATGGGATGGGCATTTGAAGCACTTGATTTCCTCTGCCACTTGGCGGCCCCCGCCGCGCGCCCTGCCCCCTGCCTTGTTCGCAGCGCCTGCCTGAGGGGAACTCCGATGGCCTTGCAGGGGCCGGGCCATGGAGCATGGTCCATGCAGCATGGTCGTTTTGTCACCTTGCAGATTTGTTGCAGCAGACGCGGCGGCATTCTGGATTTGGCCGTGCGGAGCGCTGTTCAACCCCTTTCTTCTCGGCGTGTGTCCTTACAATCGTCGTCGGCCTCTGGCGTCGCGGCCGTCGTCCAGGGCGCCCCCCCTCCGAGCCGAGGTCAATGCGTGAAGTTATTCGCGCTTCGGTGTTCGCGGCCCCCGGTTCACCCTGGGGTCTGGGGGTCTTGGGGGCGGTGCGGGCGGCGCGAGAGCGCGACGTTTTCTGTTATATGTGCCTCGAGTTTCGCGCAGAGGGAAGCGTCGATTTCGCCATGTTACAGGCGTGTGTGTTACGCTATGGCTATATGCTCTATATGCTATGTGCCAACTCCTCCTGACATTACTTGACGCGGCATTCGGCATTATACATTTCATTAGATGCCGCACAATTGCAGTGCCGGGGGAAGATTGGGCGGCACCTCCGAGTTTAGGCATTGGCAATCGACGCGTTGCGACGACCCAGATGTTCCAGGTAGTAAGTAATGTTGTGGTACCGTAGCGTCCAGCCGTTCTTCGGTCTGCGGATTCTGATGAGCCGTTGTCTCACCTGGCCCTCCTGCGGTCATCGTCCGCTGACGCGCTGGCCGAGCCAGGCTGTTTGACGCGCTGGCCGAGCCAGGCTGTCGACGCGCTGGCCGAGCCAGGCGACGATGCTCGCGGGAGGGCCAGTGGAGACAACGGTAGTTGACTTTCGGGGATCTTCGTCTTCGCCGCGGCCGGGCGCATCTCGGTCTTCAGTCTTCAGGATTGCGAGGAGCAGTTGTATATGGGTTATATGGGCCATCTTGTTGTCATCGCGTCTTGACGCGCTGGCAGACTGGCCCCTTGGCCCCCTTGCACGCCTGGCACGCCTGCGCGCCCCATGGTTTTGGGAGGACCGCCGGCTCCTTGGCCTCTGGCACGCCGGCACGCCTGCGGGCTCCAGCATATGGATGGCCTTGGAGGCGCCCCAGAGGTCTCTCGCTCCAGCTCTCGCTCTCACGATCTCCTTCATGGATCATCGCTCGTGGAAAGGATGCCGGGGCGGTCCCGGGAGAGGGCGATCGCTTTAAGGGCGAAGAAGGCACGTCCCCACCAATTCCCATACACTGCGCAGGATCGCGTTCGGGCGCTCGTCGCTCGTCGCGCTGGCGCTCTCAGGCCTCCTCTTCCTCCTGCCCCGAGCCTCGCTGCTGCTTCCTCTTCTTGCGTGCCGTGCCTGGCCCTTCCTCGGATAAATCCTCTAATGTGGCCCTTGCCCTTTGCCTGCAGCCTTCCTCCCCGTCTCGCTGTTCCGAGCCCCTGCTTGCTTGCTGCCGCCAGCCGCGCTGATTCCTGCTTCCCGCATCCACGTATCCGCGCTGCGTTTGGCCCAGCCGATTCTGGCCTTTGATTTTGTGATTATTCGAGTTGCCTGCGGCACGCACCGCCGCCGTGTGCCGCGGCACCGCGTCAGCGCAGCATCGGGTGGCCCCATAGACCAGCCATGGACCCATAGAGGGCGCAAGCGCTGGGGTGTTGTGTGCGTTGTGCGCGCGTGTGCGCGTGATGCGCGCGTTGCGTGCGTGCGCGCGCGCGCCGAGGCGGGGCTGCGCGCCGAGGATGAGGAATAGGGAGGTGGGGCGGGGGGGAAGGGGGGGGGGAAGAGGGGGACAAGAAGGGGAGGGGGGAGGGGCAGGGGTAAGGTGGGTAGGGGAGAGTTCGTCGTCATCGCCCGCCGCCGCCCGAGCGCGGCCCCTCGCGCCCTGACCCAGCGGCGGGGGGGGAGGGGGGTACTCGCGGCTCGCGCTCTGGCAGGGCTTCTGGGATAAGAACAACCGCGCCAGACAGCCTATGGTCACATGGAACTACCGCGCCTCAACGTTGCACGAGGCACGGTGGCGGATTCCCCGAGTGCTGCCCCTGGCTTGTAAGGGCCCCGCGAGCTTGTCTGCGCCATGGCCCAGCCGGAAGGGAGGCTCGCTGTTCGGCGCAGAGGCAATAAGCGCGCGGCCGCGGCCCAGGCCGCCCAGGCCGCGCCTGGGAGCTCGGACGCCACGCCAGCGTTGGAGGACCCGACCTTGGCCGGCTTGCAGTCCATGGGCATGGTTGTAACAGCGCATGCCGAAGATTCTAAGGAGGCGCAGGCCATCATGAAGCTCGTGCACTGCCTTGTCTGTCCAGACGGCCGCGCGTGCCTTCTCTGCGGCATGAAGGACACCGAGGTCGACCACGTCTACGTGACGCGTACGATCATCTGGGCCTACCCGCCATCGCCAGATGGCAAGAACTCTGGCATGGTGCCCGGTTGACGCTCAAACGATCCTCACTCTTTCGTCGCGTCGTCGTTGTCGCGGTCATTGTCGGCTGACGTGAGACGCACATTGGCTACCTAAAGGAGTTCTTGCCTCATTGTAATACGTTTAATACGTAGCCGTGGGGCCCTTGCCCCGCGTGTCTGGGTCAGGGTCTTCGGTCTGCGCGCCCATGGTTCATGGGCTCATGGGTCCTGGGTCACGGTGTCTGGGTCAGGGTGTCAGGGTCAGGGCCCTGGTCTGGGACAGGGTCTGGGTGTCTGGGGTCAGGGTTTCTGAGTCAGGGTCCTTGTCTGGGTCAGGGTCTGGAGTCTGGGTCTGGGTGTCTGGGGTCAGGGTGTCTGTGTCAGGGTCCTTGTCTGGGTCAGGGTCTGGACGGCAGTTGACCTTCGGACCTCCAGGGGCCTCCGTCGTCGCCCCGGCTGGGCGCAGCTCGGCCTTCAGCAACTCGGTCTTCAGTCCTTTAAATTCAGTCTTCACATTTCGAGGGGCCGTTGTCTCAATTGGCCCTCCTGTGGTCTGTGGCGCGGTCATCGTGTCATCGTCGTCTGTCGCGCGCTGGCCGAGCCATGCAGATGACGGCGATGCTGCTGTGATGCTGCGATGCTCACGGGAGGGCCAGTGGAGAGAACGGTAGTTGCCCTTCGGGGACCTCCGTCGTCGCCGCGTTTGGCGCAGCCCGGTCTTCAGATTGCAAGGAGCAGTTGCCTCCACGGGCCCTCTTGTTGTCATCGTGTCATCGTCTCTTGACGCGTTGGCACGCCTGCCCCTCGGCCTCCCGGCGCGCCTGCACGCCCCCGCGCCTGCACCTTCCACGGAAGAGGCGTGATTAGTATTGCAGCCGCTGGGAGGTGTGCTATTACTGCCAGAGGGTGTTCCAAGCGAGGTTCAAGGCAAAGTACAAGAGCGTCCAGAAGCTGCTGGAGCAGTTCGGCATCGATGTGATGGTGCTTCGCATGCACAAGCATTGGAGGCAGGTGTGCGTCTTGGCCACGACCCAGGCTGGCACGCTCGCCGTCAAAATCACCTGGGGCACCGAGGAGGACACGCGCAAGCTGGTCACCAAGCAGGCGCAGGAGACGCGCTTGGAGGACCCAGAGGATGAGATCATCCCAGAGGAGGAC
>CAUYUJ010015079.1:251570-293934 GCA_963575745.1 Prorocentrum cordatum
CGCCGCGGAGATCGAGCAGTCAGTCAGACGACGAGGTTCGCGGGGTCGCATCCCGAGTCGCCGATTGACCTCGGGTGGAAGTGCGACGGCGCCCGCCAGCGCGACGTCGTCATCGGGGGGCCGAGCGTCACAAGATGCACCCGTCTCTATCCGAAGCAGCTTGCCAAGAGCACCGTGACGAGGGTCAAGGTCTTGTTCGACAGCGATCGGAAGTCCCAGGAAGTGCTCAACGTGGCCGGGCCGCCCAGCGCGCGATGAGGAAGAGAGCGCGCCCGATCTGGCGAAGGTCAAGGTCCCAAAGGAGATTCGGAATGCAGTTTTGAGGGCGCGTGAGAATCGCCGACATTATTAGAAATAACCAATCATTCGAGTTGTTCGAGCTTGTGGGGCCGGCGATGAGGCGATCGCTGCGGTGGAGCAGCTGGAGTGTCCTATATGTCATGAGTTGAATCTCCCGGCCGTGGGCCGCGCTCGCTTCCCAGCGAGGCTCAAGTAGGTGACGGAGTTCAGGGGCCAGAGTGCGATGTATTTGATCTCCGCCCGCGCGAGCTCGGGTCGGGCGCGGGGGGTGCTTGACGTAGTGGACATCGAGACCGGCTTCCAGGTCGTTACCCCGATCGAGAGCAAGCGTCCGGGCATCGTGGCCCAGGCGTTGGAGCTCGCGTGGTTCAGCCGGGCCTGCGCGCCCAACTCTCTCGTGGTCGACGACGGCGGCGAGTGCTTCAAGGAGGTGTTTCGGCTGCTGGAAGGTTGCGGCGTTCAAGTGTGGCACGCTGCTGGAGGGGCCGTGGCAGAGCGGCGTGTGCGAGCGGGCTGGAGGTGAGTGGGAGGTACTCTGGCGCGCGAGCACTACCGGGGCGGAGATCGAGACCGACCGGAGGTTTCGTCCGCGGCCGCGATGATCTCTTGGGCCCAGAACCGCCGTATCAACGAGTCCGGGTTTTCTCCGGGACAGCTGGTGCTCGGCAGGGCTCCGCGGCTGCGCGGGGGTTGCTGGGCGAGCGGGGCCGCTCCCAGCTCGCGGCGCGCGACTCCCTGGAGAAGGGCTCGTGTGTGACGAAGCGCCTGCAAGCCCGCAGCGCGGCCGAGGTGGCATTGGACAAGCTCGACGCCAGCGAGAGATTGCGCGGGGCACTGCTGGCCCGCATTCGTCGGATGCCGCCGAGTTCCAACGTGAAGCTCGGCGATGTGGTCTGCTTCTCTCGCGGAGGACGTCAGCGGAACCGGCGTCGGAAGCGGTCTTCTCCAGTTCAGGGCCTGGCGCGGGCCCGCGGTGGTCATTGGCGTCGAGCCGTCGGCCATCCGCGTGTCTTGCGAAGGCTCGTTTGCGAAGTGTGGTCCAGCTGCAGTTCGGCGTGCGTCGCCCGGCGATGCCCGCGGCAATGGCGCCCGGGAGCAGCTGGGCGTCGCGGGGAAGGCCCTGGCTGGCGCGGGGGGCGAGGCGCAGCCGCTGGTGGAGGGCGCCGCCGACCCGCAGGGTGAGAGTCGCGTTGAGGATCGAGGCTCCGAGAAGGAGAATGAGGCAGCTGGGGGGCTCTGTCGAGCATGGGCCAGAGGCGGGTGAGGTTGCCGCGTCTGGCGCGACGGCCGCCGTGGCTGGGGCCGAGGGCAAGAGCGATGCCAATGAGATTTCCAGCGTGGAGTTTTCGAGGAGGAGTGGGTCGAGGCCCAGTGGGCACGCCGATTTCCTAGAAGAAGTCGCAGATCGACTGCGAGCTCGGGGGCTGGGCCAAGAGAAGTCGAGGGCGCGCCGGATTGCGAGAGCGATCCTGAAGCGAACGGGCCAGATATTGGAGCGATATCCCCAGGGCGTCGGCTCAACAGCCTGCGGCATCAGCTCAACCTGTCTCAGCACTTGTTCCTGGCGAACAGTTCGGCCCCAATGGCAACTTCGCTCCGAGCGCGCCTCCGCCTCGAGATGCAGGGTGGCCGCTTTCTCCGGTTGACGATGGACCTTCTTCCGGTTGACGATCGACCTCTTCTTCCAGTTGACGATGGACTTCTTTCGGAAGATGCGTCTCGCGCGCCGATTCAGGGGCAGAAGCGTGATTCATAGTCAGCTGACCTTCCAGAAGCACCCTCGCGAGGTGGGTGGGGCGGACTTCCACCGCCAGGCGACGTGCTGCGGGGCAAGAATGCGGCGAAGAGGGCCGCCAGTTGGCTGAGGGGGCCCCCGGAGGTTGACCGGTGGAGGTTCCCGGATCACCATGAGAACGTTTCTCAACCTGATCCTCGCGTCGAGGCCTTGCCGGCTCAGGGGCAGGCTCGCGACGAGGAGGCGCGGGGTCGGATGGGCCCGCCAGCCGAGGCAGATATACGAGGAAGCCGCGGCAGCCCAGTGGAACAAGTGGGTTGATGCCGAGTCCGTGGAGGAACAGACGGAGGAGGAGTCGCTGAAGCTCGAGGAGTCCATGGGGCGCGAGGGCAAGGGCGACTACGTGCCGAGCACGAGGTGGGTGTTGACTGACAAGAATGACCCGTTGAGGACTGGGGCCAACAACTTACCCTTGAAGGCAGACGCCCAGCTCGTGGTCGACAGCGGAAGCCCCCAGCCGCTCGGGCGAGGAGTCGAATGCCCGCGTGGGCGCGCCCTGTGCGACGACCCAGTCGGAGATGATTCTGACCCAGGTGGCGGCCTCGCACAAGTACTGGAAGTTCGGTTCCAAGGATGTGGGCGGTGCTTCTCTGAAAGGGGGAGATCGATGAGAAGTACTGGGTGGTTCGGGCCCCGCTGCATGGCCCAGGGCAGGTTGATTTCCCTCGAGGTCGACTGGCGCGTGCGCGGGAGAGAGTATTCGGAGTTCCCGCGGCGCCGAGACTTCGGCACCTGAAGGTAATTTCAGCCGCCCGCAATCTGGGCCTAGAGGCCTCTTGATCGGACGCAGCTTTCCGAGTGCTGCGCGACCCGGAGACGAAGAAGCGTGGCCCAGACAGTCTGTGGGGATGGGCATGCATTCGCGGGGCGATTTTTCTGGACCGGCAACGCGAAAATGGCGAAGGTGATGGGCGAGCTGGGCATGGAGTTTGGCTTCGGGACTAGGAGGATGTCGCATTCGCATTCTGCGGCAGACGATTCAAGCGCCAACCTGGGTAGCAATTCGTATTGATATGATGGGGCACGCTGCTGGCCTGCAGCCTGCGACAGTGCCCGGGGCCCGCAGAGCTGCGCCACACCTTCCGATGGCCGCGACAGAGTGGAAACGGCCCCAGCGTGTCACTGGCAAGATCAATTGGCTCTTGGCGAGGCTACATGTTGACTGCGCCTGCGACTTGGCGGTGTTGCAGCGTGAGAAGGGCTGGAAGAAAGGGCCTCGGATCGCAGGTCTGATCGTGGCGAACCACGTGCTGCGGGAGCTTAAGCAAAACTCCACCTCCCGGCTCGTGATGCGCCCCATCGACCTGGAGAGATTCGGGCCGGTGGTGGTCTGAGACAGTTCGCTCGGCAACGCGATGAATGACGGCGCTGCGCTTCAGCCCGACGCGGCCGCCGAGGGGATTGGCGCCCGGGGCGGATGCCTGCTCATGTTCGCGGACAAGGAGCTCGTGGGCGGAGGTGTCGGGCGTGTCTCCCACCTGGAGGGCAATAGTCACAAGTTGAAGCGGGCCGCGAGGAGATCCTGGGCGGCCGAGGTGATCGCGATCGGCGACCTGGTGGACGTAGCCCAAGGGTTGCGCGACCAGATCGCGGAGATGTTCTACGGTCCCGTGCCGAGGGGGGCGGGTTTGAAGCTCCCTGGCTGGCTGATCCCGATGGCGGTCGTGGCGGCCCCCAAGGGCGGCTGCGATCGGCTCGGCTCGAACGCCGGCGTTGGCAGCTCGACTCAGGCGACTGTGAACTTGGAGCTCGGCATCGGGGGGATTCAGGACAAACCTCGGACGACGGTAAGATGGGCTGACGGAGCGAACATGTTGAGCGATGTGCTGACGAAGGATATGCCGGCGGACCATGCGCGAGAGGCTGTGCTTCGTGGCGCATGGAGTTTTGAGTTTCGTGAGGAGATGACGAAGACGGCCAGGCGCGCGGTCCGTGAGCGCCCGGGGGCGCCCGTGAGGGGGCTGGCCAAGGACGGAGAGTTCACGCCAGGGCCTCTGGAGACTTCAGCAGGGCCCCCCCTCGTTCCTTGTTCCTACGTCCCTCCCTTGCGTTTTGTTGCGCTGAGGCTGTGCCGTGTTTCGCGCGCCCGAGCCCGACGTATCGCGCGCACCTTTGCTTGTCTTTTCCCCGCTCTCGCAGAACGGATAGCCGCATGGCAGTGTTAGCTGCGAGGGAATGGAAGGGCTTCAACTTTGAGTACAGGCCTACACACATTTGTATGTATGTATATGTGTGTGTATGTGTGTATGTATGTATGTACGTATGTATGTACGTATGTATGTATGTATGTATGTATGTTTGTATGCATGTATGTATGTATGTATATATGTATGTATGTCTGCACATCTGTATATATATATATATACATTTATATACATATATGTATAGACGTGTGTATATATATATATACACATGTTTCTATATTGGTGGGTAGCGCTCGCGTGCTTGCTTCTGGAGATATTGTTTTGTTCCTGGATAGGCGTTCTGTCCTCTCGAGTTCCTGGTTTTTGGTTTCACTCGAAACTATGCGTGTTTCAGGCTTTGCTCAGGTGACGGGTCCGAGTCTGCAGAGATTTTCAATCCGCGTGGAAAAACCAAGCTCCCCGGATCAGACTCGTCCCCCTGTCCCCTTTCATGCCCTTTTCTGTTTGCATGCGTCCTTCTCCTGTCTCTCTGTTGATGCTGTTGTTGTCCTTCCTCCGTCCATAACCATTTGGCTGACCATCGGCTTGAGGCATTCTCGGCTATCAGATGCGAGACATCGACCGATACATGTGCTTTTTCTTTCTCATCGCTGCCGCGATCGCCGCTGCGGGCCCGCCGAGGCCCAAAGAGAGAGGGGGCGCACGAGGAGGGTCTGATCCGCAGAATCAACTTATTTGTTACGCCCTGGCTATCATGACGCGTACCCACACACAATTTCGAATACGTTCGCCATGAGAATTTGTGACACTTGTGTAGAACATTTTGCAAATAATGCGCGCGTCGCTAAGGCGAAAACCACTATGTGAAAAAACAACCGCTCTCACTCCGTGAAGGTTTTGCAAGTATTTAATGTGCGCGGCGCTAAGGCTAGTGCCACATTCACAAGAAGCGCCCGCCTTCAATCCGTGAAACCACTTGGTTTTTTGCCACGAATGTGTTCGGCGCGAAGGGCCACATTTTCACTCATTGCATTCTTATAGAGCGAATGCACGCGTCGCGAAGTCGGAAACCACACTTTGAAAACCACCCGCCTTCATTCCGTGAAGCTGTTGCCAAGTTGGAACTTCACGGTCATGAGTGGTGATGACATTTCTGGCGAAACCTCGGGCCCGCCCTTTCGACCTGCCTCGGGGTGCGACGGGAGGAGTTCTTTATGAGGAAAGGGATTATATGATGATGTGGATGACGATGATGATGATGCTGATGCTGATTATGATGACGGGGAGAAAAAGGGAGGAGGAGGAGGCGGACGAGGAGGAGGAGGAGGAGGAGGAGGACAAGGAGGTGTAGGAGGAGGACGAGGCGAAGGGGGAACAGGGAGGAGGGTGCATGGAGGAGGGAAGGAGAAGGGAGGCGGGAGGAGGGAATTAAATTGACGAGGCCGTAGGGACGAGGGAGGGCGGAAGGGAGGGATGGAAGGAGGGAGGGAGGGATGGAGGGAAGGAGGGAGGGAGGAGGACCCGCAGGCCTGGCCGTCGTCCTTCAACGCCACCAGCGGGAAGAGGACCGCCCTCTAGGCCCTCTTGGGGCCCGCCCCTCGGCCCCCCCGGAGCCCGCCGCGGGGACCCGCCGCAGACACCTGGGGGCCAGCAGCATCAGCCGCCCGCCCTGCTGGGAAACTCTCGATGCGAAAGTTTCTGTTTCTGTTCCTGTTGCTGTTGTTGCTGTTGCTGTTGCTGTTGCTGTTGCTGTTCTTGTTTTTGTTGTTGCTGTTGTTGCTGCTGCTGTTGTTGTTGCTGTTGCTGTTGCTGTTGCTGTTGTTGTTGCTGCTGTTGTTGTTGTTGCTGTTGGTGTTGGTGTTGGTGTTGTTGTTGCTGCTGCTGTTGCTGTTGCTGTTGCTGATGTGGTTGCTGCTGTTGTAGTTGTTATTGTTGTTGTTGTTGCTGCTGTTGCTGTTGCTGTTGCGGTTGCTGTTGTTGTTGTTGCTGCTGTTGTTGTTTTTGTTTGTTGTTGTTGTTGTTGATGTTGTTGTTGTTGTTGTTGTTGTTGAACATTATTAATTCTAAAGAATAATTATTGTTGGGCCCCCTGGTGCGCGCCCCCCCTGCGCCGCCTAGGCCGCAGCTACATTTTCATCATTTTCGTGAGGAAGCCTCAGGTAAAACGATGTGATCCAGATCCGGTTGTTTTGTTGTAATCCGTTTTCCCTTGCAAAAAACACTATAAAATGACATTTCTTGTTCTAATATAATCAAATTTCAAGAATCCCTTGCAAAAAATAAGGTAAAGTGGACATTCGCGCGCGCAAGACGAAATCCTTCCAAAAGCTTAGTGTTCGGAGCGATTTTAACATAAAACATCAAAAAACCAATGGTTTTTCAACAAAAAAATGTCAAAATCTCATCCCGCGCGCTCTTGCGGATTCGTAGGAAAACCAACACTTTTTAAACATTTCTGTCAAACGGGCTTTTGCGAGCAACTTTTTCGAACTTCTGCGACAACGGTTGCGCACCTGCCAGGGCCATCATCCCTGTCAAATAATACCATGCGGGACACATTCGTTTTTTCTTCGCGCGCGCACGCCGAAATCTCCAAAAACCATTGGGTTTTTTAAGAATTTTAGCACCGCGCATCATAAAATCACACGAATCGCACCGTAGGTCCTCGAAAAACACCTGCACGACTTTTCAAAATTTCTACCCGCGCGCGCTGTCCGAATCCTAAAAAAAACAATGGTTTTTCCAAAAACCAGTATAGGTGTCCAGTGTTGGAACAGGGGGAAAAGTCGTATACTAAGCTAGCGTCCAGAAAATGTTACCACAACAAGTCACTGTACCCATGCGCCAGTGTAGTAGCCACGGTCGTCCGCAGGCCACGAAGTGAAGTGTCCGAACGTCATAGGGCGGGAAGCTGGGTGTGGGTGGTGGCGAAGAGTCGTTTGGAAATTTGGTAGAGCTTGAACCGGCCCCCCACAAAGTGGGGGTATTGCCCGCCTCCTATGAAAACCCTGGCACTGGTGAGAACGGAGTGTCCCCACGTGCTAGTGATTGTTGTTGTTGTTGTTGAACATTATTACTTCTAAAGAATAATTATTGTTGGGACCCCTGGTGCACGACCCCCCTGCAAAACCTAGGCCGCAGCTACATTTTCATCATTTTTTCGCGAAAGCTTTCAGAAAAGTGGATTAGTACCGGATCCGGTTGTTTTGTTCCCCCCCGTTTTCCCTTGCAAAAAACACTATAAAATGAAATTTCTTGTTCAAATGTAATCCAATTTCAAGAATCCCTTGCAAAAAATAAGCTAAAGTGGACATTCGCGCGTGCAAGACGAAATCCTTCCAAAACCTTAGGTTTCGGAGCGATTTCAACATAAAAACATCAAAAACCCAATGGTTTTTTAAATAAAAAATTGTCAAAATCTCATCCCGCGCGCTCTTGCGGATTCGTAGGAAAACCATCACTTTTTAAACAATCTTGTCAAACGGGCTTTTGCGAGCAACTTTTTCAAACTTCTGCGACAACGGTTGCGCACCTGCCAGGGCCATCATCCCTGTCAAATAATACCATCCGCGCATGTGCCCAGCATGGCACAATTGCACCATGTTGGGCACATGCGCGCCCCGAATAAGTGACCAAGTTCTGTGGGTGTGTACCCCACGCCAGTGTAGTAGCCACGGTCGTCCGCACGCCACGAAGTGAAGTGTCCCAACGTCATAGGGCGGGAAGCTGGGTTTGGGTGGTCGCGAAGAGTCGTTTGGATATTTGGTAGAGCTTGTAATGCCCCCCCACGAAGTGGGGGTATTGCCTGGTGTCGTATGAAAACCCTGGCACTGGGGAGAACACCACGCGTTCGGGTAAAATGATTGTTGTTGTTGTTGTTGTTGTTGTTGTCGAGCATTTATTTTTCAGTTGTTAGTATTCCCCATACCCAGAGGATGGTGTTCTTGTTATTCTAGACGCTTCGCGTATCCCCACCAAACTTCGACCTTCTTGGGCGTGACCTATCAACTCCATCTCCCCCCACCTTGGCTTCCAGTTTAGCTGCCACTCCATCCCCCTTTTGGTCGTGGACGGCAATTGGCTCCCCCCCCCGATTGCCGCTCCCAGTTCAACTTCCAGTATGTCTCAGGCGAATGCATCGTTTCCCTACGTTCCCTACCAGGCAGTCAGCCCACCGCCCGCGAAGCTACCCCCCTTCGCTCTGCGGCTTTTCACCCTCCGTCCGATGGGGATGTCTCAGGTGAAACCTGAACACAGCGGGGGCGTCGCTGAGAACAGCTGCCCCATGCCAGCGCAGCAATATCTCTCTGGCAATTCCATCCCAATCATTCTGCGGCTACTAGCTGCACCCTACCAGAGAACCGGCAGACTGCAGGCGGAGTGACCCACCTCCGTCCTGCGGCTGACATTTGGAGTCCTACCGAGCAGCCTGGCGCCCCAGGTTGCCCAATGCCAGTGCAGCAACACGTATCAAGCGAACCGAATTCCAATCTCTCTGCGGCTGTCAGCTGCAGCCTACCAGAGAGCCGGCACACTGCAGGCGGAGTGACCCCCCTCCGTCCTGCGGCTGACGTTTCGATTCGAACTGAGCAACGTGGTGACTCAGGTTGTCCAGTGCCAGCGCAGCAATATGTCTCAGGCGAACCTTATCCCAACCTTACTGCGGCTGTTAGCTGCATCCTACCAGAGCAATTCCAATCTTTCTGCGGCTGTCGGCTGTACCCTACCAGAGAACCAGCACACTCCAGTTGGAGTGACCCCCCCTTCGTCCTGCGGCTGACGTTTCGACTCTAACTGAGCAGCGTGGTGACTCAGGATGTCCAATGCCAGCGCAGCAATATGTCTCAGGCGATCCCACACTCCTGCGGCTGTTAGCTGCACCCTACCAGAGCACTGGGCTGTCTCATGCGGTGCAATCGCGAGCTGTTCCGTTTCCCGCGGCTGTTCGCTACACCTCCCAGTGAGCTGCAGGTCTCAGGCGATACAACCCCGCTTACACGGCACTGGAGATGGTCTGATTGATGGATGACGGCGTGTCTACGCTTACGCTCTTCCCGTGCCGGTGGCCTCTCTGCTACATCCCAGCTGTGTGCTTGATTTGGGTACCCCGCCCTTACTACAAGTGCTGGCTCCTCTTGGCCTGAGCCTGAGCTGCGGCTTGTTTTCTTTCTCTCTGTCGTGTCTTATCTTTGCTTCGCCCTTGTTCTCCCCCCTCGCTCTTTCGCCTCTTTCTGTCATCGCTTCACTTGCGCTGTCCGCGTAGTGGCCCGTCCTTTTTTCCGCTTCACGACTTCTCAGACGGCGCGCAGCTGCTTGCGTCGCTCGCGATCAAAAAGTATCCCCACCAACCCATCCAGAAACGATGTCCAGGCGAGTTGCGGTGCTCAGGGAATTTCGGGAGTAAAGAGGGCGACGGCCGATACGTGCGATGGAGGGAGAGGAGGTCGCTGGATGGATAGATGAGGCAATGGGGAGAATGAGGATGAATATGATGATGATGATGATGCTGATGGTGATGATTGAAGGGATGATGATGACGATGATGCTGGTGATGATGATGACGATGATGATGGAGATGCAGAGGAAGAGGTGGAGTCCTGAGGAGGAGGATGAGGAGGAGGAAAAGGAGCAGGAGGAGGATGGGGGAGCAGGGGGAGAAGGGTAAGCACAAGGGCCAGAGGTCTCTTGGATGCCTCTCGGAGCCTCTTGGGATACCTTTCGGGCGCTTCTCGGTTGCCTTTTGGGGCGTCTTTGGGGTCTCTTGGCGGTCCTGGGGGGCTATTGGGCGTCTTGGATGCCGCGGGGGGGCCTCGTGGGGCCTCCCGCGGGCCTGCTGGGGGCCATCTTAGGGCCATGTTGGGGCCATCTTGGGGCCTCTTGGGGCCTCCTGGGCGTTTCTTGGGGCCATCTTGGAGGGCATCGATCAAATAATAGGGGAGCACCTTTTAGCGCTGCCCCCCCAAAAGAGGCCCACATGGGGCCCAAATCTTAGTACAACGAATGATTTGGGCTTCCTCGCCGAGGCTATTTTGGGCGCTATGACCGCTCGCAGGCCCTTCATTCCAGGTCCAGGGGAGGGGGTATGGGGGAGAGATAAAACCCTCCCCGACGGGGCAGAAGGGGGTGGAAAAGCACCCCCCTAAACCATTTAATTACGCCCAAAGGGCTGGTGGGATCACTTTGACCGCGCCGAGAACGCCCACAGAAACACCCTCACCTTTACCTTCTTGAGTGCGTTTTCGCGCTCTTGCTTAGGCGCTGGCTGCATTTCTTTGGATAATTCGGCTCGCGCTCAAGCGTTTCAGGGTTCCGCTACAACCTCCCCCAACAACAACGTTAACAACCACAACAACAATCATTTTAAGAGTGTTCGCTCTTATCTGCTCGCGTGTTATTCAATATGCATATCCCAAACCCTGGATACCCGCCCTCGTCGTCTTCGATCGTGCCTCCTTTTTGGGCGTATATTCATTCCGTGCCACGTGTGGTTGGTGAAGCCCTTGAAAACGAAGGGTAACAGATACCGGGGGATAGTGAGGACGAAGGGATCGGAGGAAGGGAAGTCAGGGGCAAAAAGGAGGGAGGACGATGATTTGCGCTGTGAGTGGCGATTCAGCTTGCGCCATGGCTTGCGCCAGCCACTCCAACACAGGTTAACAACATGTTTCGCCATGGGTCGCGCCATAAACAGCGCCACGCACCACCCCCTTGAAATAACATATCGTGGATACCCCCACGGGGGGACGTGCAGCAGCGAACTGGTGTCAGAAACAAATTACGTGGAACCCTGAAAAGAGGCGGGATGTTGGGATAGTGGGGTGGAAGGATGGTGAGAACTGCAACCGTGTCGAGAGGAGCGCGGGGACGTGGAGTGGATTGGGATGGAGTGAACAAGAGTATGGTTTCAGGAGGAGGAGCGGCAAGGGGTGGAGAAGAGGAACCGGAAGGAGTGCGGAGGAGCGGGGGGCGCACGGAGGAACCTGGAGGAGGGATTGGGAATAATTTGGGAGAAATGCGGAACGCGAGCGTGAAGAGGTGGAGATTGTTGGGGTGGGATGGGGTGGCCTGGGGAGGAGTGGGCGGGGTGCGAAAAACGGAGGAATAGCGCAATGGAGTACGAACGAAATTTAAATCAATATGCAGGGAAAAAAGAGGCTACGAAGGGCATGCGTATGGGGCCACGACGGGCGACTGCGAGCGGGGGCCACGAAACTCATATAATGCGGGGCCACGGTGGGCAGCGACGGGGCCACTGACGGCAGCAACGGGGCCACGAATGGCAGCGAGCGAAGGCGACCGGGGATCCAGTACGGGCTGCGAGGGGCATCGAAGGCAGGCGAAGGGCAGCGAACGGGGTCTGCAGTCCCTAACGGGTTGGTCGGGCGGGCAGGTCCACACGGGCGGGTCGAGCGGGCGGGTCGTTTAAGCGTAAATTCTGTTTGAACCGCCAGGCAATATATAGCGGGAGCGCGATTCCTGAGTATCGAAGAGCGGCATCTGAATGCATCGTAAGGAAGTATCAGGCGGGAGCCGCGATTCGGTGGTAAGTTGAAGGAAGTCCCAAGCGAAAGCGCGATTCTTCATTCATTGTCAGGAAGTATCAGGCGGGAACCGTTGAACATTATTTATTCTAAAGAATAATTATTGTTGGGCCCCCTGGTGCGCGCCCCCCCTGCGCCGCCTAGGCCGCAGCTACATTTTCATCATTTTCGTGAGGAAGCCTCAGAAAAGAGGGTGTGTACAGGATCCGGTTGTTTTGTTGTAATCCGCTTTCCCTTGCAAAAAACAATAGAAAATGACATTTCTTGTTCTAATATAATCAAATTTCAAGAATCCCTTGCAAAAAATAAGGTAAAGTGGACATTCGCGCGCGCAAGACGAAATCCTTCCAAAACCTTAGTGTTCGCAGCGATTTTAACATAAAAACATCAAAAAACCAATGGTTTTTCAACAAAAAAATGTCAAAATCTCATCCCGCGCGCTCTTGCGGATTCGTAGGAAACCCAACACTTTTTAAACATTTCTGTCAAACGGGCTTTTGCGAGCAACTTTTTCGAACTTCTGCAACAACGGTTGCGCACCTGCCAGGGCCATCATCCCTGTCAAATAATACCATGCGGGACACATTCGTTTTTTCTTCGCGCGCGCACGCCGTCGTCGTCGGCCGCGGGGCCCTGAATAGTAGCCACGGTCGTCCGCATGCCACGAAGTGAAGTGTCCGAACGTCATAGGGCGGGAAGCTGGGTGTGGGTGGTGGCGAAGAGTCGTTTGGAAATTTGGTAGAGCTTGAACCGGCCCCCCCACAAAGTGGGGGTATTGCCCGCCTCCTATGAAAACCCTGGCACTGGTGAGAACGGAGTGTCCCCACGTGCTAGTAATTGTTGTTGTTGTTGTTGTAAACCAGGGGCCAACAACACAGTTTGACCCTCAAGTTTTTTTGATAAAAAACAGGGTGCGAGTCCGGAGAAGGGCACTTCAATCGAAAAACAATGTGCATTGGATGGGGGGATCAACACTAACTATTCTACAGGAATGAAAGTTCAACAACAACAACACCAACAACAACACCAACACCAACAACAACAATCATTTTAAGACCGTTCGCCCTTATCTGTTCGAGTGTCCAATAACGCGTGTTTCCCAGACCCTCGATACCCGCCCTCTACCCGCCCTCTTCGTCTTCGATCGAACCCTTTTTGGGTGGTATACCTTTCTTCCCTGCAGGCCGGGCCCCGGCAAGCGGCGGGGCGGCCGCGCGCCGTCGGCCTGGCCAGCGGCAGCGCTGATCGGCGGGGCGGCCGCGGACCGTCGACCCGACCCCGAGAAGGATGGACAGGGGACCGACCATGACGACGACGACGACGTCGGCGACGACGACGGCGACGACGACGACGAGCGAAAGCGAGAGCGAGAGAGAACGACAGTAGGGCCACGAAGGACACGAAGTAGGCCACGAAGGGCGACAGCGGGGACACGAAGGGAATGCACATGGGGCCACAGCGGGCGCGAATGAGCGGGGGCCACGAAGGGCATGCGCATGTTGGGCCGCGGAGGACAAGGACGGGGCCACTGAGGGCAGCAACGGGGCCACGAAGGGCAGCGATGGGGGCCACGAAGGGCGACAGCGGGCCACGAAGGGCATGCATATGGGGCCACCGCGGGCGCAAACGAGCGGGGGCCACGAAGGGCATACATATATGGGGCCCCGAAGGGCAACGAGGGGGCCTCGAAGGGCTGCAACGGGGCCACGAAGGGAGCGAGGGGGCCACGAAGGGCTGCAACGGGGCCACGAAGGGCTGCAACGGGGCCACGAAACAAAGCGAGGGGGACACGAAGGGCTGCAGCGGGGCCACGAAACAAAGCGAGCGGGGCCACGAAGGGTTGCAACGGGGCCACGAAGGGCAGCGAGGAGGCCACGAGGGGCTGCAACGGGGCCACGAAACAAAACGAGGGGGCCACGAAGGGCTGCAACGGGGCCACAAAACAAAGCGAGGGGGCCACGAAGGGCTGCAACGGGGCCACGAAGGGCAGCGAGATCCCGATTCCTAGGTAATCTGTGAGGGAGTCCCAAGCGTGAGCGCGACTCCTGGGTGCCTGGGTGTCGGGAGCGCGGCGTTTGAGCAAATTGCAAGAAATTCCAACGAAACGGCGTTATTTTGCAGTAGATTGCAAGCGAGTCTCCAGCGAAAGCGCGACTCCTCAGCGCTGGGAGAGCGATTCCTGAATACACTGTAAGGAAGTCCCAAGCGAGAGCGCGATTCCTGAATAAAATGTGACGAAGTCTCGGGCGGGAGCGGGGGTCCTGGCTAAATAGTAAGGAGGTATCAGGCGGGAGCAGTTTGAACATCAAGACTTTCCCTGTCAAAAAACAGGGTGCGAGCGTCGAGGGGCTCATCTTGATTGAGAAAAAACATTATGCACCGGTGATGGGGGGATCAACAATAATTATTTTTCAGAAATGAGAACTCAACAACAGCAACAATCAGTTCACCCTCATGCGCGATGTTTCCACACGAAGCATGCGACCGTCATGAGAACCATCCCCATCATGGGGGATTCCTGTTCTATAGCGGGGTCTGTTATTCCCATTCCCAGATTTCCCGCCCAATGAGGTCTTGCAAATACCTCTTCCGAGGAATTCCAACATATCCCGCCTTGGAAACGCATGCCCGCGCCGATGCGAGACCGCCAGTGGAGCCCCAGCCAAGGGTAGAGCACAAGGAAGTATCGAGCGACAGGATTACCTTGGTGGGGATGGGGGCTGTCGGCGGCGAGGCAAGGACTTGGCCGTGAATAGATAGGGAGGAAGTCTCGAGCAGGGTCGGTGTTATTGCTGGGAACGGCGCCAAAGCTGAAGAGAGCAGGGCGCTAGTCCAACGTTAAACAAAACGAAGTTTCGAGCGGGAACGCTGGTTTTGTTGGGACGGCGGTTGTCGGCGGCGACAAAGAACACCGCCTTGAGTAAGAAGGGAGGGACTCTCGAGCGGGAGCCGTTGTTTTGTCGGGGCGGGTACTGTCGGAGGCGAGGAAAAGCACCGTCCTGAAGAAAAACGGAGGAAGCCTCGAGCGGGAGCGTTGTTCGTGCTGTGAGCGGTGCCAATTCAAAAGAGAATAGGGCGCCAGTTCAGCGTAAAACGGGAGGAGTTCTCGGGCGGGAGCGCTGGTTTTGTCGGGACGGCGGTTTTCGGCGGCGAGGAGAAGCACCGCCTCGAGTACAAAAGGGAGGACGTCTCGACCGGGAGCGTTGTTGTTGCTGGGGGCGGCGCCGATGAGAGAAAGAGTAGCGCGCCAGTCCAGGGTAAAACGGGAGGAAGTCTCGAGGGGTAGCGCTGGTTTTGTTGGGGAGGCGGCTTTCGGCGGCGAGCAAGAGCACCAGTCCGGAGAATTAGCCTGGCGAAGGACCCAACCATATGCAGTTGTGAGTAATGCTGGTGTGAGTACCGTCTTCGGTGGATCTCCCTATGGGGCCACGAACCGTTTGAGGGGTGTGCCGAAATGGGTGTGGGGGCGGCATGCGAACGTTGCCACTGGGGCCTTCGGTGGAGCTCCTTATGGGGCCACGAAACGTGTGAGGGGTGCACCGAAGTTGGTGTGGGGGCGGCATGCGAACGCAGCCACTGGGGCCTTCGGTGGAGCTCCCTGTGGGGCCACGAAACGTGTGAGGGGTGTGCCGAAATTGGTGTGGGGGCGGCATGCGAACGCAGCCACTGGGGCCTTCGGTGGAGCTCCCTATGGTGCCACGAAACGTGTGAGGGGTGTGCCGAAATGGGTGTGGGGGCGCATGCGAACCCAGTCACTGGGGCCTTCAGTGGAAATCCCCATGGGGCCACGAAACGTGTGAGGGATGTGCCGAAATGGGTGTTGGGGAGGCATACGAACCAGGCCACTGGGGCCTTCGGTGGAGCTCCCTATGGGGCCACGAAACGTGTGAGGGGTGTGCCGAAATGGGTGGTGGGGAGGCATGCGGACGCAGCCACTGGGGCCTTCGGTGGAGCTCCCTATGGGGCCACGAAACGTGTGAGGGGTGTGCCGAAATGGGTGGTGCATGAATGATAAATTGATGATGTATGATGATGATGATGATGATGATGATGATGATGATGATGATGATGATGATGATGATGATGATGAATGATGATGATGATGATGATGATGATGATGATGATGATGATGATGATGCTGATGATGATGATGATGATGATGGGAGGAGGGAGGGGGGGGAGGAGGAGGTGAGGAACGCGGGGCGCCGTCTCTTCAAAACGAGGACCCACCACCACAGGCTGGTTGGGAAAAAAGAAGGAAGGCTCAAGCGGGAGCGTTGTTGTTGTTGGGGGGCCGGTTTTGGCGCCCCCCAAACCGCTCGAGCGTGAGCCTCATTTACAATGAAATGTAGCCGGCGCCGAAGCGAGAGCGCCAAAGCGCCTGGGGGGGTCCAACAATAATAATTGTTGAGTAATTCACATTCAACAACCACACTAACAACAACAACCATCTTAAGATCGTTTGTTCTCATTCGATCGCGTGCCACGCAACGCGTATATCCCAAACCCTCGATACCCGCCCTTTTTGTCTTCGACCGTACCTCCTCCTCGGGGGTATATCTTCCTTGCCTGCCACACACATTTAGCGCAGCCCCTAAAATAGGGGAAGGGGAGGCGGATGGGGGAAGAGAAGGATGGACCACGAGAAAGGGCCTCTCGGAGCAAATCGCGAGGAAACATCGAGCGGGAGCCCTTGTCATCGCGGCTGCGCCCCCACTAATTTGATTGAGCTGCCAGGAAGTCTCCAGCGAAGCGCTGTTCCTGAGTTTGGGAACCTCTCTGGCCAGGGCCTCCCTGAATAAATCGCGAGGAAATATCGAGCGGGAGCCTTGTCATCGCGGGTGGGCATCCGCGAACTTGATTAAGTTGCGAAGAAGTCTCATGCGAGAGCGCCGTTCCTGGGGCCTCTGCGGACTGTGGCCTCTGTGGGTGCGCTTGGGGCCTCTGTGGGCTGCGTTGGGGGGCCTCAGTGGGCAGCGAGCCGGGGCCTCTGCGGGCGCGCTTGGGGCCTCTGTGGGCGCGCTTGGGGCCTGTGTGGGCTGTGTCGGAGGACTCGGTGGGCAGCGCGCGGGAGCTTCCGTGGGCTCGCTTGACGACGCTGTGAGCTGGGGCCTCGGTGGGCGCGCGTGGGGCCTTTGTTGGCGTTTTCGGGCGACCTCAGTGGGCAGCGCGCGGGGGCCTTTGTGGGCGCGCTTGGGGCCTCTGTGGGCTGTGTCGGGGGGCCTCAGTGGGCAGCGCGCTGGGGCCTCTGCGGGCGCGCTTGGGGCCTCTGTGGGCTGCGTCGGGGGCCTCAGTGGACAGCGCGCCGGGGCCTCTGTGGGCGAGTGTGAGGCCTCTACGGGCTGGGGCCTCTGTGGGCGCGTTTGGGGCCTTTGTGGGCGCGTCGGGGGCCTCAGTGGGCATCGCGCTGAGGCCTCTGTGGGCGCGCTTGGGGCCTCTCCGGGCTGGGGCCTCTGTGGGCGCCCTTGGGGCCTCTGTGGGGCCTCTGTGGGCTGCGTCGGGGGCTTCAGTGGGCAGCACGCTGGGACCTCTGTGGGTGCGGTCGGGGCCTCTGCGGGCTGGGGCTCCTGCGTGCGCCCTTGGGGACTCTGTGGGCTGTGTTAGGGGGCGTCTGTGGGCAGTGCGCTGGGACCTCTGGGCGCGCTTGGGGCCTGTGGGCGGGGGCCTCAGTGGGCAGCGCGCTGGAGTCTCAGTGGGCAGAGCGCTGGGGCCTCTGTGGGCGCGCTCGGGGCCTCTGCGAGCTAAGGCCTCTGTGGGCGCGCTTGTGGCCTCCTGTGGGCTGTGTCGGAGGACTCGGTGGGCAGCGCGCGGGGGCCTCCGTTCTCGCTTGACGACTCTGCTGGCTGGGGCCTCTGTGGGCGCGCGTGGGGCCTCTGTGGGCGTTTTCGGGGGGCCTCAGTGGGCAGCGCGCTGGAGCTTCCGTGGGCGCGCTCGGGGCCTTTGTGGGGTGGAGCCTCAGTGGGCAGCGCGCTGGGACCTCTGCGGGCGCGCTTGGGGCCTCTGTGGGCGCGCTTGGGGCCTCTGCGGGCTGGGGCCTCTGTGGGCGCGCTTGGGGCCGCTGTGGGCTGTGCCAGAGGGCCTCGGTGGGCAGCGCGCGGGGGCCTTGGCGCGCTTGGCGCCTCTGTAGGCGGGGGCCTCTGTGGGCGCGTGTGGGGCCTCTGGTGGGCTGTGTCGGAGGACTCGGTGGGCAGCGTGCGGGGGCCTTCGTTGGCTCGCTTGACGACTCTGTGGGCTTGGGCCTCGGTGGGCGCGCGTGGGGCCTCTGTGGGCGCTGTCGGGGGGCCTCAGTGGGCAGCGCGCTGGAGCTTCCGTGGGCACGCTTATGGCCTCTGTGGGCTTGGGCCTCAGTGGGCAGCGCGCTGGGGCCTCTGCGGGCGCGCTTGGGGCCTCTGTGGGCGCGCTTGGGGCCTCTGCGGGCAGGGGCCTCTGTGGGCGCCCTTGGGGCCTTTGTGGGCTGTGCCCGAGGGCCTCAGTGGGCAGCGCGAGGGGCCTTGGCGCGCTTGGCGCCTCTGTAGGCAGGGGCCTCTGTGTGCGCGTGTGGGGCCCCTGTAGGAAGTTCGGGCCTCAGTGGGCAGCGCGCTGGGGCCTCCGTGGGCACGCTCGGGGCCTGTGTGGGTTGTGTCAGTGGGCAGTGCGCCGGGGCCTGTGTGGGCGCGCTTGGGGCCTCTGCGGGTTGGGGCCTCTGTGGGCGCGCTTGCGGCCTCTGTGGGCTGTGCCGGAGGGCCTCGGTTAGCAGCGCGCGGGGGCCTCTGTGGGCGCGCTCGGGGCCTCTGTGGGCTGGGGCCTCCGTGGGCTGCGTCGGGGGCTTTTGTGGAACCGGGGGCCTCCGTGGGCATGCTTTGGGCGGGAGCTTGGCCTTTGTGGGCTGTGCCGAGAGCCTCAGTGGACAGCGCGCCAGGGCCTTTGTGGGCGCGCTTTGGGCGTCTGTGGGCTGGGCCCTCTGGGCGCGCTTGGGGCCTCTGAGGGCTGGGGCCTCTGTGGGCTGTGTCGGGGGGCTGCGCGCTGGCCCTCTGTGGGCCCGCTTGGGGCCTTTGTGGGCAGCGCGGGGGGCCCTCTGTGGGTGCGGTTGCGGCGCCTATGTGGGCTGTGCCGGAGGGCCTGCGGGCAGCATGTTACGGTCCCTGTGGGCTAACTTTGGGCCTCAGTGAATTGTGTGTTGGGGGCCTGAGTGGGTAGTGCGCCGGGCCCCTGTGGGCGCGCTTGAGCTTCTGTGGGCTCTGTCCGAAGGCCTCAATGAGCAGCGTGCTGGGGACTTTGTGGTATGGGGGCCTCTCTGGCCAGGCCGTGTAGGAGTATGAAAGGGGGTGTCGAGCGGGAGCCCCTGTCGTCGCAGGTGGGCCTGGCTTGGCCCACACCAATTTGACTGAGTGTCGAGGGCGTCTCGAGCGAGAGCGCCACTCTTGATTTCGGGGGCCTCTCTGGCAAAGGCCTCTGCGAATACATTTAGAGGAAATATCGAACGAGAGCCCTTGTCGTCGAAGTTTGGCCTCCACCAATTTGAGTGAACCAGGAAAAAGTATAGAACGAAAGCGCCGTTTCTGAGTTCGGGGGCCCGCCTGGCCAGGGGCTCTCGGAGCAAATCGTGTGGAAGTATCGAGCAGGAGCCCTTGTTGTCGTGGCTGGGCTCCCGCCAACTTGATTGATTTGCGAGGGAGCTTCGAGCGAGAGCGCCGTTCCTGAGTTCGGGGGCCTCTCTGGTCAGGGTGTCTCGAGGTAAATTGTGAGGAAGTATCGAGCGGGAGCCGTTGATGTCGTAGCTCGGCCTCCAAGGGCCCACTTGTAGGCTCAAGCCAACGCTCGAGCAGAGCCTCGTTTCCAGAGGAACTGTAGCCGGCGTCGAGGCGAGAGCGCCCGGAACCGTTTCCGGATACCAACAAATACAACAACAGCAACAACAACAACAACAACGACGACGACGACGACGACAACAACAACAATTATTATAAGACTGCTCGCCCTTAGCTGCTCGAGTGTCCAATAACGCGCATTTCCCAAACCTTCGATACCCGCCCTCTTCGTCTTCGACCGAACCCTTTTTTGGGGGTATATTTTTCTTCCCTGCAGGCTGGGCCCCAGCAAGCGGCGGGGCGGCCGCGGACCGTCGGCCTGGCCAGCGGCAGCGCTGATCGGCGGGGCGGCCGCGGACCGTCGACCCGACACCAAGAGGGACGGACAGGGGTTCGACCACGACGACGACGACGTCGACGATGACGGCGACTTCGACGACGGTGACGACGAGCGAAAGCGAGAGCGAGAGAGAACGACAGCATGGCCACGAAGGAAACGAAGTAGGCCACGAAGGGCGACAGCGGGGACACGAAGGGAATGCGTATGGGGCCACGAACAGCGCGAACGAGCGGGGGCCACGAAGGGCAGATACTGTGGGGCTACAGATGGTAACGATGGGGCCGCTTGCAAAGAACACTCCTTTTAATCATCGCCTCGCGTGGAGAAGGGGCTCGGGACGTCTAGGATTTTTGTTTTTCTTCCACCTCTCCTGTGCTGGGTTCTTGCTTTGAACAGAGCACTGCTCGCGCGTCTCTTCTCTTCTCTTCTCTTCTCCTCCTCCTCCTCCTCCACTCCTGCCTCCTGCCTCCTTGCTTCCCTTTTTCGTGCCTTTCCTACTGGGGGGGTTGCGAACTGCGTGCCTCTCGCCACTTTCGTGGGCTCCTGCGCGGCACGGGACCTCGCGGCTGCCTGGGTGGCTGCGATTTGCGCAACTGTCGCTTCCTTGGTGGCCCCCTGGGAGACACCGCGGAGGTGAGGGTCATGCGAGACCTCGCGGTTCCCTCGGAGGTTGCCAATTTCGCAATCGTCGCCGCTTTCGTGGGCTCCTGGTAGGTGCAGCGGAGACGATAGTCATGCAAGAATTCGCGGCTCCTTCGGGGGCCGCCAACTGCGCAATTGTCGCCACTTTCGTGTGCTCCTGCGAAGTGCAGCGAAGGCGGTAGTCAAGCGAGACCTCGCGGTTCCCTGGGAGGCTGCCAACTGCGCATCTGTTGCCATTTTCGTGGGCTCCTGGGAGGCCCAGCGAGGGCGGCAGTCACGCGAGATCTCGCGGCTCCCTCGGAGGCTGCCATCTGAGCAACTCTCGCCGCTTGTGCCTCTTCCAGGTCCAACGGAGGCGGTAGTCACGCGAGACCTCGCTGCTCCTTCGGGTCCCTCTCCGTCGCCAAGAGCTCCCGTTGGGTTCGCCTCGCCCTCCCCCCGTAACCTTAAGTCGGGCCTGTCCCTCTACAGGAGGAATATTCAAACATAGTAAAAAGTAGTATTGGGACGATTTTCCGATTATTGTTTTTTATTATTGGAACATTTTTTATTGAAACTATTTTTTGTCGAAAGAACGCGTGTACGAGGACATGACCTAACCGTAACCGGAGAAAGCACGGCAGCTTTCGCCGCAGATTTGGAGCCCCTCCACGGCCGACAGTTTCGGGATCCGGCTATGGCTGGTGCAGCCACGCGTGTCTCTGGCTTGTGTTAAGTCGGGCGTGTCCCTCTATAGGAAGAATATAAAAATACCCCAGTGCGACCCTACCTAGAAGTTGGAGCCCCTAGGAAAGCAGCATGAGTTGCTATGCTATGCTATGCTATGCTATGCCATGCTATGCTGCGCTATGCTATGCTATGCTATGCTGCGCTATGCTGCGCTATGCTATGCTATGCTAAGCTAAGCTATGCTATATCATGCTGCGCTGTGCTATGCTAAGGTATGCTATGCTATGCTATGCGATGCTATGCTAAGCTGCGCTATGATATGCTATGCTATGCCATGCTATGCTATGCTATGCTGCGCCATGCTATGCTATGCTATGCTATGTTATGCTTGGCTATGCTATGCTATGCTATGCTATGCTCTGCTAATGCAGCGCTGCGCTATGCTAAGCTAAGCTAAGCTAACCCTCTAGGCAGAACCTAGGTCGGGAATTACACCCATGGCTATGCTATGCTGCGCTATGCGATGCTATGCTGGGCTATGCTATGATATGCTGTGCTGCGCTATGCTATACTACGCTATGCTATGCTATGCTGTGCTTTGCTATGCTAAAGCTCAGCAAAGCTAAGATGAAGGAAAGCTAAACTAAGACAAACCTGAGCTAAGATGAAGCTAAGCTAAGCTAAGATGAAATAAGCTAAGCTAAGATGAGATAAGCAACGCTAAGCTAAGGGGACGTAACTGGGGGAACCGCGGGGCGGATCCTGGGGAAACCGCCCGGGGCGGTTTCCACTGCCCGGCCCCTTTAAGATAGAGAGTAAGAACCCTTCCAGGCAGAGCCTAGGTAGGGAATAGGTAGAAAATTGTCTGGGAACGATTTTTCCATCATGTTTGAATATTTGTGGGTGCTTTTGACTAATCTTTGATTTCATTCAAAATCCGCCTGTAGGAGGACATGCCCGATCTAAGGCTTGCGCCTTCGTTCCCACCCGATCGGCTCGCTCTGGCCCGCCCCCAATCCGGGAGGGCAGGGCCTCGGTAGTAGCGCATCTGACAGGACCCTGTACAGTTCCGTCGTGGCGTCTTTGAGACCTGAAGACACACGAGGGTATCACCGTGCCAGCGTTGGAACAAACATCGTGTCTCTGGCATCCTAGCAGGATGGACGGTGAGTCTAGGTATGTCCTCAATGGTGCTTCGCGACCCAGGGTTGCCAGGCCACACCTTGGACCGAGCCTCGAAGACGAGGCTCGTTGGAAACTTTCCGGATCCAACATATCGGGTACGGCGGATTGTCTCTCGCGCGGAGGAGGCTGGGAGCGAATTGTGCCGGCGGGCTCATCCGCTGCAGCACGCAGGGGCTCTGTTTGCCAATCGTCGTGGCCCATTAAAAACGTGTTGCCTCCACCAGCCAGGTGACGGAAGGGCTCAGGTTTGAGAGATTCGCGAGCGTGGGTGCCACCGACTGGGTTTCAGTGCGCCTTGGCATGCGCTCCTACCTTGCGGTTTCTTGACCAGCTTCGGTCACTAGGGTGATGATGTGGAGATCTCGTTGATGGTGCAGTGCATGACCGCCAGGCTGCGAATGGTTACCCTGTCTGGGCCTTCGTGTGCATGATATTTCCGTCGCACACACACATACACATATATATATATATACCGCCACTTTCGAAACTGCTGGATGTGTTGGTCCACGCATGCATTCGTCATGTGGTCTTCCGTGTTCTTCCCGTTTGGTTTGTTGGGGTTCCCGACTATTATTTACCCAGGGTTCCCAGAAAAGTTCAAGTCTCCCTCGCATGAAGGATCTCAGGAGCGCGGAGCTGTTCGCTCACACATAGACACGCCGCTTGCAAGTGTATGCTGGTACACAGCGTTGCTCCCGAAAGCCAGATTTCAATTCATGGATTTCATGTCGGTCTGACTGTCGAGATGCAGGGTCAAGCGCCTGCGGATGTCCCCAGGCTGCAAGGCCTGGCGCTGACGTCAGTTTCCAAGGAGACGTTTCCTCCTCCTCCTCCTCCTCCCGGTCCTCCCCCTTGTCCCCCTCCTCCCTCTTGCTGCTCCTCCCCCGCTCCTGTCCCCTCCTCCCTCATCCTCCGCATCCCCCTACCCTCTTGTCTCACCTGCTGCTGCCGCTGCTGTTCCATGTCCTTCTCGGAGTCCGCTTGGTGTTCCTGCCCTTCTCCTGTCCCTGTTCCGCCTCTCATCCTTCCACAGGTCTTGTTGCTGTCTTTGTTGTTCTTCTCTTCTCAGTCTCCTGTCCTCCCTGTCCTCCTCCGCCTCCTCCTCCTCCTCATCCTCCGCCTCGATCTCCTCCTCCCCTCCCCGTTACGCCAGGACGTTGCTGCCTTGCTGGAAGGTGACGCCGCTCCACGACACGGCCACCGGATGGCCCGGGAAGTGCCTGAAGTTCTCGCGGCGGCCTGAACGGGAGGCCGCGTGAGGTCGCTTTGATGCCTGGCCCCAGTGGGCAGGAGGATGAGGAGGAGGAGGAGGAGGATGAGGAGGAGGAGGAGGAGGAGGAGGAGGAGGAGGAGGATTTTTGTTGACATCAACCGTGGCAAACGCAGGCGACGGCCGCGGTCGGGCGTCGCTTCCTGCTCACTGGACTGGAGGAAGCCAGTCCAGCGAGCAGTGAAAGAAGAAGAGGAGGGCAGGCGCGAAAGCCACGGGGCGATTTCCCCGAGGGGAGGATCCAATGTGGCTGCCCGCCCGCCCCCCTAAGCCCAAGACCAGAATAGAAGTGAGGTGAGGGCAAGAGACGCAGTGCAAGCCAGGGGCATGGACTGCATCTCTGAAGTAAGCCTGAGTCATCAGACGGCGGCACGGGTGCAACTCGGGGTGACTCGCCCTCTTGGAGGGTGAGGGTAGCCCTGTCACAGACAATCCCAGCCGATCTCGGCCTGGCACGTGGCTCGTGCGGCGGCCTAGGCGGCTTGCCCGTCTTGGGCGGGCTCAAAGGAACCTGGGCAGCTTCTTCTTCTGCGCCAGAATGGTCGGGAGGATGGGGCCAGTGCTTAGCAGCAGCAGCGGTGGAAGACGACGACACGTGCGACGGGTCGACGGCTCGATCGGGCTGCTGGCCCTGGCCCTTGCTGACGGCGGGCCTGCTCTCTGGCTCCTCTCTATCATGAGAGCCAGCTGCAGCTCGCAACAGGCGCCGCGCGACCTTGGCGGTACGCAGCTCCTTCTCATACTCACATAGGCGACGGGGAAAGTCCGTAGGCAGGTCTTCTTCTGGACCGTATCAGGGCCCCACCTCCACAGCAACACCTGAGCGTTTGGGGTGCCTGCCTTCCCCAACTGCTTTCCAGGCGCCCTTGGCTCCTGCACCACTCTGAGGCTCCCCTATCACACTGTTCAAGTAAGTTGCGCGGCTGACCATGAGACGAGTAGACTTGCACCCTAAACATATAGGCAGCACCATCTGAACCAAGCAACGCAATACAACTGTGCCGCAGGCCCGCCAGGATGGCACCATCAAGCTTGGGATCTCTGGAGCACGCACCAGGAGCAGGCGTGTCCAGACCTCCAGGCAACGTTCCATCGGGCCCTTCTCGCGGCACACCTTTCGCAACACGCAGGCGTTCAATGCATTGCCAAAAGGTAGAAACACGCGTCCACTGATGAAGGGGAAGCACGAACTTGAGCCGAGGAGGCTTACGAGCAAGTTTGACGTCTCTCAAGTTGAGCCTCGGCCACTCAGGCATAATTTCGGCGGTAAGACGCATGACACACTTGGCAACACTTATGCACCTCTCTAGCCACTCTACGTCAGCAGGGTCGGGCTGTGGGTGTCTGGCTAGCGAATTTTTGGCAACTGAGTCGGCAAGGTCATTCCCTAGCTTCCAGAAGCGCTCCAGCTCGGTGAGAGAGATCCTGAGACTCTTCGACGTGGGCTTTCATTTTGAAAGCCCCGTCAACGAGCTTCCGATGGGTGAGAAGCAAAAAACCAGAATACACACGCTGGTAGGACAAGGAACGCAGGAGGGGCTCGTTGGCCTGGACGACCACATTCTTGCAGTCGGAATAAATCGAGCTGCCAGGCATGGCATGCAGAGCAGCAACAGCGTAGGCTACGAATTCCCCACCCTGGGCCGGTTGAAGGTTAGGGGCCCACAGATGGCCATTGATACGGCAAATTGCATCCCCATCATCTCCTACGAACGCATCGCCCACCCAGCCCTGGAGAGTTCTTAGACAGTATGGGTAGCACGCGGCCCGGCAACAATATATGTCAAGATATGTCCAGGGATTTACATGTGCGATCTTTGGCCCATATAACCTCAAAGCCAGTGTCTTCAACGTCGTCACGAGCAGGAAACGGAAAAACAGCTCTCGGGTGCCGAAATAGACACTTGGTGTATAGTGGGAAGTCCTCCTCGATGGTGTCAGCCGGCAAGTCAGGGGGAGGGCGTCGGATTTCTTTCTTGGAACTCCTGAGTACCTCTTCTTGCTGGCCATGGCACGCATGACAAGACCACGGGCGGTGCAGCACAGTATCTGGACTGCCCTTGTGCAGCTCGCAACTCGGGGCGACGTCGTATCCTGCCTCGGCTGCCCTGGTTCTGGTCCAAATCGCATTGCGCGCGACGGCCTTAGCACGACCTCGCTGCAAGGGCGTGCCCTTCCTGGAACGCAGTGTGGCTGCAACAATATCATGGCTTACTCGCGCACTGAGCGAGTGAGGAAGAAGGGCGGCGCCACTGGCTGATGCGTCCTCTGAACAGCTGCCTTCAGCATCTTCTTAAGCAGGGCGGGGGTGGTGACCGTGGGGGGCACTTCGGTTCTAATATCGTCCAGAAGGGCGCAGTAGTTGGGCATGGCCCACGAGAGGCGTCCGAGGGCCAGCTTCGTGTCCCCCAAAGGGCCCCTCGCCCCGCGCCAGGTTTTGGGCCTTGGGGAAAGGAACGCCGAGGACCACATCTGCCGCGCATCGCCCCAGTGAGTAACAAAGGGGAGCAGCTTGGTTTGGTTCGCCCATATTTCCTTGGCGCAGCGCGCGATGGGCGCCGCGGCGGGGTACCAGGTGGGGCCCCGAGAGAGAATGATCAGAGAGGTCCCCGACCTCATCTTGGCAGAGGGCTGCGTCGTGCTGGCAGCTGCGATCTGAAGTCTTTGCCGCTCGTAGTTGGAAAGCCCATTCTCTTCGGCTCCAAAAGTGAGACTGAAAAGAGAGCGCCAGCGGTAAACACCGTGGACACATGCCTGCCAAGAGGCCGCTTGGCCCGTCCGAGCCTTTGGAGCTTCTTGTTGAACGCGCGCTTGCGGTCGCCGAACTTTCGGCCGCGACCGGGGGCCCTGCGGGGGGCGCCACGGGCAAAATCAATCCTGAGGTTCACAGCGGAGGGCACCGCGGGCCCAGCAAGGCCTCCCAAGCGATCTCTGACCAGGTTGGCAAGCGCGTCCGACGAGGTGACAAGGGCGGCTTTATCAACCGAGATCACACCGCCCATGTCCTCCTCGATGGCGGCCCTGAGGTCGGCTGTGGCCTCGAGGAGATGGCAGGCTATGTCGGGGAATGGCCCGACACAACTGAGACCGTAATCGTCGATGTAAACGTTGAGCGTGTTGCTTGGCGGGAGCTGCAGGGCACCGAGCGCGGGCGCAGCGTTGATGCGCGCCATGGTGGTCGCGAAGCCACAGCCAGCGACGACGCCGTTGTTGGCGAAGAAGACTCCGACGACCGTTCCTGAGAGCGCAATGTACCTGCCATGCCGGCGCCCTTGCACTGCCGACCTCGCCAGCTGCGCGGGGAAAAGAAACTGGTGGCAGCGCTGAAGGGGGGTCGAGAGATTGGTAAGCTCAAAGCACTTGTAAAGGTCCCATAACAGCGTGCAGCTGGCTCCTTTCTTGGGTGCAGCTCCTTCGGCGCGTGGGGATTGCAGGCCGCGTTGATGGCGGGCGAGAGCTGGGGGCCCGCGAATAACTCCGATGGGAATCACTTTCCAGTGAACGGCAAACCTGTGTCTGCATCGCCCCCGAGGGCAACTGGGACTGCAGAGGGGGCCGACGTGCCTGACGCCGCCAGAAGGTTTGTCGAACAGGGAAATCACCCCCATGGGAATTTGACCAGGGTGGAGCCCAGAAGCCTCCGCGGCCGAAAACATGGCCCCCAGGGCCCCAAGGGCCCTGTCCGACAGACAGGCATAATGCTTCATGTGTGAATCATCAATTGCCGTGGCAGACCTAGACGAGTATCGCCTGGAAGCAGAGCGCAGCTCGTCTGCAGTGAGCCAGGAAAGTGGATCAACAAACTGGAACGTAGTGTTCGGTTGGGGCGGAGTGTTCGAGGCATCCCACAGCTTACTGCATGTACTAGCCTCGGCCGCAGGCAAGGCCAGGGGGTCGGATATGGAGGCCCCATCTCGATTCAAAGTAGTGGTGGGGGTCCAGGGTTGACTGCCGCGCGCGTGCTGGTGAGCCCTCCGCGCCCCCTGATCTCCTGATCTATTGACTGGGGCAGCCATCCCTCCCGCTCGGCAAGCGCCTGCGACTTGGCCTTGACGGCAAAGGTCGCCAGATACTCGTCCAAGTCGGTGGGCATAGCTTCCCCAGATTTAAGATCGAGCAAGTGATGCTGGCCTAAAACATTCCTCGCTCTCAAAACATTATCGGCGTGGGAATCCAGCCCTTGCTTCAGAAAGGTGGGCGCGGGCAAAAGCAGCCTCCGCACCTCCTGCGCCTGGGCGGCCCTGTGCCGGCCGCGTCGAGCTGAAGGGGGGGCCTAAACTTGCCGACCAACCACTTGAGAGAAGAGCTGGGGCTGTCTGTGGGGGGCCTGCTATCTTGGTCCAAAATGTGAGCCCACTTCTGTTTGGGCATGTTCCCACTGCTTCCCCAACATGGGAGGGTGGTTTGACGTGTCCCCGCTAGCTCCGTCTCGGCCAAGTCGGCCCAATGCTTATAGAGGGCTTTGATCATCATGTGCTGTGCAGCATGGGCGTCGCCGCTACGACAAGCCTCGGGGACGCGGCCAGCCTCGGCTTGAACCGCCGCCCACGCAGGCGGTGGCGGCGCGGGTCCGATGGACATGTCCGTCGGCAATGGTGGCGGCTTACGAAAAACAAGGCCGTGGAGCCGCCCAATGCCTGCGTGAAGCCTGGGCTGCGTTGGTAGGTGGGTAACGATGTTCGATGTGTGAATCGCTTCGACTTGGGAAATGCCTTTAGCGAGCCCCGAGGCGACGACGAAATAATCGATCATGCTGTTGCCGCGCGTGCCGATCACGCTGCTGGGAACAGCAACCTGTGCACGCAATCGATTAACAATACCTGTTGCAGTAATCGTGTCAGGATTCATATTCAAGTCAGCACCGATGATAGTGGGTAGAGCAACCTGCTCCACAACCGTAACGATGAGGGAAAGGAGCTCCACGTTGGCCACAGAGAGCACTTCGTACGTGCGTAGATAGGTGCTGCACGCGAACGCATGGCCCCCACCTGGAGCGTGCACGATCGCGCCGATTGAGCGGTGCGGGTCGATAGTGTGCTCCCCTGGGGGAGCATGACAGCCGAGGGGGTTTCGGACCAGGATCCCAACGCCAGGCGACGTGCCGTGCCCAGTGCCGGGGGCAGCGGGCCCATGTATAGCTTTCCACCCATGCCGATGGGCCCATCCTGTAGTTTCTTCCAGATCAGGCTTCAACAGGTGGTGCTCCTGGATGAGAAGGAGGTGCGCTTCGCATTTTGGCCGCCATGCCTTGGGGCCTCCACCCGGGTCCGAGTGCCATGGCGTAACATTGGCAGTTTGAACAATAAGTTCCACTTGGGAGTCTCCAGGGCAGGGCCTGGCACATCAGTGCTGCGGGCACATCAGTGCTGCCTGTCGCATCTTGCTCAAAAGCATTCGACCCACGGAGCCCGAAGCCATCCAGGGGGGGCTGGCGGGCCCCAGGACCGTGGCCACCTCCGACCTTCGCGGGCTCAGGATCGGACGGGTTCCCCAGGGCAGACGAAGCTTTGGCCTGGGTGCGCCCAGTAGCATGCGCAAAAAAATAGTCTGGGCAGGCTCCAGCCTGCTCCTCAACGAGGGAGCTTCCAGCTCTGTCGTGGGAGGCGATCGCGCCTAGAAGGTGCGGCGTCCTGAGTCCATTGATTCCGAGCACGTCTCCAGCAAAAGGTGGGGAGTGGCGCCCGGGTCCGCCGGGGCTCGCGTGCGTTCCCAGGATTTCCCGGGGGCTACGTTGGCCTGCTAGAGGCCAAGACCGAGAAAAACATCAAACCCTCCAAAAGTAGGGTCGGGGCCAGGTTGGCCTCCTGCTGGGGCGCTCAAGAGGTGAGCGCTACTGCTGACAGGCGCATGCGCAGGCGGATGTGCGGCCCGGCTAAGGTGCAGGTCCTCCCCCCGCCCCGCCAGGTTGAGGGGGGTGGGGTTGAAGGGCTTCTTCTGCCTTGGTCCGCGCATCGGTCGCCGCGTGGGGGGCTCCACCGCCCGTTGTCGTCTGCGCTGGTGCCTCTGGCTTGTCGCCGCACCCCCCGATGTGGGCTCAGCGGGGGCAGGGCCATCAGCGTGTGGACCTTCGGGTGCAGGAGTGTGAGCACCTCCTCCACCAGCGACCGCGCCATTGGTAGTGCGCCTCTGCTTGGCCGCCAAGCGAGTGAGACGCTCTGGATGTGCATCGCGGGCTCGTTTGGCAGCGGCGACCCGCGGCCTCAACAACTCCTTCGCCTGCTTGGACACGCCCGCATTAAGGTCGTCCTTCCCCTTGGCGATCTCGTCGCGGTCCTCCTGGCCCAGCTCCTCGTCGGTCTCGAAGAAGGGGGCCTCGTCGATGGTGAGCACCGTGGCGATGTCGAAAGACTCGTTGCAATTGTCCCTAGCTTGAGCTTGGCAGGACCAGCGCCAGGCACTTGTCCGACGTCAGCCTGCTGCTGCTGCTGCTGCTGCTGCTGCTGCTGCTGCAACTCCGAGACAAGGGACTTGTGGGCAGTGTCTGCCTGGTCGAGCCCAGCGCGCATGGCGCGCGCTGCGCCCTCGAGCTGTAGGACATCATTCCTTCGCGCCAGTATCTTGTCGACCTCCCCATCCAGAGCCTTCTCCAGCCGCGAGACGACTGCGAATTGCTGCTGGACTCGTTGATGCAGAGGAGTGGGTCGCTTGGGTGCTTCTTGGGCATGGTTCCTCCTGACTCCGGGCTCGACGTATTCGGCAGCGGTGACCAGGTCTCCCCCTTGCCGAGCCAGTTCGGCCAGCGGCTTCGCCTCAGGGGCCGTGAACTGACTCTGGGCACCGACGGGGGGGGGGGGCAGCTTTGGGAATTCTTGGGCCACCATGGGTGCCGCTGCCACCTGGTTGGGTTGCAGCAACATGTCCAGGTAGGGGGGCAGGCTGACTGTGGGGCTGCCGCGACCGGATGATCCAGGGCGGCGGCCGACTGACGGCCCCGGATGGGACATGGGCTCAATCGCCACTGGAAGGGGGATTCCAGTCGGCAGGGCGAACAGCAGCCAGCGGGGCGTCGCAGTGCTTGCAAAACCGAGGCGACTTCTGGTTCTTCGCGCAGCCACAGGTGCTGCACTTGATCTCCGAGAAGCCGTCGCTGCCTGAGTCAGTGGCGTCGCGTCACCTTGATGTATGCGAATATGCGCCTGGGCTGCGCCAGGGGGGTGATGCGCGTGTTCGATCTTCGCGACCAAAACCTGGTCCTCGCTCCTGTGCATTGCCACCGCCGTGGCGCATGGGGGGAGGATGGGGGGTGGCGGGGGGGGTGGGTGGGGGGGCGGGGGGGGGGGAGGGGGGGGGGGGGGAGGAGGGGGGAGAACGAGAGGGGCGGAGGGATCGGGGGGAGGGGGGGGGGGGGGGGAGGGGGGCCGTAGCCATTCCGGCCCAAGTCCGTAGTGTTTCGGCCCTGGACTTTGCCTGCTGGCGCGGGGGGGGCGCGGCCCCTGCCGGTGGGCCCGCGGCCGCAGCTGGCCGCGGGGGCACATTTCGGTGGGCTCCTGCAGGAGCGTCCGTCTGCAGCCGCGCTGGGGCACGGTCGCGCAGCGCTTCGATGGTCAGCAAGAAGGGGTATGTTGCATGCCCTCATTCTTCTTGTCGTTATCGCTGGAATTGGCGCACCCACTCACGTCGCTGGGCTACATGGCGCAAACCAGCGCCGTGGCGGCAGGAGGCAGATGCGCGCGGAGATTGGAGCCAGGGCCCCCATCGAGGACTACGGCAGCCAGAACAGCGCGTGGCATCTCCCTTCCAGCAGGGCGGCCAGGAAAAGGAGCCAGCAGAACCGATCCTCGACAGCGACTCCCCATTCGCGACCTCCACGGACGATCTCCTCGAGGCACTGGCTCAGAGACTGCCGACCTCTGACGACTCCGAGGCCGCGCTCCACTTGCAGGCCCCGGCCGAGACCTTCGAGGGGACTCGGGGAGACGACGAGAAGAAGAAGGTCTGGCCAGGCATCGCAGCTGAGCAAGCACTACGCCATGCGGGAGTGCGAGCGAGCCAAGGAAGCAATGGGCTACGCCGTCAAGCAAGAGCAGACCTGCGTGGGGTGGCTTGAACAGGCCCGTGCAGAGACATCCGAGCGGGCTGAGGCGGCGGTTGAACCAGAGCAACGCCGCCGGCGATGTCTCAAGCAGCACATCAAAGACAACAATGCGCGGGACACAGAGGCCGCGAACGCGGTGAAGATTAACCTTCCCAGCCTCCTCTTAACCCAAGAGGAACCGCACGTCGAGAACATCGTTGCTCTTGACGATGGAGAGCACGCCAAGTTGGAGGATTACGATCTCGGCGACGGGGGGATTGAAAAATGGCAGCCGGACATGCAGATCCGACTCAAGAAGGTCTGTAAGATCATTGGCCAGGCGTTTGGCCCGTCAGCTAACGACTTGGCCGAGCGGAGGCGAGTCGTGGCAGAATGTGTAGCGAAACTGGCGACTAAGCGCAGACGCACTGTGGTGGGGCCAAGGGCGGGTCAACCTGTTCCTGATCCTGAAGAGCCCAGCGGCCCACCATAACCCAGAGAAGAGCCAGCAGACGGAGGGCCATATTCACGACCCGCTCAACCTGCTGCAGCCGCAGCAGCAGCAGCAGCAGCAGAGGTTAACCACGAGGCCACCCCCGAGGAGATCGAGCAGGCCTTGTCGGGCAGCCGAGAGCGGGTGGCAGCGGCGGCGGCAGCAGCTCCAGTGCCGGCACGAGGGTAACAAGCCGGGCAAGCACCACCAGAAGGGCATGGACAGCGTCGGGCACAACCTGGAGAAGACGAGTCTCAATGTGGGTAAGTGCAGCCAGAGATGTCACAGAGACGAACAAGACTCGTATTTGAATTTCTTATTCGGCAAGGTATACACAATTGACGGATGCGGCTTTGCGGTGCATCCAGGCAGAGCACATGGAATACATTTGTATACACATGGGAATGGAGACTCACCTCAGGGAAGGACTGCCCTTCGAGGCACAAAGGAACTCAGTAAGTTGGGGTGGAAGAGTACGGACAGCCCTGCGTTACCGACAGCGCTAGAAGGACAATTGGGGCATGCAGAAGTTTGGGCTATGTGCCGTTCCAACATCAGCTCGCGTGTTATGTGCCCTTGCATGCGGGGTATCAATGGTCAGCCTCCGTGTCATGGAACGCAATGAGTGGCGCGAGCGGTCCGGCAGCATGCCGTGGACATCGCCCCCACAGGTGTATCTCCCAACCGCGGCGAAGTGGCACGCGGCACCAGCGGGCGCATGTCGGCAGAGCTGGCAGGGCACCCCAGGACCAATACAAAGTACTGCGTTATCATGGGAGGCTGGATCATGACACCAGAAGATCTTTGGCAGACATGCTGGGTCAAATTCGCCAGGGGCACTATTATTCTCAAAGCACCAGGAGTCCTCGCAAACACGGGCGTCAAGGGCAGGACTTTTGATTTCGGCGTGGTTTCAGAGGAATTGTCCGAACTAGCCTCTCTTGAACTGGATGGAAGAGGACCCTGGTCACCACGTATCGGTATTCGATGAGTTTTCAATTTCAATGTGGACAATGTGGCAGCGCGTATGATGGTCAAGCCGACGCCTACCCTTCCGTCCTATCGGCAGGACCTGCCATGGGCGTACTTCAGGGCCGGCGTGAAGACCGCGACACCAGTGGACTACGCGGTCTGGTCGGAGGCCACCAGTGCCAGTTTGAGATAGTTTCGACGAGAAGACTGCCCCCGGGTCAAAGTCTTAAATCTCCTCGCTGGTCGACCCCCCGGAAAGTTCGGCATCGTGGAAGATGCGCGTTTCTGGGGGAATCAGGTCCAGGGTCCATGGGAATTTCGTGCTCAACAAGAGGGGCAAGGAGAAGGATGCGTATAAGGAGGAAATGAAAGAGAAGCGGGGGAAGGCCATCTGAAAACAGCTGCCAGCGTGGGCACAGGACCCACGGTCGACCGCTGCTTTGGCAAACATTCCAGGGGCAGTGCGCCTCGCGGGTTCAGAACTGCTGGCAGGACTTGCTGAGCTGCCGCGGAGCCAGTAGAAGTGATGGACCTCCTAGACCAGGCAAAGGAGATCCTGGCCAAAGTAAGTCTCACAGCCACGAGGGAGAAGAGCGCTGGTTTCCAAACGTTCTTCCGGCAGAGCCTCGCCAAAGGGGCCAGCTGGGCCCGTCGGCTCAGCGGGGCCTGGGAACAGCCTGAGCCTTCCACGGGGCTGGAAGTGGGCCCTGATGGGCTCGAAATCGGCGGGCCCGTGGAGATCGTGGACATCGAGGCCCAGAGATGGGCCTCGCTCTGGAATGCCACCGCGGGCGCTCAGAAGGGCCACTTTCCGGATTGACCGCGGCAGCTTAGGCGACGAACCAGGGGGGGGGCAGCTCGACGTCCCCCCCCAGAGCTGACTGACCCTCGAGCAGATGATCCAGGGGATGAGACATTTCAAGGCCCGCGCTGGGCTTGGAGCGGACCCTTGGAACCCGAGAGACTGGCTCGCACTACTTCCTGAAGGCCACAGAGCGCTCCGTGGTGTACTGCGGAGAGTTGAAGAACCGCTAGCTTGGCTTCAACAAGCACTGATCAACGTTGTAGCAGTGGCTCCGAAGCCCCCCCCCAGGAGGAGATCGGCCCATCGCGCGAACGCCTGGGCCTTGCCGTTTTTGGAGTACCCCCAGAAGGAAGCCTGTCACGGCCTGGGAGAGAGAGGGAGTTCCCTGCGGGGCGGCCCCCTGCGGTTGCGCGGGCCGCCGACGAGAGGTCGGCATGCCCCGGCGGACGAACGCTGCGCGTTAGCTGCCGAGCCTCGACTCGCCCGCTGGCGCGCCGAGGGTGGTGCGAGAGAGAGAGAGAGAGAGAGAGAGAGAGAGAGAGAGAGAGAGAGAGAGAGAGAGAGAAAACAACAGCAAAAACAGCACGAGCGGTGTTCTGGGACTCGGCGGTCAAAGGTAGCAGCCTTTTGAGGGCGGCTGTGCTTAGACAATTGAAAGCTGAAACACGTGGTCTCCTGGGCGCCAGCTGGGTCCAGTTCCTCTGGGGCCCCGAGAAGTTTTGCGATCTCATCCAACCAGCCGCGCTATCAGGCTGGGCTCAGTCTCTACAGTATCCCTTGGTGCCTTTCTGCCTGGCGCTGCTCCAACACCTTGCAGATCGATGGTTCGCAGTGGGTCGCATCTTATCGGACAGCGTCCAGCCAGCCAGCTCTGTCATTGCGGGTTGCGTGCAGAGCGTGGCATGGTCATGGATGTATCTAGGGGACATGCTGGACGACATCCACAAGGGATCCCCCCTTCCACGCAACCAGATTGGCAGCTGGGTGGGCGACTTGGCGCAGCTAAACATCGGCAGGCGCAGCGCGGTGCTCGAGCAAAGCCTGGCGGTGGCAACCAGTCTGATCAGCGGCCTGCCCAGCAAGGGCCTCCGCATCTCCAACAAGTCGGTCGCCCTCACCAGCGCGCCAGAGCTCGAGACCTGGGTATCGACGTTAGCAGCGGTGCCAGGACACAATGGGGTTATCAAGAGCAGACATCTGAAAAAGGCTCCCAGAGACCAAAATGATTTGGTTTCTAGGGCGAGTGGACAAAGGGGCTCAAAAGCTCAGTTTAACGGGACACACACCGCACGTCGCCTGGGGATGTGTGGCCATGGGCCTAGCACCCACTGTTTTGAATTTAATCGCTTCGCTCATTCCGCCGGCCCGTATTGTGCCATCGCAGGCGTTTGCTTGCGCGTTCGTGGCCTCTTGGAGCCTCGGTGGGGCCGTTTGGTGCCTCTTGGCGCTTCTTTTTAGGCCACTTGGAGAACTCGGGAGGCCTCCAGGGGGCCTCCTGAGCTCTCGTGACGGTCTCTTGGGGGGCTTTCGGCGGGCTCTTGGCGGAATTTGTTGGTCCTCTTGGGGCCTGGGGCCTGACGTTGTTGGTCCTCTTGGGGCCTCACGGGAGCTTATTGGGGCGTCTTGGGGGTGTCTTGGAGAGTCTCTTGGGGCCTCTTTCGGGGTCCTGGGCGCCTTCTGGGGCGGAGGGCTCGATTTTTCAGTTCTCGGTTCCCTTCTTGAGCCCCTCTTGGGCCCGTCTTGGGGCCTCTTGGTCCGCCTTGGGCAGCACTTGGGCCGTCTGGGGGGCGCTCTTGGGCCGCTCCGGGGCCGTCTTGGGAGCCTCGTGGGCCGTCTTGGAGCAGTCTTGAAGGCCTCTTGGGCCCTCTTGGAGCGTCCGGAAGCGAAAAGGCCAGAACGCAAAAAAACATAGAAAAAACAATGAAAATCAACGATTTTGGCAACTTGGGGCCCTCTTCGGAGGCCTCTTGGAAGGCCCTTGGAGCGTCTTGGAGGCCTCTTGGGCTGTCTTGGGGCCATCTGGGGCGTCTTCGGGCGATCTTTGGCCGTCTCGGGCCTCTCTTGGACCGTCCAGAAAGCTTCTCGGGGCCCTCTTGGACCGATCTGGAGCCCTCTTGGACTCCGAAACAGAACTCTGGCATCTCTGGCCCGACCTTGCCGGGACCTTGCCGGGGACTTGCCGGGACCTTGCGGGGTACTTTTCGTCCGGGGACCCCCAGGGGCCGCCCCGCGTGCGCGAATTAGAAATACTGTTAACCAGGTACCGGAGATCCTAGCACGCCCTGGCCCGTTGGGCCGGCGAATTATAGCCAGAGTGCAGTATCCCCAAACAGGGTTTTTCAACCCAGTGCGGTTTCCAAGGTCGATTGCGAGCCCGTCCAGGGCGGGCTGGCACGGCATGTTAGAACATGATAGCATGATGTTTGCGCATGAGATGTTTACACGACAATTTGTGTGACGCATGCCTATCTGGAAGCTAACGCTAGAGGGTGTCGTGCTCTCTCGCACCCGGTTGACGAGTAAGCTGTCGGGTCGGCACTGTGAGAGGCTCTGCCGCCATGTTGTGAACTCGGAAGCAACTGTAAGACGAAGCGGGGGAAAGCGCGGAAGCGAGGGGGCAAGTCGTGATGGTCCCCCGGGGATGATATCGAGAGGTACGCGGCGCACGTCTCAAAAGAAAAATCGTGATGTCGGATGTCTGGGGAGGGCGGAAGGCAGGGTACGCATGACGGATGCTGTAGCGGCAGAAACGACGACGGCGGGGACGGGGAGGCGGAGGCAGAATCGCAGCGGCAGGAGGCGGGAGGCGGGAGGAGGGATGAGGAACCAGGCGGGAAGCAAAAAGAGGGATATAGGTTGTGATTGGGGTCCCTGTGCTACGAAACGTCTCAGGCAGAACGGGCCAGACCATCTCGCGCGCAACATCTTCTCGAGCTTCGCATTGTGAGGATGGCGCAAGCGAAACGGGCCGGACCACCTCGCGAGCGACATCTTGGAGCTCAGTACCGGAAAGATGTCTCAAGCGAAATGGGCCGGACAACCTTTCGGACACGTTGTGACAAGTCCACGCCACACTCGCTTCCCGTTAGGCCCTTTCCTGCAACCCCCTTCCTTCTCCCTCCTCCTCCTCTTCCTCCCCCTCCTCCTGCCTGCCCCCTCATCCACACCATCCTCCTCTTCCTTCCCCCTTCCATCTGTTTCTTTTCCTCCTTCTCCTCCTCCTCCTCCACCTCCTCCTCGTTCCGAACGGCATTTCGGAACCCAGAGTTGCGAGGATGTCTCCAGCGTAACGGGCTGGACCACCTCGCGCGCGGCATCTCGGACCCCAGAGTTGCGACGATGTCTCGGGCGAAACGTGCCGCGAGGAAGTCTCAGGCGAAACGGGCCAGACCACCTAGAGCGCGGCGTCTCAGAGCTCCGAGTTGCGGGGGCCTCCTGGGGCCTCCCGGGGTCTCCTGGGGACCTCCGGGGGCTTCCTCCTGGGCCTCCTGTGGCCTCCTGGACTCCACCTGGGGCTTCCTGAAGCCTCTTGGGGCTCCCAGGGGGGATATCTAACATGTGGCCGTTTGGCCCCATCAAAATGAGGCGGGCACAAGAGCAGGAAAAATCAACGAATCGACACCAGATGAGTATTAACTTGACACGTTCTGATAGGGGGCCTCCTGGGGCTTCCTGGGAGCCTCCTGGGAATCTCCTGGGGACCCCTGGGGCCTGTCCTGGGCGTCCTGCGGCCTCCTGGAGCTCTCTGGCGCCTCCTGGGCAGGGTCCCAAGGAGGATATGTAACATGTGGTCTTCCTGGCCCCCAGGCTGGACCACCTCTTGCGCGGCATCTGGGAGCTCAGAGTTGCGAGAATGTCTTGTGCGAAACAAGCCGGACCACCTTGCGCACGGCATCTCAGAGCTCAGAGTTGCGAGGATGTCTCAGGCGAGACGGGCTGGACCACCTCGCGCACGGCATCTCAGAGCTCAGAGTTGCGAGGATGTCTCAGGCGAAGCGGGCTTGACCACGTCGCGCGCGGCACCTCCGAGGTCAGAGTTGGGAGGATGTCTCAGGCAAAATTGGCTGGACCACCTCTTGCGCGGCAGCTCAGAGCTCAGAGTTTCGAGGATGTCTCAGGCGAAATGGGCTGGACCACCTCTTACGCGGCATCTCAGAACTCAGAGTTTGGAGGACGTCTCAGACGAAACGGGCCAGACCACCTCTCGCGCGGCATCTCGGAATGCAAAAGTGCGAGGATGTCTTAAGTGAAACGGGCCAGACCACCTGTTGGGCGGCAGCTCGGGGCTCAGAGTTTGGAGGATGTCTCAAGCGAAACATGCTGGACCACCTCTCGCGCGGCATCAGAGAGCGCAGAGTTGCGAGGATGTCTCAGGTAAAACGGGCCGGACCACCTCGCGCACGGCATATCAGGGCTCAGAGTGGAGGATGTCTCAGGCGAAATGGGCCAGACCACCTCTTGCGCGGCATCTCGTAGCCCAGAGTTTCGGGGATGTCTCAGGCGAAATGTTCTGGACGACCTCTTGCGCTGCATCTCAGAACTCAGAGTTGCGAGAGTGTCTCAGGAGAAACGCGCTGGACCACCTCGCGCGCGGCATCTCAGAGCTCAGAGTTTGGAGGATGTCTCAGGCGATACGGGCCGGACCACCTCTTGCGCGGCATCTGGGAGCTCACAGTTTGGAGGATGTCTCAGGCGAAACGGGCCGGACCACCTCTCGCACGGCATTTGGGAGCTCAGAGTTTCGAGGATGTCTTAGGCGAAACGGGCCGGACCACCTCTTGCGCGGCATTTGGGAACTCAGAGTTTGGAGAATGTCTGAGGCGAAGCGCCCAATCCCGGACAACTCAGAAACGAGAGTTGCGAGGATGTCTCAGGCGAAACGGGCCATACCACCAATTTTTTTGAGGACGTCTTTGCTTTGATTTCCCTCGGCCGGAGTTAGTTTTTATCACAACAGCACCCCGTTCAGCAAGCTGTTCGGGGAAAAAGCCTAGGACCCAAATTTTTCTATGTGCGGTAGTAAATGGGCTGGGGACTGTGCGACCACCGCCATTAGGGTTAGTCTAGGCAGGAAGAGTAATCCCATGATTTGGGCCCGCTCGGGTTACTTTTAGCCTGGCAGGAACACCTCCCTAGAACTACCGAATAGCGGGATGCCGTCGACCGCGCGTGGGAGGAGAGTCATTCGAAGTTGCAGAGCGTAGAGAACCGCTGGCAGCAAATGCGTGGGCACCTCGCAGCAGTCCAGGCACGCCTGCCAGACATGAGTTGGATGCCAAATTCGCCAGGGGAATGGACCACCCCACGCGGGGAGAGTCAATTTTGAAGGTCCAAATGGACCAGACCTGCTCAAATACGAAGTAGAGTCCTCTCTGGAGCAGAGCTTGCGGGCCCAAGCTGGTAAACACTTTGCGGGGGCTGGTGCTGAGTTCGGAGTCGATTTGGTTGTCGCTTGGGCCCGCTTGAAAAACCTGCGAGGCAAATGCTCAACCAATTTCGCGGCTGTTTTGGAGATGGTTAGCCAGGGGGCCTTGTGGCCCGCGCGGAGACGTTTTGAAAGCACTCGATTCGGTCCTCGATCTGCCCAAGGTGTAACATAGCAGACGAACCCCTACATCATCAACTCTGGGAATGCCCAGCAAACGCTGACATTCCAGAGTACGAAGTAGATGGCGCCCTCTGTGCGCAGGCCGAGGTGGGAGCCGAAAGGTACCCGTGTTTTTGGTTGCGAGGCCTGGTCCCGATCTTGTGGACCATGGCGGGGGCGGACATCCCGCCCCCCACGGAGGAAGCCGTTTTTGAAGGAGAGGGGCCCACGGAGAGCCAACTGCAGCTCCCGCCAGATGTCACAGTGGGTACAGATGGCTCTGGAGGAGAGCACTCGAGGGGTGCTCGCCTGAGCAGGGTTGGATGGTCGTTCGCCGTCTACGTCGATGGAGAGGTGAAAGCACCCCTTCGGGGAAGCGTGGTCGGCCCTAGGCAGACTGTTCCCAGGGCTGGACTTCAGCTTGCGTCAGTTTTTGCAAAAAAAAAAAACAAACCCAAGGGGGCGCTCGGGTGGTCGTGGATGCCAGTCATGTGATCAGGGAAATCCACAAAGGCAGGCACGCAGCCCAATCTTCCAATTCAGATTTGTGGTTCGAATTTTGGGCGGCCCAGGATGCCCGCATGGGAAAAGTCGTGTTCCGAAGGGCTCAGAGTCACCTGTCGGAGCAAGAGATTGGACGCAGCATCTCGGCCGCCGATTGGGCGGCCAATGATGCGGCTGACAAGCTTGCTGACAGGGCAGCTGAGGAAGCTGGGCCGCCTTATGCTTTAGTTGTTCAAGTCCGAGAGGCGGACAAGCTGGCCTGGGGAGTTCAGAAGCGCCTCATAAGCGTTTCATTTGAAGTTGCCACGGGTGCCAAGGATTTCGCTGGCACGACCCTCAAGGGAGACGTGGTTGCCAGAACTAGGTTCGATTTCCAGGCCCTGGCCGGACAGCGAGTTTTGGCGGCCCGAACCACTTCGCATTGGTTGCAAGAGACTCCCAAGGGTTTCGAATCTTTGGCCTGTCTGTCTCCGTATCAGTTCCAAGGCGGGGTTTATATATTTCTGCCAGCGAGAGTGCGGGATGCGATCCTTCCAGATCCACAGCACTCACAGATTGGAGAACTATCGTGGACTTTGGTTGTGTAGGATGTGTGCGGCCCAAAGGGCCAAGAGGTTTACAAACTTTCGGAGCCGTGCGAGAAACGCAACAACAGAGCAGGATGCTTCACCCTGAAGGGGCTCGATGCTGGAGACATGCCCAGAAGGGTTGCAGTCTGGCTTGATGCGGAAAGGACTTAAAGGGACCCTGCTCTCACCATCTCGCTACAGCTGGGCCGACGACTGCTGTTTGGTTCGTCGGCCGCGGCTGCCAGGAGACGGGGTGGAGTGTCTTTTCGGGTACGGCCAGCATGCCTTCAGTTCCCCCCCCCCCGCCTTGCGGGGTCCCGTGGAAAGTCACGGAAGAGGAGAGTTCTGGGGTCAGGAGGAGTTTTTCTCACTCTGGATTCTCTCCTTTTAAAGCGCGGGGAGTAAAGTCGTCGGTGCGCCGCAGGCTGTGGCGCAGGAGGAGGAGGAGTATGAGGAGGAGGAGGAAGAGGAGGAGGAGGAGGAGGAAGACAGGAGGAGGAGGAGGAGCAGGAGGAGGAGGATGAGGAATAATACTAACATGAATAATACTATTGCTACGGCCAATAATAGAACTGATAATAATGATATTAAGACTATGAATCATACTAAGACAAATAATACTCAACATACTGAGAAGATAAGAAGAACATGACACACAATAATCATACTACTAACAATAATGACTTTACTAGTACTAACCATACTAATACTGACAGGAAGAGAAGTGCGAATGAGACTACTCATATTTGGAAGAATACTAAGAATATGATTACTAACGATAAAGCGAATACTTATAATACTACGAATAACAATGATAGTTGGAATGCCAATTATACAATTCATTTAACGACTGGTACTAAGAAAGATAAACCGAGACGTGCTAATATTGCAAGAATAATACGAACACTACGATGAATCCTATTACTGATTAGGAATACTAGTTAGAGTAATCAGAGTACTAAGAAGTATACGACCAACATTATCAAGACTACTAGGGATACTACTAAGACAACTAGTACTAATACTAATCGAACTACCACTCGTAATCATACTAATACTACTAACACGCGTATTACGAACAATTAAGAAGACTTATCATACGACGAATCATGCTAACACTAATGACTTTGAATCCGAACAATAATACGAACCATACTGATACCACTAAGCACACTGTTAGTAATACCACTACTACGAACCATACTAACAACCATATTAATAGTACGACTAGGACTTTCGTAACACGAATTCGACTGCTAAGATTAATACTATGGATAATAGGAAGATGACTGATAATACTAAGCAACATAAGGAGAAAGGGGATGCTGATGATGATGCTGATGATGCTGATGATAATGCTGCTGATGCTGATGATGATGCTGATGATGATGATGCTGCTGATGATGATGACGATGATGCTGATGCTGATGCTGATGATGCTGATGATGATGATGTTGATGCTGATGATGATGATGATGATGATGATGATGATGATGATGCTGATGCTGATGCTGATGCTGCTGATGATGATGAGGAGGAGGATGAGGAGGAGGAGGAGGAAGAGGAGGAGGAGGAGGATGATGATGAGGAGGAGGAGGAGGAGGTGGGGGGAGGAGGAGGATAAGGATGATGATGATGATGATGATGATGATGATGATGATGATGATGATGAGGATGATGATGATTATGCTGATGATAATGATGATTATGCTGATGATGATGCTAATGCTGATGATGATGATGCTGA
>CAUYUJ010015079.1:294034-299034 GCA_963575745.1 Prorocentrum cordatum
CCAGACCCCCACCCTTTCCCCCCCAATTTATGGCGTACCTCTCGAAACCCGGACGAAGCGGTCTACATCCCCATCCAGGGGAGTAAGTCGGCCAGCGGGCCGAGGCCACGCCCATGGGGATGGGCGTCGGTGAAACGATGTTCCTGGGCAGCGTGTGGGCCCTCGGAGGGGGGCCTCGTGCTCCTGGTGGCCGAGCGTCGCCGAACATATTCTGGGGGAGGGGGCCCCAGCTTCGTGGCCACTTCTCTCGCGGCCGCGCCCCACTGAACGGGCTGCGCGTCGGCGCTCGCGTCGTCGGACCTGGGGCTTGATGTCGGGCATGTCCCTCTACAGGAGGAAAATTCAAAAGTACAAAAATAGTCAGGGGAATAATCGTTTGAGTACTTTCGACTGTTTTTTATTGTACTCCCAAATCCGCCTGTAGTGGGACATGCCCGACCTAAGGCTTGATTCGGAGCCTCGAGACGGGTGTCAATGCAAACGGGGGTCAGCCGGAGCGCCAGATCTGGCAGGATCCGGCAGGGCCAGGGTGCACTGTCCCGGGTGGGCGCGCAGGATCCTGCAGGATCCTGCAGGATCCTGCAGGATCTTGCAGAATGTTCCAGGATCCTGCGCAGCCTGGCTGACCCGGGTTTGCACTGATCTGGGTCGGTGTGTCCCCGAGAGATGTGCTTTAATCCCCAGCGAGCGCCGCTTCCAACGAACGTCAGGCTCGAACGACCGTCGGTCGGACCGCTCGGCAGAGCGCCAGACGAACGACCTGGTGGGCGGGGTCAAGCTGACTCGCCTCCAAGCGACGCAAGGAGATGGGCTGCGTCTCTCAAATAACCTTCTCTTCGACCCACACTGCTTCTCATCGACCCGCACGCAACCTTCGCTTCGACAGGAGGCTCCCGCGATTGAAAGCAATGCAGAAGCTCCAGCGACGCCCAGGCGAAACTACCCGGCCCCAGGAACCTCAAGGGGCCTTGAAAAGGGCCAAAGTGATCCCAAGAGGGCTCCAACATGGCTCCAAGCGGTTTCCAGTATGGTCTTAGAGCGACAAATCCGCGAACGTCCTCATGGTTGACTCCTGTCTTCGTCGTTGCCCCCTTCTTCTTCCTCCTCCTCTTCCTCCTCCTCCATTATCCTCCTGCTTCTGCTCCTCTACCTCGCACCTCCCTTTTCATCCTCCTCCCTCCTCACTTTTCCTCTTCCTATTTTCCCCTGCGCGTCCTCCTCCTCCGACGGCAGACTTAGCAGTTCCACTCCTGGGTCTGCTCAGGTTGATTTTGAGCTTGGGCTTGATCCGCCTGTCTGTTCCACTGAATCCTTTTTCTCTTTCCTGATCAGGGCATCTCGCCTGGCGATCGTTTGTGGGTGGGCTTGTGGGGGTACGCGAATCGTTAACACTTTAGTTTGTCTTTCCGAGAGCCTCCAACCCCGCCTTCGGTCCTTCGGGTGGCCCTTGCAGCTCTGCGATGGGCAATCTTGGTCCCGTCAGTTTCTGTGTACTCTGTCATCGAGTGGTAGGCGCAGGGTGCCCGACACGAATCTCTATCGACTCCCCTTCCAAGGAAGAGGACGAGGAGGAGGAGCTTCAGCTTGATGATGTCGATATGATGATGATGATGGGCATGTTTCTGATGATGGTGATGATGATGATGATGATGATGATCATGCTGCTGCTGATGATGATGAGGAGGAGGAAGGAGGAGGGTGATGCTGAGGGTGAGGCTGCCGCTGCTGCTGATGATGGTACTGATGATGGTTGTGTATATGATGTTGATGGCGATGATGATGACGATGGCGATGCCGCCGCCGACGACGACGATGCTGATGATGATAATGTTGGTGTTGATGGTGCACAGAAGAAGGATTTTGCTGCTGATGCGGATGATCATGGTAGTTGTGGTGATGATCGCGGACAGAAGAAGATGATGTTGTTGCTGATGCTGATGATGATTGCGACGGTAATGGTGACGGTGATGGTGATGATCATCATGATGCAGCTGATGTTGGCGATGCTGATGATGATCATGCTGTTGATGATGATGACGATGCTGCTAATGACGACGATGCTGATTCTGATGATGATGGTGATGCTGACGACGATGATGCTGATTATGGTGATGATGCCGATGCTGATGCTGATGATGATGCTGATGCTATTGATGATGATGATGATGACGATGATGATGCTGATGATGATGATGATGATGATGATGATGATGATGATGATGATGATGCTGGTGCCGCTGCTGATGCTGTTGGTGATCATGCTGCTGTTGCTGTTGCTGCTGATTGTGATGATGCTGCTGCTGATGATGATGCTGATACTGATGGTGATGATGATGCTGATGATGATGGTGGTGCTGGTGATGCCGGTGCTGATACGAGTGGTTGTGGTGGTGGTGCTGCTGGTGATGGTGATGATGCTGATGATTACGATGCTGATGATGCTGATGATGCTGATGATGATGATGATGATGATGACGACGACGATGCTTATTCTGCTGCTGCTCCTTCTGATGATGCTGCTGCTGCTGAAGATGATGATGATGACGATGATGATGCTGATGCTTCTGATGCTATTGCTGATGATGCTGATGATGGTGATGCTGATGTTGATGATGATGACGACGACGATGCTGATGATCTTGTAGATGACGACGACGATCTTGATGATGCTGATGATGATGCTGATGATGCTCATGATGTCGACGATGATGATCATGATGCTGCAGATGATGCTGACGCTGACGCTGATGATGATATTGATGATGATGATGATGATGATGATGATGATGATGATGATGATGATGATGATGTTGATGATAATAATTCTATTGGTAATGATGCTGATGCTGCTGCTGATGATGATGAGGAGGAGGATGAGGATGAGGATGACGATGACGATGACGACTGCGAAAACGACCGCCCAGCCCGTGACCCATGTGCCCAGGCTCTTCCACGCCGAGAAGATAGACAAAAACGGCGTGGAGGTCCCAAGTGCCGCCGCATTCCTTTCATATGATGGCGAGGTGGTGGTGGCGGAGGAGGAGGGAGATGGTATTCTATAGGCTTACGCCAAATCCGCCGACTACTTGTTTTTGTATAGCCTTTATCGCCGGCTGTGGTCGACGCCTTCACGGCGGCGGTATGGACTAATCGTGGTTTCGGGGTTGTGTTTGAGAGGCACGAAATGTGATGATTCCCGTAGCCCCTGCAGATGCGTATAGTAGTGGGGGGCTGCTTCGAGAAAGAGTTCCCGCGGCAGGGGCACATCAGTGGCGCGCAGGAGACGGAGCACCTCACGAGGGGAATGAAACTAGTGGGCGTTGATTGCAATGACCCTGGTTTCACGGCGCGTAGTTGGCAGGAATATCAGTGCAGCGGCACGCGCAAGAGACAACTACCGACTTCCGCCTTCTTCGTGGGGCCTGACAGTGTCGCGCGCGACGAGAGAAGGGCACCCTGAAGGAGGAGGAGGAGGATTAGACCTGGACTAGAACCGGCCGAAGAGTAAGCATCACCCCGTGGATCAACTACAGCGGGTTCCCTCGCCACTTCGGGCTGCCCCCGAGCCGAAACCAGAGAGCCTACGCACTGCACAGGAGGTAACAATTCAGACCCCCCTCCCGATCACTCTGCTGGCTCCAGGGTGGCATAGGGAAAATCTGCCCGTCCATTTGTCACAGGCGTACCTGGCACACCTGCGACAGAACAAACGTTCGGCGGAACACCAAGATTTGCCCCGCCGCTCTCGCTCTGTCGACCCGGACGGCCCCTCAGTCCAGATCGACCCGAGAGGGGTGGGATCCATCGGGTTTATAGGGGGGGGGCCTTCTTCCTCCTCCTCCTCCTCCGTCTCCTCTTCCTCTTCCTCCTCCTCCTCCGTCTCCTCCTCCTCCTCCTCTTCCTCCATCGGCCCGAAAAGGGAGGTGGCCCGCTCTTCCTTTCCTTCTGGCGTCCCAGGAGTCCCAGGGAGGTCCAGGGTCACCAGGGCGGTTTCGGGTGGGTTCGAAGTCCTCGGCAGGACCCGAACCCGGTTCAGTGTCGACGATCTCACGGCCTCTTCCACGTGGGCGGCGAGTTCGAGGATACCACGGACGAGTTTTTATTTCTCCATGCAGGGCTCTCGGTGCCACGCGGGCTGTGTATGAGACATGGCCCCCGCATGGCGAATTTAACAGCACTACGATTTTCCTCCCGACGCGTACGACCGATTTTTTCTCTCTCGGCCCGCGTCGCATGGGCCTTCACTGTACTGAACGTCGCTGCGCGAGGGCCTACACTGCCGATCTCGGCGATGGCGGCCCAGATCTGGTCCCACAGGTCCTGGTGCTTGCGGTGCTTTCTCTCCGTGATGGTCGGCCCCTCTGTCGATCCCGCCCAGCACGTTTTGGTAGTCGGTGAAGATGCGGGTCGGCGGTATTGCGTGTCTGATGATGACGACAACGATGATGCTGATGTTGATGATGCTGATGCTGATGATGCTGATGTCGATGATACTGATGATGCTGCTGACGATGGTGATGAGGATGCTGCTCATGATTATAATGATGATGCTGATGATGATGCTGTCGTCAATGATGCTGCTGGTGATGATGGTGCATGAGGACGATGCTGCTGATGATGAAGGCGATGAGGTTTATGATGATAATGACGATGATGGTGATGATGGTGGTGATGCTTGTAATGATGACGCTGCTGATGATTATGCTGATGCGGATGCTGTCACTGATGATAGTACGGAACATGCTGCTGCTGATGATGATGACGCTGATGCTGATGCTGCAGCTGATGATGATGAGGATCAGGATGCTGATTCTGAGGATGATGGTATTGATGGTGATAATGCTGACTATGATGAAGCTGATGCTGATGATGATGTTGATGCTGACGATATTGATGCTGACGCTGATGCTGATACTGATAATGATGAGGCTGCTGCTGCTGCTGATGATGATGATGATGATGATGATGATGATGATGATGCTCTCGCTGATAATACTGAT
>CAUYUJ010015079.1:304034-313728 GCA_963575745.1 Prorocentrum cordatum
TCTTTGAGGCCTCTTGGGCCGTCTCGGAGCCCTCTTGGGCCGTCTTGGGGCCGTCTAGGGGGCCTCTTGGGCCCTCTTGGGGCGGTCTTGGGGGCCTCTTGGGCCGTTTTGGGGTGTCGGGAAGCCGAAAAGGTGGAAACGCCAACATCTCTCCGAAACCTTAGGGGAAGTAATGATTTTTGCCTCTTGGGGCCCTCTTGAGAGTGCTCTTGAAGGCCTCTTGGGCCATCTGGGGGCCATCTTGGGCGTCTTGGAGCGATCTTGTGGCATCTCGGAGCTCTCTTGTATCATCTTGAGGGGCTCTTGGCGGCCTCTTGGCCTTTCTTGGGGCTCTCTGGACGGCCTCGAGGGCAGCGCCCAGGAGGAAAACCATCTCTGACCCGAGTCGCCCGGGACCTGCCCAGGGCCCCGTGCGCGCGAAGTAGAATTATTGTAGAGCAGTTACCAGAGATCCTAGCACGCCTCTGGCCCGTTTGGTCGGCGAATTCCCACTTCTCGTCCTCCGAGTTATCTTCCTTCTCCTTCCTTCCCTCGCTCCCCTTCCCAACTGTTGCTGCTGCTCCTCCTCCTTCCCGTCCTTCTCTCTCCTTCCCTCCTCCTCCTCTTGCTTGGCCGGGGTGCGCCGTCGTTGACAAATCGAGACGCATCCAGGCTTGGCCACGAAGGCCCCCCATGATGCCCAACAGTGCCCCCAAGCCTCGATACTCGATGCTCGGATCCACGGACCCTCGGGCCCTCGAGATCTGAGAGGTGCGAGCCCCTCGAGCAAGCGAGCCTCGATCCTCGGGGACCAGGGGGCCCAGTGGCCCAGTCGGGTCGCGGGGGCATCCATCCCGGGCCGCACTGCGTCGAGTGGGTCTTGCCTTGCCTCAGATTGGTACGGTGGGTTCGCACCGTATCGACCGGCGGCGACCCCAGCGCGGGCGTTCAAGGTTGAACACGACGCTGGCGACCCAGAGTCGGTCGATGCGGAACGATCCGTCGTCTCGGAAGCGACCGAGCGTTCAAGGCTGAGCGATCCCCGCGGTGTCCTCGACATCGCTCGGACGTGTGCATTTTTTGCTCGGCGAGGCCCCTCGAGGATCATCTTGGATCATCCTGAGGACAAAAAACCCGCGAGCGAGCGAGCCAAGCGAGCATGCCTGGCGGCTGCTCGGCCCTTTGCAGGGCATGGGCGAGCAATCAGTCTACCAGCCAGACAACTGACAACACATTTGTGACACATGAACAGAAATATGGAGTGGGGAATCTGGAACAATGCAGAAGAAGGGGGGAGGGAGGGATGGGGGAGAGGGGAGGGAGGAGGGAGGGGCATCACACCTCGGCCCATCGGGCTCCGTCGGAGCCTGTCTGGGGTCCGAGGTGGTCCCGTGTGGAGGTTTTACGGTGCTTCGGCGTTTCGGCCGGCCAGCTCGAGTTTTGGTGGGAGCGGGAGCTGGCCTCGGCGCCTCCTGAGGAGGATGAGGAGGACGTGTCCGTCCTCAAACGAGCTGGGGCCAGTTTTGTTTCCGTTTTAGGCGCGGCCGGCATTGCCCCGCTGCCTAACTCAGCAGCGGTGGTAATGGGAGGGAGGGGCCTCACACCTCACGGGTAGTGGGCATCACACCTCGCGCACGACGTCGAACCAGTGCACTCGGATGCAACTCCTGGGAGGTCAAATTCTGACTTTGCCCTGGTCCGAAAACCGGCTTAATCCTGCTTAATCCCGCTTAATCCGGCTTAATCCCGCTCAATCCCGCTTAATCCGGCTTAATCCTGCTTAGTCTGAGGCCCATTCCGGCGTAACAGTCCCCAAATGGGACTTAATCCTCTTTAATTTCTCCGACGAAAACCTCCCAGTAGTTGCCTCCTAAGGGTGGTGGGCATCACACCTCGCGCACGACGTCGAACCAGTGCACGGGGAAGGGACGTCCGAGCGAAGGATTGCAAAAAACCGAAGGATTGCAAAAAACCCAGGATTGCAAAAAACCTCGGTTTTTTGCAATCCTTCACCCAGGTTTTTTGCAATCCTTCGGTTTTTTGCAATCCTTCGTTCAAGGAAGGGACGTCCGAGCGAGGGCACGCGTCGGGGCACCCACGCGGGGATCGGCACGCCGCGCACCCACGGCCCAGCGCCCTCCTCGAGCCCTCGAGCCTCTCTCTCTGTCTGGCGGGCGTCGGGAGGGGAAAGAGCACACGCAGGCACAACTCCTCGGCGACGCCCAGGAAGGCAGGGGAAGCCATCCGACCCCGATGGGGAGGAGGGCGCGGAGCATGGGGAGGGAAACGAGGAGGGGGACAGGAGGAAGAGGTGGGTGAGGAGGAGTAGAAGCACAGGGGGGGAGCGAATAGGATGAGAGTGAGGCGAGCAGGGTCGCATGTACAGGTGGAGGGGGGGGGGCACGAAGGAAGGGCAGGGGCGAGTAGAGCGTGGCGATCATGAGGAGGAGAAGGGGGGAGATACTGGCGAGGATTGGACGATTCGGGGCGTCTTGGAGCCCTCCTGGGGCGACTTCCTCGCTAGGTTCGGCATCTTGGGCATCTGGGCGGCCACGGAGTGTAGATTTGGAGGGCGCCGGGGCCAGGACCTGCAGGGGGCCGGGGCCGGAGCGTGCCTGGAGCCAGGGCCAGGGCCAGGGCCGGGGCCGGGGCCGGGACAGGGAGCCAGGGCCGGGGGGCTGGGGCTGGCCAGCTGACTGCCTTGGGACCGAGGCTGGGACCAGCTGCGGTCGGGGCCGGGGCCAGGGCCAGAACTGGGGATCGGAACCGTGACAACAATCGGAAGCCGGAGCCTGGGGCCGAGACCGGGGCTGGGACCAGCCGCCAGCCGCGGCCGGGGCCAGGGTTGGGGCCGGGAGCGGGAGCCGGGACCGGGGGCGAGGGCCGGCGGGGTCGGAGACTGGGCCGGGGCCGGGAATTGGAGCGGGGCCAGGGCCAGAGCTTGGGACCGGAGCTGGAGCCGGGGCCCGGAGCCAGGAGCCGGGGTCAGGGCCGGGGCCCGGCCAGGGCCAGGGCTGGGTCTGGGGCCAGGGCCGAACCGCCCAGGGGGGGGGGCGCGTCTGACCCAGGACTTCCCCCGGGTTCTGTGGCCAGAGCCGGGGCCGGGGCCAGGAGCCGGGGTCAGGGCCAGTGCCCGGCCGGTGCTGGGGGCCATGGCGATACGAACAGGGGGGAGTCGTATTATTTGACCCAGGACTTCGCCGGGATTTCACCGGGACCCCCCCCCAGCGGGAAGGAATGAAAGGGAAGGGGTTCCCCTCGACGTCTTCTTGGAATTTTGCGGAGCCTCGGGATTCGCGAGCTTCTTGGGAGAGGCGTCGTTTCTGACCCATCATTCAGGACAGCGTCAGAGACAACAGAGAAGAAGCGAACAGCATCTTCCAAACGCCGACAGGGTCGGCGGATTTAGTTATGTGTCCTTGGGCCCCTTCAGAGAGGGCCGCGGCGCGGCGCGCGCGCGCGCCCCCTGGCGGCGGCGCTCGCCGAGGTGTGCAAGCGGGTGTGCACAGAGGAGCCGCGGTGCCCGGTGTGGCAGGCGCCCCCCCCCCGCCATTCGTTGGACGCGTGTGTATAACGGGATGGCGATTTTTTTGGGGGGGGCAGCGAGGGCCGCAGAAAAAAATTGCCCCTCAGGGCCCAGGAAAGGGGCCTCTTGGGGCCCAGACGGGGGCCTTTTGAGGGCCCGAAAAGGACACCCTTCTCCCCTCCCCCCCGCCATTCGGAGGACGCGTAATGCGGGGGGCGATGCGTGGGGGGGGGCAGCGAGGGCTGCAGAACAAGGGGCTCACCAGGGCCCCCGAAGGTGGCCTTTTGGCGCCCCAAAGGGGGCCTTGGGGGCCCGAGAAAAGGTGCCCTTTTCGCCCCCCCCCGCCATCGCCAAGGTGAGGTTCAAGCCTCGGTCCGCAAGTCTCCCCTTTATTCGTCGATTCTGCGCCATGGCATGGGCCAAGAAGCAATGGATTGAAACGCTGAGCAGTAAAGATTCTTGTTTGGAGAGGCGATGGCAATACATATCAGACCCGAGGAGGGAACGCAGAAAGTTGCCAGAAGTGATCATCGATAACCTCGACGCGATATCGAATGATCAGCTGGATATTCTCCGCCAGCTAGGTGGAATCGAGTCCCACACTCTGCGTACATACGTGCAGTCCAATCAATATTGTCAGCACCATGTCCCATTGGATCTGATCGTAGCAATACGAGGGTCAACTTGGTATATTGAGGTGCCTAAAGGTTGAATGCGTCGAGAAAACAATCGAAGCTCCCGAGATTGTACATGTGGAGAAGGTCGTGGGGCAGTTCGGATGTATGCCAAACGCTCGTGACAATGTCAGCCGTGACGAGCTGAACAGAGATGACGCCCCTGCTTGTGAGACGAGTCGAGCTCCCAGCAAACAAGGGACGATCAAGGAAGCGGAGGCCACAATCGACGGTCTTCTAGCGAGTATTCAGACACAGGTCGGGTTGTTCATCGGTGCTAAGGACGAGACAGGTTACATAGATCAAGTGTTCGAGAAATTGGCAACCAACATGGGAATTTTAAATCGACGTTTCCAAATCCAAGCCACACGAAATAATCCAGGGATGAAGAGGAGCATGCGACACATTTCACAGCGGGACAGGAGACCCGTTGAACAAGACCAACGATTTTTTTTGGAATTGATGTACACAATTGCATAAACGGTGGCCGAGGTGATGAGTATTACCGCACAAACGCATACGAGGCAATTGTGCCCCTGTTTTGCGTAACCGTCCATTATCAAACTGATGAGAAATATTGATTCAATGAGTCAAGGATTCGAGTTCCGGGATTCTGAAACAATCGTGTACTACGACATCTGAGTTTTGGCGCTCTAGCCCCCCCCGCCGAGCTTTTGGAGGGCCCCCCCCCCGGGGCGAACAGCGGCGCCTTGCCTTGCCTTGCCCCCCTTCACCGCCCCCCATTACTTCGCGCCCCACGTCGCCCTGGTGCGGTGGGGGGCGGCGCGAGAGGGCAGGAGGACCCCGCGGGGCGCACGGCCAGAGGAGGCGTCTCTGGGCCTTCCGGGGGTCTCCTCGTCGCCACGGCTGGCTCCGCCTCGAAGTCCTGGCCCCAGGCACGCCCCCGGGAAAGCTGCGGGGGCGATTTCCGACGGGGGGGGTATTGGTAGGGGTGAGGAGGGCGATAGGGAGGAGGGGGAGGAGGAGGGGGAGGATGAGGAGGAGGAGGAGGAGGAGGAGGAGGAGGAGGAGGAGGAGGAGGAGGAGGAGGAGGAGGAGGAGGAGGAGGAGGAGGAGGAGGAGGAGGAGGCGGAGGCGGAGGCGGAGGCGGAGGCGGAGGCGGAGGCGGAGGAGGAGGGGGAGGCGAGGAGGCGGAGGAGACGGAGGAGGCGGAGGAGGAGGAGGAGGAGGAGGAGGACGAGGAGGAGTTCCCCCCTTCACTCCTTTCCTGGCCTCGCCGGCACGTTCCCCCCCAGCTGGCGCCATCAGGGCCTCGGAGTGCCTCCGCGAGAGAAGCATGTGCAGAGGAAGGGGGGGGGGGCGTGAGCGGGGCGTGCCCATGGGGCCGCCCGACTTCTGCAACCTCCCACGAGGACCGTCGCGCAAACTGGCAGCGGAAAATGATAAACATGGGCTAGTCAGGGTGCGTCGGGGATGCTGTAATGCACCCTCCCGCTGCAGCTCCCCTCCTCAACAAAAATACCTAAAGGCATGCGTCCGCACTGCGGGAAGCACCCCTTGGAAGGACGAGCGCGCCCCACGGCCTTGTCATGCAGGCGAGAGCCCCGTCTTGAGAATAGCTGCCCGCCGACGAGCGCGACAGGTCCAACACGTGCCGAGTAGGAGAGCCCCGCTTGGAAAAGGCGCCGCCCTGTGCCTTTCAGCTGTTGTGGAACAAAGCTGCGCGTCGGGTCGCACCTGATGAGGAAGCTTCGAGCGAGAGCCCCGTCTTGAAGAGGAACCGCCCTCCATCATTGGTTGTACACCTTGAGGAAGTGGTCCCGTTTTGAAGAGGAGCCGCCCTCCATCTTCGTAGCCGCTGTACCCTTGTACATTTTGAGTTGGACCCTTTGGGGGAGTGTCGCGCGAGTGTCCCGTTGGCCCCTCCGTCCTCGTGCAAGGAATTCCCAAGCAAGGACATTCAGAAAAAGGAGCCGCGGTGTTGAAACGAGATGAACATACTCAAGCGGGCTGCTTTCCACCTTCGTAATGGGTCGGATATGTTGAATGAAGTCGGCGCTTTAGTTTCAGCGCGGTAATTTCTTGTTGGCATCTGTTGGGCATTCTATTGCTATGCGACCATAAGTCAGGGGATCCCAGACGAACCGCACTGTTCTACTGACACGTTGAGTGGTCCGACGAGGATGGCTTATCTACCAGGAGTATAGATGGAGAAGGAGGCTGAGCAGGGGGAGGATGAGGAGGGGAAGAATCAGCACATGTTTAGACCTTTCTCTGTGGGTATCCCTGGAAACAGGAGCAGATGTATGAGTCAAGTTAGACAGGTCGAGTGAGTCAGCGGGCCCCGCCCATTCCCACCCGCTTCCCATACTATGTTTGCCAGCGTGGACCCCAAACAGGGCGTTATTGCACTGTGGATGTGTAAGCTATGTGGTGCAAGCTATGTGGTGCAAGCTATGCCTGAGAGCTATGTGGTGCAAGGTATATGGCGTAATCAACGCGGCGCAAGCTTTGTGGCACACACTGTGTGGTTTAATGTCTGTGGTGTGGGCTATGCGGTACAATCCACGTGGTGTAAGCTAGGTGGTGCAATGTGCGCGGCGCAAGGTGTGTGGAGCAACTTCCGCGGTGCTATATACGTGGTATACTTAAATTTTGTGTTGCAGCTATGGTGGTTCACAGAAGCGGACGAGGCGTTCACCAGCGGCAACGTGGCGAAACCTCGCAGGACCCAACCAGCGCACGAGGCGGCCACGAGGCGACCACGGGTGGCAACTTGGCGAAACCTTGCCGGACCCACCCAGCGCACGAGGCGGCCAGGAGGCGGCCAGGAGGCGGCCAGGAGGCGGCCACGAGGCGGCCACGGACGACAACGTGGCGAAACCCTGCTAGACCCACCCAGCGCCACGGGCGGCAACGTGGCGAACCTCGCCGGGCTCTCACCATGCACAAGGCGGCCACGAGGCGGCCACGGGCGGCAACGTGGCGAAACCTCGCAGGATCCATCCCGCGCACGAGGCGGCTATGAGGTGGCCGTGGGCGGCAATATGGCGAAACCTCGCCAGACTCTCCCTTCGCCTCCCCCTCCATCCCTCCTCCCGACGCCCCCCGTGCCGCGCCTTGAGCTGCGCACGCCCTGTTTCATCGACGCTGACGCGGCATTGTGCAGTACAGCCGCTGGCATCCCCGCGCAGCGCCCCAGGGAGGTGCGTTTGCCTCTTCAGACGAACGTGCGCTCTCCACTCCCCCTTTCCTTTTTTCCCAACCAACCTGTGTTGTTCCCCACATCCTAAGTGGGGTTCTTGTTTTCTCTGCACACCCTCCGCGCAGGATCTCTCGTCCTCCTCCCTCTCCTCTGCTCCTCTTTGCTTCCTCCTCCGCATCACCATCACCATCACCATCACTCCCCACTCATCATCATCATCATCATCACCATCAGCATCACCATCACCATCGCACGATCACTCACCATCATCGGCATCGAACGATCATCATCATCATCATCATCATCATCATCATCATCATCGTCATCATCATCATCATCATCATCATCACTACTCGCTGACTCACCACTTCGTCCCCATCATCATCACCACCATTTACCATCATAATCGCACGATCACTCACCATCAGCACTCATCATCACCACCATCATCATCATCACGTCGTCATCATCACCACCACCACCATCATCATCATCATCGTCATCATCATCATCATCATCATCATCAGCATCATCATCATCATCATCATCATCATCATCATCATCATCATCATCATCATCATCATCATCATCATCAATCATATATCATCATCAAACACCGTCGTCATCATCCTATCACCATCATCCACCAAGAGGGAGCCTCGTCTGTGAGTGAATTGTGAGGAAGTCTCAGGCGGGAGCCCCCTCCCTATGGGGCCCGCAGATCATGTTATTAATCCGAGCGGGTCATCGGATTCCTGTAACTGTCGTCACTTTTTGGCTCCTCAGGTCTGAATTTGGAAGAAGTATCAAGCGGGACCCTCGTCTGTGAGTGATTGTGAGGAAGGCTCAGGCGGGAGCCCCCTCTCTATGGGGCCCGCAGATCATGTTGGTAATCCGAGCGGGCCATCGGAACCCTGTAACTGTCGTCACTGTTGGGCTCCTCAAGCCTGAATTTGGAGGAAGTCTCAGGCGGGAGCCTCGTCTCTGAGTGAATTGTGAGGAAGTCTCAGGCGGGAGCCCCCTCCCTATGGGGCCCGCAGATCATGTTAGTAATCCGAGCGGGTCATCGGAACCCTGTAAATGTCCCGTCACTTTTGGCTCCTCGGTCTGAATTTGGAAGAGTTATCAAGCGGGACTTCGTCCTTTGAGTGAATTGTGAGGACGCGTCAGGCGGGAAGCCCCCTCCCTATGGGGCCCGCAGATCAATGGTTTATCTAATCCGAGCGGGTCATACGATTCCTGTAACAATACGATTCCTGTAACTGTCGTCAACTTTGGGCTCCTCAAGCCTGACTATGGAGGAAGTCTCAGGCGGGAGCCTCGTCTGTGAGTGAATTGGGGGGAAGTCTCAGGCGGGAGCTCCCTCCCTATGGGGCCCGCAGATCATGTTGGTAATCCGAGCGGGTCATCGGAACCCTGTAACTGTCGTCATTTTTGGGCTCCTCAAGCCTGAATGTGGAGGAAGTCTCAGGCGGGAGCCTCGTCTGTGAGTGAACTGCGAGGAAGTCTCAGGCGGGAGCCCCCTCCCTATGGGGCCCGCAGATCATGTTATTAATCCGAGCGGGTCATCGGATTCTTGTAACTGTCGTCACTTTTGGGATCCTCAGGTCTGAATTTGGAGGAAGTATCAAGCGGGAACCTCGTCTGTGAGTGAATTGTGAGGAAGTCTCAAGCGGGAGCCCCCTCCCTATGGGGCCCGCAGATCATGTTATTAATCTAAGCGGGTCATCGGATTCCTGTAACTGTCGTCACTTTTGGGCTCCTCAGGTTTGAACTTGGAGGAAGTATCAGGCGGGAGCCTCGTTTGTCAGTGAATTCTTTACGCTTCGCGTATCCCCATCAGCCCATCTCACAACAGCAACTCTTGCGAAGCATGCCGACAGTGATGTTTTTCAGGCGTGTGTCCGCTTGCCCCCGCATATCTCCCCTGTTCCTCCTTCCTCCCGCCTCCTTGTTCCTCCTTGTGGGGGGAGCGGGAGAAGGACGAGGCGGAGGAGGAGGGAGAGAAAGCGCTCCTCGTGATTTGAGTCGTTTGGGGTTTCTCGTCCTGTTGTGAGTCGTTCGGGCCCTTCTTCCTGGTGTGAGTCGTTCGGGCTCTTCGTGGTGTGAGTCGTTCGGGCTCTTCGTCCTGGTGTGAGTCGTTCGGGCTTCTCGTGGTGTGAGTTGTTCGGGCCCCTCGTCCTGGTGTGAGTCGTTCGGGCACCTCCTCCTGGTGTGACTCGTTCGGGCTCCTCGTGGTGTGAGTCGTTCGGGGCCCTCGTCGTGGTGTGAGTCGTTCGGGCTCCTCGTGGTGTGAGTCGTTAGGGCGCCTCGTCCTGGTGTGAGTCGTTCGGGCCCCTCCTTCTGGTG
>CAUYUJ010015079.1:313828-326328 GCA_963575745.1 Prorocentrum cordatum
CCATAGGGAGCTCCACCGAAGGCCCCAGTGGCTGCGCCCACATGCGGTTCCACCCCCAATTCTGGCACACCCCTCACACGTTTCGTGGCCCCATAGGGAACTCCACCGAAGGCCCCAGTGGCTGCGCCCGCATGCGGTTCCACCCCCCATTCTGGCACACCCCTCACGCGTTTCGTGGCCCCATAGGGAGCTCCACCGAAGGCCCCAGTGGCTGCGCCCGCATGCGGTTCCACCCCCCATTCTGGCTCACCCCTCACACGTTTCGTGGCCCCATAGGGAGCTCCACCGAAGGCCCCAGTGGCTGCGCCCGCATGCGGTTCCACCCCCCCGTCTGGCACACCCCTCACACGTTTCGTGGCCCCATAGGGAGCTCCACCGAAGGCCCCAGTGGCTGCGCCCGCATGCGGTTCCACCCCCCATTCTGGCACACCCCTCACACGTTTCGTGGCCCCATAGGGAGCTCCACCGAAGGCCCCAGTGGCTGCGCCCGCATGCGGTTCCACCCCCCATTCTGGCACACCCCTCACACGTTTCGTGGCCCCATAGGGAGCTCCACCGAAGGCCCCAGTGGCTGCGCCCGCATGCGGTTCCACCCCCCATTCTGGCACACCCCTCACACGTTTCGTGGCCCCATAGGGAGCTCCACCGAAGGCCCCAGTGGCTGCGCCCGCATGCGGTTCCACCCCCCCTTCTGGCACACCTCTCACACGTTTCGTGGCCCCATAGGGAGCTCCACCGAAGGCCCCAGTGGCTGCGCCCGCATGCGGTTCCACCCCCCATTCTGGCACACCCCTCACACTTTTCGTGGCCCCATAGGGAGCTCCACCGAAGGCCCCAGTGGCTGCGCCCGCATGCGGTTCCACCCCCCATTCTGGCACACCCCTCACACGTTTCGTGGCCCCATAGGGAGCTCCACCGAAGGCCCCAGTGGCTGCGCCCGCATGCGGTTCCACCCCCCATTCTGGCACACCCCTCACACGTTTCGTGGCCCCATAGGGAGCTCCACCGAAGGCCCCAGTGGCTGCGCCCGCATGCGGTTCCACCCTCTATTCTGGCACACCCCTCACACGTTTCGTGGCCCCATAGGGAGCTCCACCGAAGGCCCAAGTGGCTGCGCCCGCATGCGGTTCCACCCCCCATTCTGGCACACCCCTCACACGTTTCGTGGCCCCATAGGGAGCTCCACCGAAGGCCCCAGTGGCTGCGCCCGCATGCGGTTCCACCCCCCATTCTGGCACACCCCTCACACGATTCGGGGCCCCATAGGGAGCTCCACCGAAGGCCCCAGTGGCTGCGCCCGCATGCGGTTCCACCCCCCATTCTGGCACACCCCTCACACGTTTCGTGGCTCCATAGGGAGCTCCTCCGAGCGCCCCAGTGGCTGCGCTCGCATGCGGTTCCACCCCCCCATTTCGGCACACCCCTCACACGTTTCGTGGCCCGAGGGCGCTACCGAAGAATATATCCACAATTGCGGTATTCACAACTACGTATGGTTGGGTGTTTCGTCAGGCTAATTTTTGACGTTCGGGCGACCTCCTCGCTGCCACAGCTGTAAGCCATTCGGGAACGAGTAGCGGCGGTGCCCGGGAGGGGTCCGATGCTGGCTTTGAGTGGGTCTGGTGTCGGGAGGAGGGAGGCCTCCTTCTCTCGTCTCGTCTCTTTCCCTTTTCTCCCCCTCCCTGTATTGCCGTCTTTGTCCGCCTCCCCCCGCGTCCTTCAGGAGCAGGTCTTGGTTCTCTCACCCTCTTGCCTGAATCCAGCGGCGCGCAGATGGGGGCGGGCCGAGTGGGGTGGCCTGTTAAGAAGGCAGGGACCTTCTTAGGAGGACGGAGGCTTCAAATAAGGCTTCTCAGAAGGCAGGATGGCCGCTCTTAGGCTGTTCGGGCTCTCTTGCGAGCCTCTTGGGTCCCTCTTGGGGCTCTCTAGGGGTCGTTTTCGGATCTTCTCGGGCGTTTTGGGGCCCTCCCTGGCCCGTCTTGGGGCCCTCGCGGGCCGTCTTGGTGCCCTCTTGGGCCCCTCCTGGCACTCATGGAAGGGCCCCCCCCCCACCACCACCTGGTGACAAGTGATGGGGTGCGACGCGGACAAGTGATGTGACAAGCCCCCCTGCCTTTTATTTGTACTGGTTACGGTAAAATGCACCAGAGCGAAAACATCATCAAGAAGTGAGTTTCGGCGCTCCGGCGCCTCCGCTGCGCTCTGAGAGGGCCGCGCCCTGGCGCGAACTGCAGCGCCTGCCTGCCTGCCTGCCCCCCCCTCCACCCCCTCGGGGGCGGCAAAGGGGGTGAGGACTAGGGGGGGCTGGATATCACGGCGGGGCCATGACATCTCCCCAGATTTCATGGCGCCTCTTCTTATTTCAATACGTCCCCGGCCCCCCCCTTGGGCCGCGCACGTGCCGCCGGCCATGATTTGCGCCCCCCCCCTCTATGACGCCCCCCTCTTGGCCGCCCCCGACCCCCGCCCCCTCCCCGGGGAGGCCGAGGCGGCCTGAGGAACACCGCCGAGCGCCGTCGGGTAACCACTTTGCAACAGGGGAACGAACGATGGCATAAACAATCAAACCCGGAGGCCCGCGCGGATTCCCCGGATCGGCGCTGGGCCCCCGCCCCCCCCCCTTGTTGTGCGCGCCGTCCGTCTTTCTAGCCCCCGACGCCGCCTCGCCCTGCCAGGGTCCGGGGAGGGGGCTCTCTGGGGGAGACCTCGGACGGCCGTGCCGCCGCCGCCGCCCAGCTCTCGACCACGAGGGACCGCGGGCCCAAGCTCTGCAAGGAGAGGTCGATGCGGCCTGATGAAAGCCGCCAAGCGCATTCCTCGTCCTCCTCCTCCTCCTCTTCGTCCTCGTCCTCCTCCTCCTCCTCCTCCTCCTCGTCCTCGTCCTCTTTTTTTGTACGTTCGGCAAACCTGAGCGATCCATCCTCGTCCTCTTCCTCCCCCACCTCCTCCTCCTCCTCCTCCTGCGGGGAGCGCGCTGAAAGCATATGGATTCGCGTGGAGGCCGATGCGCGCAAGTTCGGTGGGCCACGCGATGGCGTTTATGCCACATGCCTGTTCACACATCCTCCTGGGCGCAGGCGAAGCCAGCCGTGTGAGATCGCTTCGCATCGCAAAGGGATGCTCACGAGCCCGAGAGAGTAATCGTCCGGGGTGCGGTTGACTGTATTCCGCTCATGGGTGGGCAGGCAGCGAAACCCAGTAGTGGTATCTGGCACTCCGCAGCTCTCCCCTTCTCCCCCCCCGCTGCTCCTGAGCCCCCAGCTTCTGCTCCTCCTCGTTCGCCTCTTCCCCTCCTCCAGTCCTCCCCCACTGCTTAGCCCTCCTTCCCTGTTGCTCCTCCACCCCGGCGGCGGGCCCAGGGGGCGAGTGAGAAGGAGAAGGCCCTCTCAGAAGGCTCGGAAGTCTCCTGGCCTTATAAGTTTTCTCCCAGCCTTCCCCGAAGCCACAGGAAACGTCCTTAGAAGGCGCCAGGCCTTCTGAGAAGCCCCGCCTCCTTCTGAGAAGGCCTTCTCCTTCTCGCTTCCCCTTCTCGCTCGCCGCCACCACCTCCTCCGCTTGTCCCTTGGCCTGGCTCCCCCCTCCCCCTGCCGACGCCGCAGTACGTCAACGCGACCTCCAGCGGCCCCCTGACCCCCGGCCAGTGCTGGGTGGGCTTCGGCGAGAGCTGCGTCAGCCGCGGCGGCGAGTCGGACAGCGCCTCCGTCCGAGCCCCGCAGATGGGGAGGCTCTGGAGACTCTGCTTGATCGCGTAGCGATACGAATCCACCTCCGCCGCAACCTACGATCGGTTGCCGTGTCTCTGGGCCATCTCAGCCTTGCTGAGAGCTTTAGGCCAGAGCCCCGCTGATGGGGGAGGGGGACGCAGCGGGAGTTGGAAGGGATGGGTGGATGGGGCAAACGTGGGGGTGGGCGAGCTGGGTGCGCTCGCGCCATATCTGACATCCAGCCCCTTCCACCCATCCCTTCCGAGTGCGCTGTTTTTTCTCCATCCACCGACGCATGTCATAGCGGACCCGGACCTGCAAAAAGGACACCGTCGTGTGAATCGCAATCGGCTATCTTTCAGTCTTGAGGGGATAGACTTGCCCGATGCTCCAGAGGCTCCAGAGGATTAGCAGGATGAAAAGGGTGATAATATGGAAGGAGGCGGACGAGAACGAACATCAGCAGCAGGAGCTGGAGTGGAAGGACCGGGAGGAGCAGGATGACCAGGGGACGGCGTCGGAGGGGAAATGAGGATGGAGACAAAGATAAGGAAGGACTCGGATCCAGAAACGTGACCCGCGTTTGGGCGAGCATGCCGTTCTGACTGACGGGAGCAAAGCGCTGATCCAAAATGAGGCCCACGCCGCAGCGGCAGCACCCTCCGAAATGACCGCAACCGATCGGATTCTAAAAAGCCAGAGGACCAACCCATCCATGACATTTGGTGTTAAACAAATGCGGGGAGAGGGCGGGGAATCTTCCGCATAGAGTCAGGTGAGAAGGGAGACTTATCAAGCTAGGTGCGCTCGCGTCATGTCGGACGTCCTACCCCTCCCCTTCCATCAATGTGTAGAGCCCCTATATTCGCACATTCGGATGTCGAATACCCCAAACGGTACGCGATGCAAAGCATGACATACCATGGCGTATGAGAACACGGCAGAGCGTAGCATGATATCTCATGGTATGGCATTGCGTAATCAATTATTGCATACCACAGCATTACAGCGCGAGGCACGACATCGCACAACGGTGCACAACATAGCATTGCTTGCTATGCCATATCATGACACGGCACAATTTTGCATGGTATGGCGTTGCGTATCACAGCATTGCGTATAGTCCAGCATTGCGTATCACAGCATTGCAAGGTAAGGCATGCATTCGCACAGTCGCGTAACGCAACACGACAGTGAGTTGCAAGCCATAGTTGCACGAACGGCGCAGCCAGACAACCATGTTGGATAACCGACAATGTGGAGATGAGGTCGGTGCTGCAGCGGGAGCTACATTCGGAAGGACCGAATACGTGGAAATGAGACCTGTGCTGCAGCGGGAACACGCTTTTGATCACCGAGCGTTTTTCACTACTCGCAAAGTGCTTACTCGCAAATGTCAGAAGAACACATGTTCGCCTTGATGTAATTGATTGTACCGCCCCCGTGGCGGATCCAGGCAATTTGCGCGTAGTTCCTGTGCGAGTAGTGGAGCGCAGGGCCAGCAGCTCGGAAACGATCGGATGGGACAACCACATAGGAAAGAAACGTTTTTTTAGATCGGGTGTGGAAAACAATGCGCTGAGAGGGCGGGGCATCTTCTGGACAGAGTCAGGGGTTAGAGGGAGGAGAGTAGTATTCATTATGTGCTATCATTGGGACGGTATTTGTATAGGAGGTGAACACAGTGACAAGATGGTAGTCGAGGGCTGGGGGGCAGGAGGGGGAGGGGAGGGGAGGCGAGAGATGGTGAGACGGTGTGCGGGGGGGGAGTGAAAAGTGCTGAGGAAGGGAGGGCAGGGGATGGGATGGGAGGGCCAAAGGGGTGGGGATAGGGTGGACACGGGAGAGAGGGACCGACCTTCAGCCCAGCTAGCCCCCTCAACAGCTTGGTCCGAGATGACTGTCGTCACCTCATGTGTGTCGGCGGCGTCATGAGCGCACAGGTATTGTGTCCAATCCCAGTCGCAAGTCGTCTGGTGTCGTCTCAGGCCAAGAGCACGGGAGCGATGTCTTCCTTGCAAACTGAAGGAATTTGCCCCCCACTTCCTTGTTTGTTTTCCTTTTTGCTCCCTCCTCCCTCTTGCTTCCTCCCTCCCCCCCTCCTCCTCCATCCCCTCTCCCTCGAATCCTCCTCCTCTTTCGGAGGCCTAGAGGTTGTCACCAACACCAATATTGGCGGTGTGTCTCCACCGAGGGAAGATGATCCCGATCTCAGTGATGGTGGTAATATTCGCGCTTCCCAGGTGTCCGAAATATTACCACCAACACCAAAATCTGGGATCATCTTCCCTTGGTGGAGGCCCCCCCTGAGTTGGCATTGGTGCGTGCCTATTGTAGAGGCCTCGGGCCGGTACCGCCGATCCAGGACGATCCCGCTGTCAGAAGGACGCTTTCGCCCCAGTGCGCTTGTTCAAACGTAAGTGGTTTGGAAACAGCTTGGATGTATTGCGTGGGCTTCTTGAGGGGCCTCTACGACGCATCTTCGAGGCCTTCTGGGGGGGCGTCTTGGAGGTGATTGTTGAGCCTCTTAGGGGGCCTTTGGGGCTTCTTGGGGGGCATGCAGGAGGCATCCTGGAGGCCTGTTGGGGGTGTGTAGGAGGTAATTTTAAGCCTTCGGGAGCGCTTTTGGGCGCCTTTTGGGGGCCTCTTGAGGGCCACTTGGAGCCTCTCGGGGTTTCTTGGGGACTCCTAGTGCCATTTTGGTGCCTCCTGGGCGCCTCTTGGGCCGTCTTGGGCCCTTCTGGGGCTGTCATGAAGCCCTCTTGGGCGCTTCTTGGGCCCGTCCTGGGGCCCGCTTTGGCTGTCTTGGGGGCCTCCGGGGCCGTCTTGGGCCCTTCTTGGGCCGACTTGGGGCCCTCTTGAGAGCCTCTGGGCCTGTTTTGGGGGTTTCTTGGGCCGTGTTGGACACTGCGAAGGCCGAAGAAGCGAACATGCAAGACATACACGTTTTCCTAAGGGAATGGGACAGATTTTCCTTTCCGTCTTTGGGCACTCTTAGGAGGTGTCGGGAGGGTATGTTGGAGGATCTGGAGCCGTCTGAGGAACATAATGAGCGTCTTGGAGCGATGTTTCGGCCACTCAGGGCCCTCTTGGGCCGTCTGGGCGGCCGCTGGGTTTTTTATGAGCCCGCGTTCGGGCTCTCCGGGGCGAGGTGCCGACCCGGAGTGAGCTGGAACTCCGATTTTGCCGCCAAAATTGACTCGGACCCCCCCCCCCGCCCGGGCAGAGCCACCCCGCTACCCACCCCCCCAGCAGCAGAGCTGAAGCTCAAGAACTGAGGCTCAGGCTATATCTGAGGGTCTTTCAAACTCACACGCCGGATCGGCGGATTTCCAAGCCTCCTCCTTCTCCCTCCTCCTCCTCCTCCTCCTCCTGCTCCCTCCTCCTCCTCCTCCTCCTCCTCCTCCTCTTCCTCTTCCTCCCTCCTCCTCCTACTCCTCCTCCTCCTCCGCCTCCTCCTCCTCATCATCCATGTAACGCCTGCAGCTGCCCGAGTGCCGTCCCCGTCTGCTGGGAGATTCGGGGGCCGGTGCGTCATGCTCACCCCGCCTCACCCATTGCCGTTGGGCTGGTCCGGCGGTGGTTCGGGGGCGCCCAACCCAGACTCCCTCGGGCAATGAAAAACTTACGACAGGAGGTTTTTAAATATTTTCGGCCTCTGGGGGCCCTTGCCGGGCCTCGGGACCTTCAAAAACGATTCAGGACGAATATCTGGTCCCAGGGAAATGGTCCAGACCTCCAGAGTCGACGTTGTGAACAAATCATGATGGCGGGGGTCTGGGAAGAGGGGGGGTCATGCCCAGGGGGGGTGGATATCACGGTGGGGGCCCTGACACCTCCCCGGATTCCGTGGCCCCTTTTCTCAAAGCATCAGGTCCCCTGGGCCCCACCCCCCTAGTCCGCGCACGTGCCTCGGGCCACGATTTGCCCCCCTTCCCCCCCCTTCGCCCCCCCTCCCCCCCCTCTCAAACGCTCCCCCGCTTGGATGCCCCCGCGCGGTGCGGGAGCTCCTGGCTGCCCCAGGGCCCCCCCTGCAGGCCCGCGGGGGCACGGGGATGGCATCTCTCGCTCAACGCTCCGGCCTCGCCCGGCGCCTCGGTCTTCTCCACGGGGGGGGGGCGCGGAGGGCGGCGCGGAGGGCACCGAGGGAAGATGATCCCGATCTCCGTGATGGTGTCAATATTCGGACTTTCGAGGTGGACGAAACATTACCACCCACACCAGAGTCTAGGGTCATCTTCCCCTGGTGGAGGCAACTACCTGTATTGGTGCTGGTGCCAATTTCCAAGCCTCCGAGGGGGGGTGTCTGGTGCCCGACTGCCTGAGTCTCTGAGATGGACAGCGCCCGACGGCCTACGTTTGTCGGCTCGGTGGCAAGTCACGGGAGGCTTTGTTCGCCGAGCGCGTTCCTGCTGTTCGCGAAGGGCCCACTCGCAAACGCCCGAGAAACAGACGTCTGCCCCGATGTGATGGATCGCAGATCCCCCTCGGCGGATCCAGGCCATTTGCAAGCAGTTACTGTGGGAGTAGTGTGACGCGCTTGCCTATTCGTGTGCCCTTTTTATCTGTTCCATCCTCAGAGTGCATCAGCGTCGGTTGGCGTCTGGTAATCGATGAGACGGAACCAGTTCGACGTCGACCTTAGCGTCGACCAGCGTCGGTTGGCGTCGATTCGCAAGAGCCAGCAAGATGGTAATCGAAGGCTCCCGTGAGTTGCCACCGAAGATGACTGGTACCCAGGCCTAGATCTCTGAGTTGTCTCCAGCGCGCGGTGGCTGATGTCTGGCGGCGGAGGTGTCATCGTCGAGGGGGCGCAGCGCCTCATGCACGGCGAGGTGAAGGTCCTGATGAACCTCTCTGGCTGGAAGGCTCTCTTCTACACTTTTGCTGCCTTCACCCTCTTGCAGGGCACTTGTTGGAGACCACCCTGGACTGTCTCGACAATTATTGCCTTATATTGGGCTTCTAGATAGCCTTGGGTGGCTCTGAATACCCTTGGATCGTGCATGTGCATCATCTTTATCTCGCGGGTTATGTTACCATCGCTGTGGTCTAGCCGTCCAGTCGAGCTCTTAATCGTCATCTCAGCATCAATTGTAGATGTAGTGCCGGGGAGTGGCGCCGTGTGGAACGAATTCGCTTGCGCACTCTTTCGCCGTGTCGCGGTTTCACGCTCATGCTTCGTGTCCTCTCGTAAGGCCATCCCATTTTGTTTCCAGTATGTGTTGGAAACCTGTTGTGGGCGGACTGCACAACAGCGTTACGCTGCAGAGCCACACGAGCGTGGCAGTCGCACCATTCAGCTTCGAGTGCGTCACAGGCAGGGCTCGCCCCCTTCTTGTAAGCCCGTTGTGATGCGGGGGAGGATGAGGATGAGAAGGAGAAGGCACACAACGAGCATGAGGAGCGGCACCCAGGATGAGGGAGCAGGGAGGAGGGAAGCCACGGGCGAGGAGTACGAGGAAGATCCCTGTGATTCTGGGCAGTTTTCTTCCCATTCAGTCAACCCGCATGTTGATGATGAGCAGCTTTCCTAGGTTACCCTTGGCATCCTTTCCCTTCGGCCCATCCTTGGCCGCTTTCGCTGGCCGCGCCCCGCTCGTAAAGTGTCGACAGGGCCTTCCGAGGCCCCTGCATCCTTCTCGTGCGTCCTCATTCAACGGGTTGACTACAGTGCCGTCTTGCACGCAGCTCGGCGTGGCGAATAAGGACAGTCTGCTTCGACATCTGGGCCCTCCACGTCGTCCTCCGTGCCGTGCTCTCGAAGGTGCCCACCGACACCGCGTCGTGCCGTCAACGACAGGGCCGTTGGTTCTTCCGTCCTGATTTTGCTGTTCTTTCCCCGGTTCGTGTGCCGTTTTTTCTCCGCTTCCGTCGCTGTTGTTTTTCGGCTTCGGCTCCGGTTTCAAGCCTAGAGCCGTTTATTTTTGGTTAGTAGTTTTTGTGTTCTTGTTGTTTTTTTGTTGTCCAGCCTTGTTTTCCGCTTGTTCCGTTGATTTCTGTTGTTGCTTTATTGTCGTTCACATTCTCAAGATAGAGATTCGTGGAAATGGTCAAATACCGGCCCTGCCGTTTCCAAGAACCTGTGAGTCCGCACCCGAGGGGCCAGCTTCTTCCTTCGTTCCTGCGCTGTCTGCGGCGCCGACCGAGGCGCCGGGCCGCTGTGCTCCCGCCTTGCGACCTCGGGCGCGCGCCGTCGGATGCCCGCCTCCTGCTTTGGCGCGCTTCCGCTTCGGGCTGTCCTCGACGCCCCTCGGAGGAACGCGGACCTGCCCCTCCCCCCCTCGGGCCATGTAGCAGTCACGACGATGTTGTGTGACGCATTTTCGGCCCCTGTAGGGGGCCCTCGCTGGGCCCTGGGGCCGTCAAGAAGCGGCTCGGGATGAAAAACTGGTGCCGCCGTGTGGGGGTGGCCGGCGGCGGGGGAATCGCGCGGCCGGGGGTGTCCGCCACCAGCGGCCGCCCCCCGCATGCTCTGTTCTGAGGGGGAGCATCTCCCGTTTTTCCCACCTCATGCTTTGCAGCGGCGGGTCCGCAGCGCCACCCCTGCAGATGGCGGCTCTCGCCGTGGACAGGCCGCAGCACGAGACTTTGCCTTTCATGCTCTGCAGATGGCGGCTCTCGCCGTGAACATCCCCCGCCACGCAAAATTCACGGTGCTTGCTATCGTTTTGCTGGGGCCTGAGCTCGCTTCTGTGTGCGCGGTGCAGATGCCACAACTAATGCTCCGCTGGCCCAAGCACGAACTGACTCCAAACACATTGGAGAATAACTAGCACACGTTTCTGAAGGAGCAATTTCTCCACCCTGGCCTGGCCCAGCGGCTCCCCTGAGGCACTGAGCGGCCTGACGCCTGAGCTCGGCCGAGGAGCAACACCAACTCGATTCTTCCCCCTGGGCGCAGGGCGCGATGCATGTAATAGCAAGGAGCACGGCATCAACTCACTGCGAGTATAACACTACTTCAATGCGTGATATGCGCGTCCGCAAACACGAAGGCCACGCCCTGATCCACCAACAGGAATGTAAGGAACACATCCTAATGCTTGTACGGTTCAGTCGACAAGCTGCTGGGCACTCAATGTCAGCGTAATAGCCAGGGGCACTCCAATCATCGTACATCGTTACATCCTTATACACCATGAATGGGGGGTTCGCATCAGATAAGCCACATGACCTTTGACTTGACATATCGCGAAGCCCGCAACATCGCCAATATCATATTCAGGAGTCATGCAGAGTCTCGCGGCGGTACGTGTGCTTCCCGTCAAGCTCTCGGGGCTGGCCAGAGCTACAGTTTAACGAAATCCACTCTAACGGGTATGGCCTGCATGGTTCGAGCCAGGCGCGCTCGAGTCTGAGCTGGCCTGGCCCGAGATTGCTTAGAATTCATCCTGAGTCGGCGGGGAGAGGAGGCAAATGAGGAGGAGGATGAGGAGGAGGAGGGGGTGCAGGCGGAGGAGGCAGAGGCTGAGGAGGATGAGGAGGAGTTCGACGTGCCGTCTTGACGCCAGGTTTAAGTACCCGCATCTGGCGGCTGCCAGCAGCTGATTTGGCTATCCTGCTGTCGCGCTTCCCCGTGCTCCATCCCCCTGCTTTCTTTTCATCGTCCCTTCCGCTCCTCCTCCCCCTCCTGTTCTCCTTCCCCTCCTGTGTGTGTTCTCAGTTTTTTTTTTCGGAGCACCCTCTATGCAAGTGCGCATTCGCTTGGTTTCGCTTTCCGCCGCAGCGTGCCGTCAGAATCATCCTCCGTCGTCGCCTATCTCCCAGGTCAACAACTTGTACCATATCGACATGTCCAATGAGGGTAACATGGACCGCATTGGCTGCAAGTCTCTGGTTTTCGTCACTCGCTACAACTACGTCGATGTTCTCGTCTTGCCTCTTTTCGCAGTCCCGCTCCCCACTGCTCTGTTTCTTTTGCCTCTGGCCTTGCCACTGCAACCTATCTCGTTGACATCCCAATGCGCGGCCTCTGTAACATTCTAATGCCGCTTTCTGGCAACGAAGGGCGGACCAGGGAACAACTTGTCAACCCTCCCACCTTCCTCTGCTCCCCCTCCTCCTCGGGGGTCCCCCGAGGCCCCCAGCGGTCCCTGGAGGCTTTCGAAGGCCGAACACCTGCAAGGAGCGTCTCGAGACCTCTATCATCGAATCTCGACACTCGATTCTTGACCCTCGACACTTGACCTTTGACCTCGAACCTCGACCTCCGACCTTGCATCTCCAGGCCTCTCACATGGGGTGCGAGTAGATGCTGTCGGAGGATCGCGCTGAAACGCCGATGCATCGCCGATGCATCGCCGATGCGGCTTCATATGGAGTCTGATTTTCTCCACGCAGACGGCGCCGATGCATCGCCGACGTCGCCGATGCGTCAGCGATGCATCAGCGATGCGGCGCGATCCTCCGATCCCATCTAGTCGGACCGCATCTACGAGGCCTAGATTCTTGGGGAGGACGAGGAGGAGGGGGAGGAGGAGGGCGGAGGAGGATGACGAAGACGAGTAATAATAAAAACGGGAAGAGGGAACCTATCACAATAAGAGTAATAATATGATACCGGAGAGCAATCCCGATCAAGATCTTCTTAGGGCTATCAGGCTATGGGGCTATAGGGCTATAGGGCTAGAGGCCTACTAGGGCTATAGGGCTATACGGCTATGGGGCTATAGGGCTATAGGGTATAGGGCTACAGGGCTATAGGGCTATACAGCTATAAGGCTACAGGGCTATAGGGCTATAGGGCTATAAGGCTATAGGGCTGTAAGGCTATGAAACTGTAGGGATATTGGG
>CAUYUJ010015079.1:331328-343828 GCA_963575745.1 Prorocentrum cordatum
ACGGCTTGTACGAACGGCACCAGCAGCATGACGACCTGCTCGAGCGTGGCCAGCAGCACAACTGCATCTTCCACCACCTTGACTAGTGCTTCGTTGTCTTGCAGTACGTCTCAGACGACCAGCAGTGCGACCTCGGGCAGCACGGTCACGACCAGTACGGTCTCGAGCAACGCGACATCCACGGCCACCTTCACGGTGGGATTCACGACGGCATTGAGCAGCAGCGTGTGCGCGGTCGAGACGAGCAGCGCAGCGTCGTGCATTTCGACTTCGTGTCCTGGGGAACTCTCGTCGCCACGGCTGGGTCCTCGTCGTAATTCTGCCCGCTTCGCGTTCCCCGCGGGTCGAGGGGGCGCCCGACGCTGCTGCCGCGGAGCCCCAGCCCGCGCCCGCGGCGCCGCCATCTGTCCCCCTGCCCACGCGGCGGTCGCCTTAGACTGGGCTTGACCCCCAGGGACCATGGAAGGACTGCATGTTGCTGTGCAGAACATCGCCGGACATGATCGATCCCCCCCGTTTGATCAGGCCTCCGTCTCCGCTCTGCCAACTGGCACCGCTCGCGTGGTCGATCGATCTGATCTCACTTCTCCAAACAATGCAACCGTTAGCTGCTTCCCCCCCTTAGTCGTGCTCTGATATGTTTGCTTTCCCGATCTGGGCCCAGACGACGACGATTCAACCAATAATGTGGCCGTTAGCCACCAATTCGGAGACGATGTCGGTGGCCGTGTCCCCCCCAGGCTGACAGTCGCCAGCCACCCATGGGTGGCAGAAGGAGAGGGCGCCCGGCACCCCCCCAGTGGAACCGCCTGGCTCTGCCTTCCCTCCCCGATCGCGTGGCCGTTGGCCACTACCCCCCAAGACAGGCGGCCTCACTCGTTGCAGGGTTTAGCGAGGGCACCGTGGCGGGAGACCCCCGCGGGCAGGGCCGCCAGTCGCCATCCTTCTCTACCAATAGCGTGGTCGTTAGCCACCAGTACCGAGGCGAGGCGGCCCTGCCAGTCTCAGTGTCTTCAGTCAACGGAGAGCCCCCCCCCGCAGCAGCTCTCCTTGGCGGTCCAAGCGCCTCCCACAGGCGGGCGAGGATTGGGAGCTCGTTGACCTCGAGGTTGGCACGCCTTCCCCTCTGGAGAGAGAGGGGGAAGGCAGCCCGCCTACCGGACCCCCCCCCCCACACTCCTGCAGGGCTTTCGGTGGGGATTCCAGGAGGGACCCCGTTGCCCAGGTTCACCCCGAGCCTTGCGCAGGCCTGCGACACCCCCATCCAGGTCCCCCTTGACGAAGGTAGGCAGCCACCGCCACAAGCAGGTGACATCAGCCCGCACACCCAGGGCAGAAGTGGCTGGAGAGGCTCCTCCCCTCCGGGCGACCTTCAGACGGCCACGGGGGCGCCCTGCAGCCCCCTCCGCGCCGATGGGCCCGCGACGGGACCCATTGTCACGCGAGCGAGTGCCCTCCCTCCCCCCGCCTCCCCTACTTCCGTGGGTCCGAAGGCCACGAGGTCATTCTCCCCCAGTTTGGGTGCTCCACGACGGCAGTCAGCAGCAGCGTGGCGAGGTCGAATCGAGCAGCGCAACGTCGAGCAGTACGTTTTCGAATGGGACACTGTCGAACAGCACCACGCCAGCCAGCATGACGATGAGCAGCGGCGCGACGCTGACGGATACGACGCAGGGTTTCAATGCCACGCCGACCGAGACGAGTTCTTTGACGGCTAGTACGAGCGGCACCAGCAGCGCGACGGCTAGTTCGAGCGCGACCAGCAGCACAACTGCATCGTCCACCACCTGGACTTCCAGTGCATCCGTGTCTTGCAGCACGTCTCGGACGACCAGCAGTGCGACCTCGAGCAGCACGGTCACGACAAATACGGTCTCGCGGCCGTAGTGCGAGCGGCACCAGCAGCACGACGGCCAGCTCGAGCGTGACCAGCAGCACAACTGCATCGTCCACCACCTTGACTCCTAGTGCATCGTCGTCTAGCAGTACACATCAGACGACCAGCAGCGCGACCCGAGCAGCAGGGCCACGACCAGTGCGGCCACTGGCAGTGCGACGTCCACGGCCACTTCCACGGTGAGCTCCACGACGACGCTGAGCAGCAGCGTGAGCGTGGCCGTGGCGAGCAGTGCAACGTTGATTAGTACGTTTTCGAATGCGACACAGTCGAGTAGCACCGCGCCAAACAGCATTACGGTGAGCAGCGGCACGACGCTGACGGATACGGCAGGTTCATTAAACACCACGCTGCCCAGGACGAGGTCTCCGACGGCTATTGCGAGCGGCTCCGACAGCACGACGACCAGCTCGAGCGTAACCTGCCACGCAATTGAATTGTCCACCACCTTGACTTCCAGTGCTTCGTTGTTTCGCAGTACGTCTCAGACGTCCAGCAGAGTGTCCTCGAGCATCACGGTCATGGCCAGCACGGTCTCGAGCATTGCGCCGTCCACAGCCACCTCCACGGTGAGCTCCGCGACGGCAATCTGCAGCAGCGTGAACGAGGTTGAAACGAGAAGCACAATGTCGGGCCGTAGGTCTTCGAGCGCGACACTATCGAGCAGCGCCGTGCCGGCCAGCGCTGCGACGAGCAGCGGCGCGACACTGACGGATGCGACAATGTCAACAAAATACCACGCTGACCAGGGCGAGATCTTGCACGGCTAGTCCGAGCGGCACCGGCGGCGCGACGGCCAGCTCGAACGCGACCAGCAGCGCAATTGCATCGTCCGCCACCCTGAATTCCAGTGCATCGTTGTCTAGCAGTGCGCTTCAGACGACCAGCAGTGCGACCTCGAGCAGCGTGGTCACGACCAGTGCGGTCTCGAGCAGCGCGACGTCCACGGCCACTTCCACATCGACAGTGAGCAACAGCGCGTGCGTGGTCGTGATGAGCAGCGCAACGTCGAGCTGCGCGACTTCGAGTGCGACGCAGTCGAGCAGCACCACGCCGGCCAGCACTAAGGTGAGCAGCGGCGCGACGCTGACGGATGCGTCAGGGTCATTCAATACCGCGGTGACCAAGACGAGTACTTCGTCGGCTAGTACGAACGGCACCAGCAGCACGACGGCTAGTTCGAGCGCGACCAGCAGCACAATTGCATCGTCCACCACCTGGACTTCCAGTGCACCGTTGCTTCAGTACGTCTCAGATGAACAGCAGAGCGACCTCGAGCAGCGCGGTCACGTCAAGTACGGTCTCGAGCAGCGCGGCGTCCACGGTCATTTCTACGGCGAGCTCCGCGACGACATTGAGCAGCAGCGTGAGCGTGGCCGTGGCGAGCAGCGCAACGTCGAGCAGCACGACTTCGAGTGCGGCACAGTCGAGCAGTACCATGCTGGCCAGCACTAAGGTGAGCTGCGGCACGACGCTGACGGATACGTCAAGGTCTCTCAATACCACGGTGACCGAGGCGAGTAATTCGTCGGCTAGTACGAGCGGCACCAGCAGCACGACGGCTATTTCCAGCGCGACCAGCAGCACACTTGCATCGTCCACCACCTGGACCTCAGTACGTCTCCGTCGAACAACGGCGCGGCATCGAGTTGCCCCAAACTCCCCCAAGGCCTTCGCCCCTGTAGCCCCCGAAACCCTTCGCTCCTGCAGCCCCCAGTACCCTTCGCTCCTGTAGCCCGAAAGCCCTTCGCTCGTGTAGCCCGAAAACCATTCGCCCCTGTTGCCCCCCGAACCCTTCGTTCCCGCAGCGCCCAGAACCCTTCGCTCCAGTAGACCGAAAACCCTTCCCTCCTGTAGCCCCCAAACCCTTCTCTCCTGTAGCCCCCCCAAAGAACCTTCTGCTTCTGTGGCCTCCAAAACTCTTTGTTCCTGTAGCCCCCCAAACCCTTCGCTCCTGCACCCCCGAACCTTCGCTCCTCCAAGCCGCCGTCGGGGGGCGGGGGGGGGGGCGGAGGTCTCCGGCTGAGAGTCGCAGCTGCGCAGCGCCACGCCGGCTAGCATCACGGTGAGCAGCGGCGCGACGCTGGCGGGTGGACAGGGTGATTCAGCCCCACGCTGACAGACGCGTTGACTGCGCCGCCGGCGCTCGTCCGCCCTGGCGACTGCCGCCGCCGCGGTGGCTCCACTGCCGCGCGCGGCTTGGCGCCGCTGGCCACCTGGCCTTCCGCGCGCGCCGCCAGCGCCTCCGTCGCGGTGGGCTCCGCCTGCGCCGTGGCGCCGCGGCCGCGGCCGGCGCTGCGCGTGCCGCTTCCTTCGCCGTCACGCCGCGCATCTCCGTGGCCGCCGCCGCTGCCGCCGCCGCCGCTGCTGCCGCCGCCGCCGTCTCCCTTGTCGGCGGCGGCGGCGGCGGCTGGCGGCGCCGCGGCCGGCGTCGTGGCCGCGCTGCCTCAGCGTACGAGGCCGCAGGGAAACCCCCTCGGCCCGTCTCGCTCGGGTTCGTGCGCCGCCCAGGCCTCGTGCCTAATGCCGCTCCGCCAGCGCGCAGCTGGGGGCGCCGGCCCTCCCCTGGCCCCCCGGCTCGCCCATGCTCGGGTCGCTTGCGACGCTGCGCCCCGCGGCGCCTGGTCGCCTCCCCTGCGCCCGCCCCCAGCGCCGCGGCGGGGTCCCCCAGTCCCCTCCGTCGTCTCTCGCTACGAGACCACCGAGCTGGCTGGGGCGCGTCTGCCGACGCTGCGCGCGCCGCTTCCGCCTGCCGCGCCGCGCGTCGCCGCGGCCGCCACGGTTGCCGCTGTTTGCTGCTACCTGCCCCGTTGCCGTTACCACCGCCAGCCCCCTTCGGGCGGCGCGGCGGTTGGCGTCGCCGCGGCTGGTGCGCGGCGGCGCCGCCCTGGCGAGCGGGGCCGCAGGGGGGCCCCCTCGGCCCGTCGCGCTCGGGCCAGCGCTCCCCCCTGGGGAGTATCTTCTCGGCGAGGCCCGTCGCTTTTTGCTGCCGGGTCCCGCGTCTCGCGGCTGCGCCTCGCCTGCGACGGCCTGCCGCTCGCATTCCCGCCGCCCCAGCCTTGCGCGTGAGGTCGCTGGGAACCCCTCCCGACCCAGGACGCAGGCAGGTCTGCGGGCCTTTCCCTCGCCGTGGCCGCCCTGGCCGCGCCAGTGGGTTGCCTGCTGGCCTCTCCCTATATCGGGGTCCTCCAGGGCTCCCGGGCCCGCGGCTCGCCCTGAGTCTGCCGCCTCTTCTTCCCGCCCGGGGTAGACGGACACCCAGTCCTTCCCCTCGTCGCCTCCCCGGGGCCTGCTCGTGCCCCCAGGCGCTGGCTCCTCGCCGACTCTTCGCTGGAGTTTGGCTTCCCCGCACCGACTCCTCGCGCCATCTGGTGACCGGCGATCCGGATTTTCCGTCGAGCGCCCGCGCGTCATGCTCCTCCTCTTCTGGGTCGAGGCCTTAGATTTCTTCGAGGTGCTGCGCGACGCCCAGGTGTGCGTCCTGGTGTTGGCGCTCTTCTGAGCGTCAGTGAGGTTCGCCCCGTGCTTGTCTCTTCCGCCGTCTTTCTCTTTTCTTTTCGCCCTTCTCCTTCTGTGCGCTAATTTAGGCCTTTGCATCGACGCTTCGTTCTGACGGCGCCCAGCGTCTTCCGGTGCGCTTGCGATCACGCAAGTATTCCCGCTGGCCCATTCAGAAGCCCTGCCCATGAGGGCTGGCGGGAAAAGGGACGAAAAGACACATCTAAGGAAACAAAGCGAGCAACCAGGGTGAACCGACAGATCTCTGGGAGCAAGGGGGTGGCCTTGGAAGACCTCTTCGAGCCATCCCTGGGGCGCGTGGGGGCGAGGGGGAGAGGGGGGGGAGAGGGGGGGGGGGGGGGGGGGGGGGGCGGAGGAGGAGGAGGAGGAGGGCGATGACGACGAGGAGGACGAGGACGCGGATGAGGACGAGGGCGAGGAGGGCGAGGACTAGGATGAGGACGACGCGGACGAGGACTCATGGAACCATCAAGAAGTATTCTTGCGGCTGCTGCTGCTGCTGCAGCTGCTTCTGCTCTTTGGGAGTTTCGCGGTCCTTTTTGGAACCTTCTCGGTGACCCTGGAAGGCTTATTGGGATCATCTTACAGGACATCGATTGCAGGATGGGGGGTCCCCAAGTCAGCTCCCCCCTCAGGAGCCTGTGGACCGCTTCTTGGGGCCCTCTTGGCGCGCTCTTGGAGCGGTCTTGGGGCCGTTTGGAGCATCTTGGGGGCCATTTTGAGCCATTTCGGGCTCTCTGAGCCATCTTGGAGGTCATCTTGGGCTCCCTGAAGCCGCTCGGGAGCATCTTGGGGCCGTCTTGGGGCCTTCTTGGGGCCCTATTGGGACCCTTTTGGGGTCCAAGAAGGGTTGTCTTGGGGCTCTCTTGGAAACCCTGAGCTCCTCTTGGGGCCATTTTCGAGGCTATCGATCAAAGGAGGGGGGCGCCCGATCGGCTCCCCCCCTCGGCCACGATCTTCGTAAGGGGTGTCAAAAATTGGCCCTCCCAGGGGCCGAAAAAGGGCCCCCCAACCACCCGCGACCCCCTCCCAAAAATTCCAGGGGAGAGGGGGCAGGGGGAGCAGTGAACCCCTCCCCGAAGGGGAAGAGGGGTTTTTTGGAAGAGGAAAAAAACACATTGTTAGACCACCTGCGCCCACAGGGCTGGTGGGATTTCATCAACAGAACCTCGGAGGTCCGCGCGGATTTTTCGGATCCGCGGTGGACCCCCTTGGCGGCGCCTCCGGCGCCGCCTCGGACGCGTTCCGCGCGCCAGGGAGGTGGATCCAGCGCCAATCCATGAGATCCGCGCTGACCGAGGTTTTATGTTTGTGTCGTTCTTCGTTCCTCTCTCTGTTCCCGCCCGTCGCGCTGCTGGCTGCGCGCCGCCCGCGCAGCCCGGGGCCTGGGAGGGCGAGCGCCCGCCCGGGCGAGGCGTGGTGCTACTCCTCGATCCACTGCGAGTATTGGCAGTACGGGCCTGGCGGGCCGCTGGCGCCTCGCCTCCCCTGCCTCCTCCGTCGGGGGCGGCCAAGATCTCGTGGCCCCATCATCGCAGAGCGGATTCCGTTCGGAAAACAATGGGGTGGGCCCCGACTGTCCTGGAGAGTTTCGTTCCGGATTTCGAGCTGAATTTGGTGAGGATTGTTTGGGGGGCTGGGGGCGAAGATTACTCCACGTGAAATTCATTCCGTTTTCCGCTCGCCGTTTCGGGGTTTGCGTTGACAGGCATCCCCGCGACAATCCTTTGCCGCACGTCTGCAAGGTCCGTGCAATGAAAGACGAGCCTCCAGAATATTTGGAACCCATCCGGAAATCCTGGGACCTGTGCCGATCTGCTTGTGTGCCCCAAGAGGGGGCGATGACCGGCGGGAGGTTGAAGATCCTTGCCTGGGCCATGATGCGCCCCCGGATATCAGGGCCCCCCGGATCGCCTCTCAGGGCGCCCCCTGGTCCCCCCCCCTGGGCCGAGCACGTGCCTTCGGCCATGATGTGCCAGCCTCAGGTCGGGCATGTCCCCCTACAGGCGAATATTGGACGAAACGTATATATATATATATATATATATATATAGTTAACGAAGATTCCAACAGTGTCAAACATATAGTAAAGAAAAACATGGTCCCCAGATCTGTAGAGGGGCAGGCCCGACTTAATGCCAGCCCCCCTCTTCGACGCCCTTCTCTTTGACGCCCTCCCCCTCGCCGAGGGGGGGGAGGGCCCCCCTGGAGGACACGGGCCCTCAAGGCGTCTCGCCCCCATTGGGCCCCTAGGGGCCCCTCCGCGGGGTCGGCTTTGTTTGGGCCGTCGACAAGACGACCGAGGACGAAGAGTTAAGTCGGGCATGTTCCTGTGTTGAAAATTATCCCAACAATAATACGGGGACGATTGTTAGAAAGATTTGTTTTGACCATTTCGGTATATTTCTGGACTATTTTTAATTTTTCGCCCAGAATCCGCCTGTAGGAGGACACGCCCGACCTAAATGAAGGACTGGACGAGGGGAAGGCCCGAAAAAGCGCGTTCGTGGCACACCTCTCACTGAAAGGGGGGCCCCCAGCTTGAAGCTACCCCCTTCCCCCTCCCGTGGAAAAGGGGGGGGGGCTTCCAAAACTCCCCCCCCCTTCCTTCCTTCTGCGGGCATTTCGGAGCTACGGGGGTCCTAGCTAGAGGGGGGGGCTTCTAAGCTCCCCTCCTACTTTTCTGGAGCCCAAGGGTCAGCCTGGGCTCCTTTTTCAAAGGGGGGGGCTTCCGAAGCTACCGCACCCTTCCTTTTGTTTGGAATTTGTAGCTGGGGGGCCCCTGGCTAAAGGGAGGGGGGCTTGGAAGCTACGCCCGGGGTAAGCCTGGTGTGCTTCTGTCACTGAGGGGGTGACTTCCGAAGCTACCTCCCCCTCCCCTCTTTCTGTTGGCTTTTCTAGCTGGAGGGCCCTGGCTGAATGTGGGGCTTCGAAGCTACTTTTCTTCTTTGGTTTTCGGCGTTCCTGTGGTTTTTGGCGCTGCTTCGGTTTTCGGCGCTCCTTCTGGTTTTCTGCGCATGCTTCGGTTTCCGGTGCCCTCTTGGTTTTCGGCGCGCTCTAGGGTTCCGGCGCCCCTGTGGTTTTCGGTGCCCCTTTGATTTTCGGCGCCTATTTGGTTTTCGGCGCTCCTTTCGTTTTCGGCTTTCTTTTGTATGTCGGCGCTCTTCGGTTTTCGGCGCCCTTCGGTTTTCGGCGCCCTTTGTCTTTCGGCGCGCCTCTGGTTTTTGGCGCCCTTTGGTTTTCGACGCTCTTTTGGTGTTCGGGTCCCCTCTGTTTTTCGGCGCCTCTTTGGTTTTCGGCGCTCCTTTTGGTTTACGGTGCCCCTGCGGTTTTCGGCTCCCTTTTGGTTTTCGGCGCCCTCTTTATTTCGGGCGCCATGTCCGTCTTCGGAGCTTCTTTTGTTTTCGGCGCCCTTTTCGTTTTCGGCGCCCTTTTGGCTATCAGCGCCCCTTAGGTTTTTCGTCCCCCTTTTGGTTTTCGGCGAATCGTTGGTTTTCGGCTTCCCTTGTGGTTTTCGGCGCCACTTTGGTTTTCGGCGCCCCTTGCGTGTTCGGCGCCCCTCTTGATTTTCGGTGTCCTTTTGGTTTTCGGTACCCTTTTCGTTTCCGGCGCATCTTTGGTTTTCGGCGCCCTTTTTTGTGTTCGGCGTTTTTTTGGGTTTCGTCCTCCTTTGGTTTTCTGCGCCCCCTTAGTTTTCGGCGCCCTCTTTGTTTTCGGTGACCTTTCGGCTTTCGGCGATTCTTGAGTTGTCGGCGCCCTTGTGGTTTTCGACGCCCTTTTGGTTTTCGGCGCTTCTTTGGTTTTCGGCGCTACTTTGGTTCTCGGCGCCCTTTCGGTTTTCGACGCCCTTGTGGTTTTCGGCACCGTTTTGGTTTTCGGTGCCTTTTTGGTGTTTGGCGGCCGTTTGGTTGTCGGCGCCCTGCTGGTTTTCGGCGCCCCTTCGGTTTTCGGCGTCCTTGTCAAATTCGGCGACCCTTTGGTTTTCGGCGCCATTTTGAGTTTCGGCGCCACTTAGTTTTCGGCGTTCTTTGGGTTTTCGGCGCTGCTCTGGTTATCGGCGCTCTTTTGGTCTTTGGCGCATCTTTGGTTTTCGGCGCCCCGCTGGTTTTCTTTTTTTGTTTTTTGATTTTCGGCGCCTCTTTGGTTTTGGAAGTTCTTTTGGTTTACGGCGCCATTTTGGTTTTCGGCGCTTTTTTGGGTTTCGGCGCTACTTTAGTTTTCGGCGCTTTTTTGGTTTTCGGCGGTTCTGTAGTTTTTGGCTCCCTTTTGGTTTTCGATTCCCGGCGCCTTTTTTGGTTTTCGGCCCACCTTCGGTTTTCGGCGCCATTTCGGTTTTCGGCATTCCTTCTGTTTTGGGCACGTCTCTGGTTTCCGCACCCTTTCGGTTTTCGGTGGCCATTTGGTTTTCGGCGCTCTGTTGTTTTCGGCGCCCTTTTGGTCTTCGGCGCTCCTTTCTTTAGCTAGGGGAGGGGGCCTTCCAAGCCCCTCTTTTTAATTTAGCTAAAAAGGTGGGGAGGGTGGGTTGCTTCCGGCAGGGGAGGTTCAAAGAGGGGGTAGCTACATGAGCGCGGAAAGGGGGGAGGAGGGGTATCTTCTGGAGTGCGACGGGGAGTGGGTCCGACAGGGGAGGTCCAGAGGGGGGGGGTAGCTAAGCCTCCCTCCTTGGAAAGGGAGGGGGGGTGGGTAGCTTCCGGAACGCGAAAGGAGGAGAGGGGGGTAGCTTTCGAGGGGCGGGAAAAAGGAAAAGGAGGGGCGGGGGCCTCCAGCCAAGGAGGTCCAAGGGGGGGGAAGGTAGCCAAGGGGGACCCCTTCTTTTTGGGAGGAGTGTACCACGGGCGCGCTCTCTCGAAGACCCGCTTCCCTTGGACGCGTTTCTGTTATGGCGAGTTGGCCCTCCTCTTCCTGCTGCTGCTGCTGCTGCTCCTCCTCCTTCGCCTCCTCCTCCTCCTCCTCCTCTTACTCCTTTATCCTTCTCCACGCCGACGGTGACGTACCAATCAGCATCTTCACAGCGTTGCGGCTCAAAACAGCACCAACACAGACCGACCAGCACCACCCACCAGCGCCCACCACCAACCACGAACGACCAGCAACACCACAAGCAGCGCCGACCCATACCGACCAGCAGCCCACCACCAACCGCGACCAACCAGCAACACCACAAGCAGCACCGACACAGACCGACCAGCAGCCCACTTCCAACCGCGACCACCCAGCAACACCACAGTCAACACCGACCCATACCGACCAGCAGCTCCCACCAGCGCCCACCACCAACCGCGTCCGACCAGCAGCACCACGAGCAGCATCGACCCATACCGACCAGCAGCACACCACCGACCGCGACCGACCAGCAACACCACAGGCAACACCGACCCATACCGACCAGCAGCCCACCGCCAACCGCGACCGACCAGCAACACCAGGGACAGCACCGACCCAGCCCGACCAGCAACTCCATCCAGCGTCCACGACCAACGGCGACCGACCAGCACCGCAAGCAACGCCGACCCATACCGTCCAGCAGCCCACTACCAACCGCGACCGGCCAGCAACGCCACAACTCACACCGACCCATACCGACCAGCAACTCCCACCAGCGCCCACCACCAACCGCGACCGACCAGCAGCACCACGAGCAGCATCGACCCATACCGACCAGCAATCCACCACCAACCGCGACCACCCAGCAATACCACAAGCAACATCGATCCCGACCAACCAGCAGCCCACCACCAACCGCGACCGAGCAGCAACACCAGAGACAGCACCGACCCAAACCAACCAGCAACCCCATCCAGCGTCCACAACAAACCGAGACCGACCAGCAACACCACAAGCAGCACCCACAAAGACCGACCAGCAGCCCACCACCCACCGCGATCGACCATCGACGCCAGAGGCAACGCCGACCCATACCGACCAACAGCTCCTTCCCACGCCCACCGACAACCGCGACCGACCAGCAACACCACAAGCAACGCCGACCCATAGCGACCAGCAGCCCACCACCAATTGCGACCAACCAGCAACACCACAAGCAGCACCGACACAGACCGACCAGCACCACCTACCAGTGCCCATCAGCAACCGCGACCGACCAGCAGCAGCGCGAGCAGCACCGACCCATACCGACCAGCAGCCCACCAGCCGTGACCGACCAGCAACACCACGGGCGGCACCGACCCAGACCGACCAGCAACTTCCACCAACACCCACCACCAACCGCGACCGACCAGCAGCACCACGAGCAGAACCAACCTATATCGACCAGCAGTCCACCACCGACCGCGACCGACCAGCAACGCCACAGGCAACACCGACCCATGCCGTCCAGCAGCTTCCACCTCCCCTCCCCTCTTCCTCCTCCCCTCCCTGTCCTCCTCCCGTCCCCCTCTTCCCCTCCACCCAACCCTGTCCGACGCATCGAGAGTCAATTTGCGACGAGTCTGGCATCATGAGTTTCACAGTCATCCAAACTTATGCAAGGTCTCTGGAGACGAACGACTGGACCGATGAACTTTTGTTGCATGATTTGTGTGGCTCGCATTTGGATGCAGTTCTAATCAACGAAACTTGGCGGACAATACAGCGCGAGTTATGGATTACGACAGACAGACACACTTTTGCGGGGTCTGGCAACGAGACCCGTTCCCACGGAGTCGCAATCCTTTTACACAAGCTTTGGCGCAAACACGTGTCAGAGTTTCAGGCAATCAATGCGAGAATCGCGGCTCTAAACATCAGCAAGGGGAGGCTTATATTACAATTGGTATCGGCATACTTCCCGCCCACAGGGTATACGGACCACCACATCCAACAGTTGCATGACACCGCCAGCGCTCTACTGAAAGAAGCACGTTCCCGCCGCATACACACAATTATGGGTGCCGACTTCAACGCCCAAGTTGGTTCTCAACCGCGCTTTCCGAATGAACGCCCAAGCGGAGACACCGATCTTGCACAACCCCAGAGGCGACATCTGTTCCCACTGCGTGGGGCCCCATGGGTTCGGGGACGGCAACTCCCGAGGCCAATGGTTACGACAGTGGGCTACAAACGAACGGCTTGCACTCGTAAACAC